>SJXQ01011326.1:0-86359 GCA_006408695.1 Aepyceros melampus
TTTTTTTGTAATTGCTATTTTATAGAATAGGGTTCAATGATAGCCAGGTAAAATTTCCAAGTCCTATCAATGCTAATTAAAGTTTTAACTGAATAAAGACACGTTTTGGGAAAAGAAAAGTGAAAGTGAAAGTCACTCAGTCGTGTCCAGCTCTTTGCAACCACATGGACTGTATGGTACATGGAATTATCTAGGCCAGAACTGGAGAGGGTAGCCTTTCCCTTCACCAGTGGATCTTCACATTCCAGGGATCGAACCCAGGTCTCCCTTATTGCAAGAGGATTCTTTACCAGCTAAGCTACAAGCAAAGCCTTTGAAAAAAAAAAAAAGTTCCACTTCAAAAAAACTAATGAGACCAGTATCTTTTAGACTTTCCTACATTATAAATTATTAATTTGCAAGCAACTAACTATAAAGATAATTCCTTATAAGTACTTTCATCATATGTAAAACTCTTGTTCTATGGTTTCTTGCAGGACTTTTAAGATGTTAAACACACACACACACACACACACACACACAGTATGCAGTCCAATAAATACTCATCTGAATTACTCCAAATGTTTCTCATTTCATTTTTATTGCTCATATTTAATACATCTTTCCACTGACATCCACAGTAATGTCATTCTGTATACAAGTGAGAAAACATATTCAAATAGAATAATTAAATTGCAGATGGAATATATTTAACAGGAATATAATATTTATCAGTAAATTATTCAGTAAAACTTGCTCTTCTCATAAGAACTGCAATTTAAGCTGTGCAATATAATTTCCATCAGATGAACATGATAATCTTAATGAATCAAATCTAAAAGATTTTCATTCTCCTCAGGTGGCAGAGTCATTTTTCGACACAGTTAATTATAAAATAAATATTATTTTAGATATGTTTTTCCTGAAAATGTCATTATATGTAGTAAATTTTAAAGGCTTCAACTTCTGAAAAAATTTTTTAAACACTGATTAATTTCTCAATTCATGAAGACAAAATCTAAACATGTCACCAACCAGAAACTTTCAGTTTTTTATCATTTTTGTACTTCTAAATATTAGATTTCATAGGTATGTATATTTCTAGATAATATCTGAATATGAAAACATGAAATCATATATCTTACAAAGTGGCATATAAAAATAATTCTATTTCCAAACAATTTACTTAATATTAAAAAATGGAAGGAAGAAAGACTGAAGAAAAAACAAAAGTATCCAAAACTTTCATCTGCAAAAACGTAGGATGTATACCTTCTAACTTACTAATTTACATGTAAATGTAGTGTGTATGTAGTACACACTACATACACACTACATACTAAGTGTGTAGCTATGGGAGAATTGATTGGGAAATGTCAGAATGTTTGTGAATTTTGCTTTGTTTACTCTTGGATCTCTTTAGCAAAAGTAAACAAAATGCACTTTTTTTAAATGCTGCTTTGTATTAATTTGAGTCTTTGGGGGTCAATTTGCACCCAAACTAAATGTTTCAGATGGCCTTCATGTTGTCATCATGAATTTATTACAGTCATGGATTATGTTAGAAAAAAAAAAAAGTATGACAACTATACATGCTGGCAGTGAATGCATGAAAAAACTGCTTGCTAAATTGTTGATACCTTTGACAAAGGAAATAATACAAACACAGTGCAGTTGTATATAGGCTAGGTATATATAGCATACAAATACACGCAAAATGCTGAGTTTTAAAATAATGCTTCAATACTTAAAGTTATCACATCACTGTTAACATTATGAAGCCCTTAAAAGGGCAGACACACCATTTATTTCAAATATGATGAAAGAAGAAACTCTAAGAAGATTGAAAGAGTGAAAACAACAACAGAACTGTGCATAGTGCATTACAACTCTTCAGAGAGATGAGTATCAAGGAATGATTAATGAATATCTTTATCCCAATACAGGCAGTCTTATATTGTCTGTCTCGTGAGATGGTGACTGCAGCCATAAAATTAAAAGACACTTACTCCTTGGAAGAAAAGTTATGACCAACCTAGATAGCATATTCAAAAGCAGAGACATTACTTTGCCGACTAAGGTCCGTCTAGTCAAGGCTATGGTTTTTTCCTGTAGTCATGTATGGATGCGAGAGTTGGACTGTGAAGAAGGCTGAGCGCCGAAGAATTGATGCTTTTGAACTGAGGTGTTGGAGAAGACTCTTGAGAGTCCCTTGGACTGCAAAGAGATCCAACCAGTCCATTCTGAAGGCGATCAGTCCTGGGATTTCTTTGGAAGGAATGATGCTAAAGCTGAAGCTCCAGTACTTTGGCCACCTCGAGCGAAGAGCTGACTCACTGGAAAAGACTCTGATGCTGGGAGGGTTTGGGGCAGGAGGAGAAGGGGACAACAGAGGATGAGATCACTGGATGGCATCACTGACTCGATGGATGTGAGTCTGAGTAAACTCCGGGAGTTGGTGACAGACAGGGAAGCCTGGCATGCTGCAATCCATGGGGTCGCAAAGAGTCGGACACGACTGAGTGACTGAACTGAACTGAACTGAACTGAGTGAGATGTCAGAACCAGTATTTAACATGTCACCCATTTTTCTTTTTTCTATTCGAGAATGTTCCTTGCAGTTGGTGTACCCATTCTGTGTGTGTTAGACAGATAGGTTTTCTTTTTGAGTGTATGTCTAAAGGAAATGTTCTTGATGGAGAGATGGCAGCACCTCTTCCACTATCCAGGACTTTTGAACTGGATAGGAACCCTTTTGACTGGATAGGGTTTGGGTTGTATGCCATAGGGAATGTATTCAACGCATGAGAGAGAGTAAACCAAATAGTTTGCTATAAAAAAAAAAGGACTATAATAGACATTAATGGTGTTTGTCAATATCTAGTTCTTTTTGATTTCTGAACAGGGCAGCCAAAATTAGCAATGTGCTCAATTTGAATTTCAAATAAACAAAAGATGTTTTATATAAGTATTCACAATTTTTATTCTAAAAATAGTTTTGTGTGTGAAATTAAAGTTCAACTGGATATCTTGTATTGTTTTCCAGCAATCCTACCTCTGTGGCAATTGGCAGACCTTAATTTCCCATGTTCATTTCATATAGGAAAAGCATTTGACTAGTTTCACTAGTGGGCTTTAAAGAAAGACAACAAATTACTTCTAGATAAAACTAAATTTTCATTATGCAAGTCTTGATTTCCCAGTTATGGTCTCTAAGCAGATTTCAATTTGAGATTTGGGTACAACAAGATGAAAGCAGCCCATATTGCTAACTCACTCCCCTCTAAATGAGTGAGAAATCAATTTTTGTTATTTATAGAACTGCTACTCAATCATGACTATCAGACACAAAGTTTATCTTCTAGTTTTTCCTCTATTTTCTCTCTCTTTTACCACAACACCCTACCATTTAATTAATATTTTTACCAAATCCTTCACTTCACTTGCTCACAACTACCTTGCCTTTTGTATTGTACCAAAATTGCACATAAACTAGTAGGACAGTGGAGTAGTCTCAAGAATATACATTATTTTCAATGCAATGATAGCTTGAGTGAAAGTATAGAATTATTATGAGGGTTGGATCCTAGTACAATTTGTATATTCAAATGCTCTTTCATTTCAATAACATTACTATTACTGGAAAAGTAATAACAGATCTGGAAATGATAATATTCCTAAGAAAATTATGGATGAAAAGTTGGAGAGTTCAAAGAGATGATCTCAATAGAAATAATAATTTCTACTTCTCTGGAGAAACAAAATAACCTTCTTTATTCCATTTGTGTGAATAGGCTGAAAATACTGTCTGTGTGACCCAACACATCTGCCACTATATGTCAGACTGGAATAAAAGTACAGTAATCAAGCAGCAAATTTGGGAGATGGAATTTTAAATGAGCGTTGAGATGCAGAAAGGTAGAGAAGAAACTATAAGAAAGAACATAAATTGTAAGGAGTAAAACAGTAAATTTTATGTCATATAAGGAAGAGATATCATAGAAAAGATAGATGTTCATATTGTTAAATCAAATCACTTACAATTATACAGTAAGTGATGTGAAGTCACTCAGTTGTGTCCAACTCTTTGCAACCCCATGGACTATAGCCCACCACGCTCCTCTGTCCATGGGATTCTCCAGGCAAGAATACTGGAGTGGGTTGGCATTTCCTTCTCCAGGGGATCTTCCCGACCCTGGGATCGAACCCAGGTCTCCCACATTGCAGGCAGACGCTTTAACCTCTGAGCCACCAGGGAAGCTAGGTGGCAAACAGATTCAAGGCATTAAATCTGATAGACAAAAAGCCTGAAGAAAAATGGAAGAAGGTTCGCAACATTGTACAGGTACAGGAGGCAGGGATCAAAACCATCCACAAGGAAAGAAATGCAAAAAGGTAAAATGGTTGTCTAAGGAGGCCTTATATCTAGCTGAAAAAATAAGAGAAGTGAAAGGCAAAAGAGAAAAAGAAAGATATATCTGTTTGAATGCAGAGTTCCAAAGAATAGCAAGGAAAGATAAGAAAGCCTTCCTCAGTCATCAATGCAAAGAAATAGAGGAAAACAATATAATGGGAAAGAGTAGAGATTTCTTCAAGAAAATTAGAGATACCAAGGGAACATTTCATGCAAAGATGGGCACAATAAAGGACAGAAATAGTATGGACCTAACAGAAGTAGAAGATATTAAGAAGAGGTGGCAAGAATACACAGAGAAGTATAAAAAAAAAAAAAAAAAGATCTTCACGACCCAGAAAAACATGATGATATGATCACTCACTTGGAGCCAGACATCCTGGAAATGTGAAGTCAAGTGGGCCTTAGGAAGCATCACTACGAACAAAGCTAGTGGAGGTGATGGAATTCCAGTTAAGCTATTTCAAATCTTGAAAGATGATGTGAAAGTGCTGCACTCAATATGCCAGCAAATTTGGAAACCTCAGCAGTGGCCACAGAACTGGAAAAGGTCAGTTTTCATTCCAATCCCAAAGAAAGGCAATGCCAAAGAATGCTCAAACTACCACACAATTGCACTCATCTCACATGCTAGTAAAGTAATGCTCAAAAATCTCCAAGCTAGACTTCAACAGTACGTGAACTGTGAACCTCCAGATGTTCAAGCTGGATTTAGAAAAGACGGAGGAACCAGAGATCTAATTGCCAACATCTGCTGGATCATGGAAAAAGCAAGAGAGTTCCAGAAAAACATCTATTTCTGTTTTATTGACTATGCCAAAGCCTTTGATTGCATGGACCAGAACAAACTCTGGAAAATTCTTCAAGAGATGGGAATACCAGATCACCTTACCTGCCTCTTGAGAAACATGAATGCAGGTCAGGAAGCAACAGTTAGAACTGGACATGCAACAACAGACTGGTTTGAAGTTGGGAAAGGAGTATGTCAAGGCTGTATCATCACCCTGCTTATTTAACTTATATTCAGAAAAAAATTGATACAAAGCATTAAAAATTTATTAACATTTGATTTATAATATCCTCATTTAATCTTCAGAGAAGGCAATGGCACCCCACTCCAGTACTCTTGCCTGGAAAATCCTGTGGACGGAGGAGCCTGGTAGGCTGCAGTCCATGGGGTCGCTAAGAGTCGGCACGACTGAGCGACTTCACTTTCACTTTTCACTTTCATGCATTGGAGAAGGAAATGGCAACCCACTCCAGTGTTCTTGCCTGCAGAATCCCAGGGATGGGGGAAGCCTGGTGGCCTGCTGTCTATGGGTCGCACAGAGTCGGACATGACTGAAGCGATTTAGCAGCAGCATTTAATTTTAGCAACTTTTCCATTTGCATTTGAAAATAATGTGCATTGTCTTGCTTGAGTGCAGTTTTACCTTATTAAATCTAGGACAGTTTTGCTACCTTTGCTTACATATCTACCCTAGTATTTTTTTATTATATTAGGTATAATAGGTACAAGAAATGTATGAATATTTCTCATTATGATTTGAGTTTATATATATATAGGAGACATAATAAAAATATGTTTATATCTAATACGTTTCTAAGTGTGCTTTAAATATTTAAAATCTATTATTATTTTGTGCATACAATTTTTGAAATGTGATGTGTTCTTTTTTAATTTCTTTATATAAGTTACAAAATATTTCTCTCTCCTCTTCTGTGATGCGTTTTTGCTTTTGTACTTTGACTACTCTTAACAGAGTATGTTTGCTTTGTTTAGTGCTTACAAGATATATTTTTTACTGTGAAAATTTTCTATGTCCTTATATGTAGCATATTGCTCTATAAAGAAGCCTGCAGTTGTGCGTTGCATTTTACATATTCTGAAAGTCATAGTATGTTTTTGAAGTATTTTCCATTCGATCCACCATCTTGTTAATATTTCTTTTTTCCATTTTAAATTAATATAAACAACTACAAATTATACAAAGTACAGCAGATGTAAAAATAACACTACTACCTGGGGAGGGTTCTTAACGTATATTTCACTGCTAGTCCTTCCACAGAAAATGACACAAAAACTAATGAATAGAAGATGAATAGGAGGACATGACTTGAAAAACGTTTAGAACAGGGCTATGAATAGAGAAAATATCATGATCTAAATCCCAGATACAAGAAAGGGTTTGGCCTGAATGGCTACAGCATAGAATGGAAGAAGTTATATTAGATGAAGTTAAAAAATTTGTAAAGATATCTTATGGAAACTAACATATTTGGAGGTAATTTATATACATAAAATGATTACGAACATAGATCTATATTTTCTAATCAACATTAAAAACATCCCAAGAACGCAGCACTCATCCAAACATACTCTACAAAATGCTCTTACATCGCACACTCAGTTCAGTTTAGTTCAGTCGCTCAGTCGTGTCCGACTCTTTGCGACTCCATGAATCGCAGCACACCAGGCCTCCCTGTCCATCACCCACTCCCGGAGTTTACTCAAACTCTTGTCCATTGAGTCGGTGATGCCATCCAGCCATCTATCTCACCCTCTGTTGTCCCCTTCTCCTCATGCCCTGAATCCCTCCCAGCATCAGGTAGATAAAACAGAAAAATGAGTATCTGTAAGTCTTTATACATTAAATTAGCAGTGCCATGTATTTACAAGATCTATTTTATAGTACCAATTGTTTGGATTTTGGTTGTATTGGCTGAAATGTTACATAAAAGGTTAACTTTTATAAGAATATAGTTATGTTATGAATAAGATAATCAATAAATATGTTTCCAAAGATCATGCTAAATTCTCATAAACATTTATGGTAAAATTAATTGCTGAAAAAGTATCTTTCTAAACTGGAATGACTCAAAGCAAGCATCCTATAAACAGAAATAAAAACTACAAAGACATTATCTCAAATTATAATCTCCAAGTAGCACTGCCTAGATAAGAAGCATCCTATCATTCATTTTAAGACAATATTTCACATCATATATTTTTGATAAAGAGCTTTGAAGTTTTGCATATAAATGAGTTAGTAAAGTGTTCATATAACACTTTCCAAATGGTGTTTCCATTCCCCTTGGTGTATTTACTGCATCAAAGATTGTAAAAAGATATAGCAATTTTTTCGTATAGTAATTTACTGTGTTTTGATATTAAGAGAAAGTGAAGATCTCTTTTGAAATGAATCAAAACTGACAGTATTGAGATAAGACATGATGACAAGGAAGATGGTGATACTTTAATATATTAATTTTTTAGATCTTTACAATAAACTTACTAAAATATTACTTCTTGTAGTAAAGACTCTCAATATCAACTTTTAGTAAATTAAAATTTTAAAACTTAATTTTTTCCATACTTTAATAATTAGCAGAAAAGTTAGATTATTACAAGGAAAAAATGACATTAAATAAAAACTAATGGGAAATAAATATCCCAAATTGGAGCTATATATAACTATAAAACATCTATAGTTTTAATATTTATTCATGGATTAGTAGAATCACCTAACTTGGTTTAAAAACAAATTCAGACATATATATATATATATATATTCCCCTATCTCAAAATATATACTTTCCTACTTTATTTCAGCTTGTTGATAGCATTCTTATTCTCACTTACTATTAATAGATAATTACTGCAATAATCATTGCAAAAAGAATAGTCTTCAAAATCAAACACATATGGTTTTAAAATCCTAATGCACGGGGATAATCCAGAGAGAGGGTGTGGGGCGGGAGGGTGGAGGTGGGGGTCGGGATTGGGAGTTCATGTACACTCATGGCTAATTCATGTCAATGTGTAACAAAACGAATACAGTATTGTAAAGCAAAACAAACTAAAAAATAAAAATTAATTAAAAAATAAAATAAAATAAAATCCTAACTCTGTCATTTGATAGTTTGGCTTTCAAACATTTCATTTGTATAGTAGGAAAAGAACATTATCTCAGATTTTTTAGCAGAAGGGAGGTAGGAAAACATCAATAATATTAGCTGACACTTATTAAGTAATGACCATGTAACAACAACTATTCTAAGTACTTAATTTAGTCATTGGATTAAACATATGAGGAAGATAGTTACATAATTACTACTTTGTTGATGAATAGACTAAGAATTAGCTAAGTTAATGTACGGTGGAGAAAGCATTTCAAGCTGAAGTTCTTAACAGCACACATTTACCTTTATTAAACACAGAAGTACTGATGTACAGAGAAATCCTGTAGTCTCTCAAAGCAGGGAATGATGATTTTCAGACACAAGATATTTGCCTGCAAGTTTCTGTTATGATAGCACAGAGTTATCTAATGATTATATTCCAAGTTTTTTCTACCTTGATTTGCCAGTTAAATATGCATTATTCAGAGTTGGTTCTCTTCGATAATTATGCATTCTTGGATAATTATAAATATAAAAAAGGACAATTTTGGTTTAGTTTACAGCAATTTGCAAAGTTCTCTTTTATACTTTCTCTTATTTCTTAATTCAATTTCCCATATTTAATTACAATTAATATTTATTGATAATTGATATGTAGTCAAGTAATATGCATAAAACAAATTTTAAAAGCTGAGTAATGTTAATTCACACTGTGTTACACATTTCTGTTGATTTGCTCAAAACTTTTCCATTCAGGAAAAGAAGGGGTCCTAAACTACTGAAGAATTTTAAAATGTTTCAGAATGAATGTTCAGTAGGAAAAGGAAAGTAAGTATATTTTTAAGCATGTAGATAGTGCTAATAAGAATTGTGAAACAGGGCTGATAAGAATTAAACATATGATGTCACATCTTGTACATAGTATATGCTTGCAACATTTGTAATGTAATTTTAAGACTACATTATATTGTCTTGGAGAAAATTATCCAAGAGATTCAGTAAGTTAGAAAGCTCTGAAGTCTCTTGAAAAGTGTCTGAAGGTAGAGGAAAGGCATTTGACAGTAAGAAGGACAGAAAGCCATGTCCATATCTGATGTAGCATGACAAAACAAGTCAACTTTCTAGAACTAGCTGATTATTGCGATTCTAGCACTAGGAAAAATAAAGTTACTAAATTATAGATTGCTCTCATAGAATTTTACTTCATAATAATCTAGATGTCAATATTATTAATATTCTTTCAAGTACCTATTAACTTATCAATGATTTGATATTCTAGATTCTCCCTACTTAAGTTCACACTGAATCCAGTCCAGGTTATAATCCAAAAAATTAAAATACATCACAAATAGATAAATATTAGCAGTTTTTTTTTAAGAAAAAATAGCATCTAATTGTAATGATCTCTATATAGAATTACATACTTTGGATATGTAAATTACTCTAATATTTCATGTGCTTACAAGGGGTTACTTGAATATTTATGTATTCATTATATATCTATGTTTTCCTTTAGGAGTTTTAGAATCTAATAAAACTGTCACAGAATTTTCAGCTGAAATGAATAAATAAGTAGATGTTTGGGTTCTTTTTCATTTCATAAGTAAGGTTAACAACATTATAACTTCTAAACACTCTCTTCACCCACAAAATAAAGTGAAATCAATTATAACACGATGAGATTTCTCAAGTTTGCTATTCAAATTTGTCAACATCTATTTATTCTAGAATCTCAGAAATGTATGTCTATAATTTGTTTATGTAAAAGAAAAATTAACGGGTACATTAACCCTTAGTGTTTTTTACCTCTGCCCAAACTGAAAATTTAAGATGTGAAACATTAAAGTAAATTCAGCATTTTACCTCTTAACAACTTAAATATATCTTAATATAATTACAGAGAAATATTTTTGAAATGGGAGAACACGGTTTTCAGGTACATAGTAACCTATACACATAAAGCTTAGCATACATTGGAGAGTGGACAACGGTTTGGATCTTCTCAAATCTCCATCTCCAGAGTACTATCAATCTCTGACTTATATTAAAGTTTTATGGAAGACCTCATTCACTGGGCTTCTCATTATTTGGTCTAACTCAGGAAACTTATTTAATATATCTGATGGAAAAGACCTATTCTCAGAGCATTTATCAAAAACAATCAGCTGCCTGAGGAATTAATATCAATCTAGGCAAACAAGGGAGTGGTTAAGAAGAAAAATAACTGAGGGGTGAGATGTCCACAGCATCTTTGAAAAAGTTCTAACATTCTTAACACTCCAAAAGAATTGCTTTGTCACTCTAAAGACAGAAGGATTTATTGTTGTTTTTCCCATCCTTTTAAGTACAAAGGAGAATTCAAGACATTTTGAAGTTAATATTCTAATTGAGAGGGGAATGCTATTATGAATGATATGAAGCCTTAGTGATTATTGAACTAAGCACAATAATAAAATGATGTTCCCTGAGGGATTACTAATAAATGAATTAAAAATCAATTAATAAGAAACATAGTATATTATTTATGGTTTTATTATTTGAACATTAAGTAGTTTCCCAGACTGTCCAGTATTTAATAATATTTTTTAATATAAACAATGGGAAAATTCTTAGAAGTAAATCTAGGGGAAAACCTTCATGAGAATATTCTTGGCAATGATTTCATGGTCATGACACCAAGCACACAGACAACAAAAGCATAAAGAGTCAAAGGGGACTACATCAAACTAGAAAGTTTTTGCAGAGCAAGGGAAACAATCAACAAAATGCAAAGGTAACTACAAAACAGAATATATTTGCATATCAAGTATCAGATAATGGGCCAATAACCTGTATATACACACATACACACTCAAAACTTAATGGCAAAAAAGAAATTTAAAATGGGCAGAAGATCTGAATAGACATTTTTCCAAAGAAGTCATACAAACAGCCAACAGGCATATGAAAAGATGCTCTACATCAATAATTATCAGAAAGATGTAAATCAAAACCACAATTAGCTCTCACTTTGCATCTGTTAAGATGGCTATTACTTAAAAAGATAGCATTTTAAAATATATGCTAACAAGGATATGGAGAAATTGGAACCCGTGTTTACTGTCAGTGAGAATGTAAACTGTTCAATCACTATAAAACCAGTATGGAGGTTCCTCAGAAAATTATAAATAGAAGTATCATGTGGTCCAGCAATCCCACTTCAGGCTATTTATTTAAAAGAACTTAAATCAGGATCTTCAAGAGGGATCTGCACTCCTATGTTTACCAGAGCAGTATTCATAATAGCTAAGATAAGGAAACAATCCAAATATCCATGAATGAATGAGTGTATAAAGAAAATGCGGTCTATATTGACTATCATTATATAATAAGCTTATCATACTATATAAATATGCAATATGATCTTATTATATATAGTACTATTATGCATTATGTAATATTATATTACATATTATATGAACTGATTCCAATATGTGAAATATTAATTAGCTTTAAAAAGGAAGGAAACAATGCTGTTTAAAACAACATAGATGAACGTGGAGGCCATTAACACAGTGTAATAAGTCTAACTCAAAAAGACAAATATTGCATGGTTTTGCTTATATGTGTAATTAAAAATAGCCAAAA
This sequence comes from Aepyceros melampus, assembly GCA_006408695.1. Classification (NCBI taxonomy): domain Eukaryota; kingdom Metazoa; phylum Chordata; class Mammalia; order Artiodactyla; family Bovidae; genus Aepyceros; species Aepyceros melampus. The sequence continues at coordinate 11,924 of SJXQ01011326.1, forward strand.
TCATAGAGTCAGAGAATAGAAAGATGGTTATCAGTGCCTGGAGAGAGTGGGATACAGGTTGATGTTGGTCACAATGAGCAAAGTTTCAGATATGCAAGATGTACAAATTCTTGAGATCTAATGTATAGCAGCGTGCCTATAGCTATGTCAAATCTGCTAGGAGGGTAGATCTTCAGGCCTTCTTACCACAAAATAAAGAAGAAAAATAAAACAAAAACTATGTGAATGTGATAGATATATTTTCTTGATTATGTGAACATTTCACAGTGTACACGTATCAAAATATCCACTGTATACCTTAAATATACATAATATGTATATATCAATTATACCACAATAAAGCTGTTAACAAAAACCAAGAATGTCAATAAACTTTGTGTTTTATTTATTAGATAGTTGGTAATTTTTCCATGGGGTTGCAAAGAGTCGGACACAATTGAGCAACTGAACTGAACTGACTGACGATTTTTCAGGTTATTCTCACTGTATAGAATTCATATTTCCATAATTTACAAAAGATAATGGTATTATATTACAACTGATAGGCTCTGTCTGCCATTAATAATTTAAAAGGAGATCTAATATTCTTATAAAATACCCAATATTATCCAAAAGACCAAAAAAGATATATTTCAGAAATATATTTGTCATTTTCTATTCCTTTCAGGATGAAGTACATTTTGAATGCTTGATCACTCATCATATCTGATTTTATTATGCTTCATTTATGTAAATGAAGAATAACTACAGAGAATTAAATGTTATCTTTAGTAGAGGATTCAAAATTATTTTTTAAATTATAACTATAAATATCTGTCTTTTTCTACTATAAAACTTAGCTGCTAACTTCAAAAGTCACATCTTGAACCTGCAGTTTTAACTGGTTTAACTTTGAGAACTTTTAAGTGCATCATTGCCACCTAACAGATATTGATTCTTTGCGTAAATAATAGTTTTATTTTAAATGAAAGAAAATAAGATTAACCTTAATTTTTAATAAAGCTTAAGTTGTAGGAGCAACAAAGTTTTTAAAATTGAAGGTGAAGTCGTTCAGTCGTGTCCGACTCTTTGCGACCCCGTGGACTGTAACCTACTAGGCTTCTCCATCCATGGGATTCTCCAGGCAAGAATACTGGAGTGGATTGCCATTTCCTTCTCCAGAGGATCGTCCTAACCCAGGGATCGAACCCGGGTCTCCCACATTGGAGGCAGATGCTTTAACCTCTTACTTAAAAGAAATGAATGAAATAAACAACTGATTTTAAGGGATTTTAAGACTGCAAAAAGGCGAGAAAAAATAAAAACTTCATGCTCAGTGTGTACAGAAAACATAAAATACTTGAGCACAGAACTAAATGCTTGATGATCTGAGACAAATAATCAAATGGTGACACTTGTTTATTTTTCCCCTATTACTTGATTTTAATAGAAATTAATTGCAACAGTATTTCAATGTACACATTACTAAAACTGAAGCAAAGCTAACATGTTGATAAATACATCAGTGTTTTCCCTCTATACCAGAAATAATTAATTTATCTATATACCTTAATAAAACCTTTGCTTATTAAAAGGCATTCAGTTCAGTTCAGTTCAGTGTTTACTGTGAGTCAAATTTTCTTGAGGGGATTAAAAAAAATATATCTGTTTACTAAATATAACCAAGGTACAGAACTAAAAATTCCCAAACTGAATTTCATTTTTCCTGTTTAATAAAAGTGAAAACATGCTGATGCACTGTAACTTAAGAGTGTTAGTACACTCTATAGCGTTTCATTATGAATAGAATTTTTTCGTTAAATTTTCTGAAGAATTTTTTGTTTAAATTATTAATCAGAACAAAGCCCTAAATTTGCTTTTTATTCTTATTATATTACTAGACTTTCTATAAAATTCCTTTACTGTATATTGCATTTATAAAATCACTTTATGAAATCTGAATATTTCATAGTAGTAGTTTCATATATTTGTAAAAGCAATGAAGCTGAACAGGCACCTCAGGGACTCAATTTCACATCTTTTTGAAACTCTATCAATATATACATTAATAAAAGTTCATTAAATGATAAAACAAAAGACTATCATATTTAATATCCTAGACGGTCAAGAATCTGCATGCAATGTGGAAGACCTGGGTTTTTTCCCTAGGTTGGAAAGATTCCCTAGAGAAGGAATGGCAACCCACTCTAATATTCTTACCTGGAGAATTCCATGGACAGAGGAGCCTGGCAGGCTATACAGTCCATGGGGTCGCAAAGAATCAGAAATGACTGAGCAACTAACACTTTCACTTTTCACTTAGAATGAGAAAAAGGGTATCTCTATAATCATATTAATTTCATACATTTTTATATTTTGGGCCAATGTAATAAAGTATTAAGTAATGACTTAGACATTATTGCTTTATGTATATAAAAATAGCTGACAAAATATTTGTGTAAAAGTAGTAGAAAAAAGCAATTGCTTTACTTTGAGGATTGTGATGTCATTAAAAGTATACTGAAAAAATGTTGTTTAAAAATGAAAAGCAAGTTTAGTTTAAATAAATTTAAATTACTGAAGAATAATGACAATGCTAATAAACAGAGAAACACTGGTTGCAGTGTACTAGTTCCTTTAAATATATATATGCACACACATATGTCTATCTATTTCAATATATACACACGCAGGGATAATGTATGATTGTATTAAATTATTAATGAGTATGAACGTCTATGTAAGCTGATTTTACTCTATAAGCCAAAAGTAAAGATATCACATTTATAGGTATCATTATCACTGTGATACATTAGAGTTGAGATTAAAATCAATTCACACTGCAAGTTCAATCACTGTCAAACTTTTAATAAGGCATCATTAATTTATCACTAGATTAGTGACTTAACATCAGAATAGCAAAAATGCTAAATGTATTAATATGTCCTTTTGCTAAGTCACTTCAGTCGTGTCCGACTCTGTGCGACCCCATAGACGGCAGCCCACCAGCTCCCCCGTCCCTGGGGTTCTCCAGGCAAGAACAAGACTGCCTTATTATTGATACAATAAAGAAAAGTCATCCTTGTCTCAGTTTATTTAATATTCTAGAAGTACACTGTCACCTGTTTTTTAATTAATTTATTTTTAAATTGAAGGATAATTGCTTTACAGAATTTTGTTGTTTTCTGTCAAACCTCAACATGAATCAGCCATAGGTAAGGGTTTTCACCTGGTTTTGAGTGAGCAGCTTATCACTTATATAAAGGAAAGGTAAATACTGAGAAAAGGCAGGAGACACAGCCAACAAAGAATACAGAATCAAGTCAGGAACCACACTGAGTGACCTGACTTAAAACTATAGGAGGAACTCCAGGAGTCACTGTAACAGTGACATTCACTGTTTACATTTATCAATACACATTTATCAATACAAGGGACAATAAAGGTGGTGTTTTGGGTCAGTCTTGGCTGTTGACAGTCCTTAAAACAAGTTAAATCACTGGCACATACGATCTGAACGTCTCAGTAAAGAATGGGTGCTTAGCTGTTAGCTTGTTGGAAATAGAGGTGGGGCATTACCAATGTCTTTGACAATACTCTCATAGCAAACAGTATGACACACAGAAGCACAGTATTACACTCACATTTTGTCACAATGTCAGTACTGTTAATACAAATAATACAAATATTTATTCTACAAATACATGAGATTTTTTTTTTGCCCTGTTTTAGAGCTTTTAAAATTTAAATTATAGCTGTTTTACAATTATGTGTCTACATGTGGTATCTCTGTATATATATTCAGCTTTGAGTCTGCAATATTTTTGAATATGTGGCTAAGGATCCTATTGTTCTAAAAGCTTTCTCCAGCCATATTCACTTAAAACCTTGCTTCTGCCTATTTACTTTCCCCTATTCTTCTGGGGTCTCGCTACATCTTTCCTCCAAGTCCCTTTTCACCACTTTTTATAAGTTTTCTGTATTTGTTTCTCACTGTTGTAGTTTGGATATTTTCATAATCTTTCAACTCTTCAGGCTCTTTTTAACTTTGTCTAACATATTGTTAAATCCCTCTACTGAGTTCTTCTATTATCATATATTTTCTTTTTTTATAAGTCAATTTATTTCTATAGTTTCCAGTTCTCAGCTGTAATTCTCTAACCGCTCTTTCTTTAAACAAATAAAACACATAATTTAAAGTCTACCTAAATAAACTCATATCTGGTCTTAAAAGGATCTGCTTCTCATATCATTTTATAGTTGTCTTTAGCATACCTGGTTATTTTATTTTATTTTTTTAGCTGCTGAACATTTTGTTTAAACATATGTGGTGTCAGTTTAAGACTGAATGATGATATATGCTTTCAATAGGAGTGACAGTTTCTGTTGACCAGCAAGTTGTAAGGTTAGATGCACTTATTTAATGACTGAATTGACACACCGAGGAAACCAGAGAAAGAGATACGTGTACCCCAATGTTCATTGTGGCACTGTTTATAATGGCCAGGACATGGAAGCAACCTAGATGTCCATCAGCAGATGAATGGATAAGAAAGCTGTGGTATATATACACAATGGAGTATTACTCAGCTATTAAAAAGAATATATTTGAATCAGTTCTAATGAGGTGGATGACGTTGGAGCCGATTATACAGAGTGAAGTAAGCCAGAAAGAAAAACACCAATACAGTATACTTACACATATATATGGAATTTAGAATGATGGTAATGATAAACCTGTACGCAAGACAGCAAAAGAGACACAGATGTATAGAACGGCCTTTTGGACTCTGTGGGAGAGGGAGAGGGTGTGATGAGTTGGCAGAGTGGCAGTGTAACATGTGTGATATCATAAGTGAAACGAATCGCCAGTCCAGGTTTGATGCAGGATGCAGGATGCTTGGGACTGATGCACAGGGATAATCCAGAGAGAGGGTGTGGGGCGGGAGGGGGGAGGTGGGGGTCAGGATTGGGAGTTCATGTACACTCGTGGCTGATTCATGTCGATGTGTAGCAAAATGAATACAGTATTGTAAAGCAAAACAAACTAACAATAAAAATTAATTAAAGAAAAAAAAAAAACCGAAGTTCAATAATGCGAGTTAGGTTACTGAATGGTTTACTATTAATTCCATGCTGTGTCCTTTTTCAACAGATCCTTAATTCTAATTTGTATTCCCCAAGCCCCCAGGTGATGACTGAAAAATATCTATTCAGACTTATAAAGGCCCTGTTTTCAAGCTACCAAAAGACACAAGAAAAAAAGTCGCCTCCCAGATCCCTGGGACCAGTGACAGTCCGCCAGCTAAAGCCGCCCCACCCCAGCCACGTAGAAGGACACCTCAGCCGGGCAACCTATCCAAACCCCCATTCATTAACCTGGCCAGCCCTCGCAGCCTGCATATATAAATAAACTTGCAACACGGTTGGGCGCGCGGACTTCCTCGACCTGCCCAGTATGGGTCCAGGAACCCGCTCGGGAGCTCCTCGCCATTAAAGCCTGTTAGGACACTCTTTTGGTGTCCTGGTCGTCTTTTACCTAACATTCAGACCTCACACTTATATTCAAATATCTGACTTAAGTCATTTGTGAAAGTAAACAAATATTTAAAAATCTACAGAACTTAGTGAGTGAGCTAAGAAACGTATACTCCTACCTGGTTTTGAGAGAGCAGCTCATTCCCTAGGTTGAAGGAAACACTGGTATGGAAGGACCGCACTGAGAAGGCAGGAGGCAGTCAGTGAAGACTGTGAACCCAAGGTGCCATGCTGGGTGCCTGGACTTCAGACTGCAGAAGTCTCAGCAGGCCCGCGGGGCCAGTGGCTGTCTGGGCCTCCGCTCGCCACAGGCTCTCAGGAGGAACGGCAGCCTGCCTGGCCTTCTGCGGGGGGGTGTGCTGACAGGGCACCTTTACAGTCACGTTCTGCCGGCGGCTTGAGGGCAGCAGAGCCTCGCTCACGTGCGTGCACTGAAACACGTTTCTACTAAAAACTTGAAAACACGTTTGTACTCATGGCTGCAGGCCCAGCACCACCGCTCCGCCATGCACGTGGGCTACGCGGAGCCGCGGCGCTCGCGAGATCCGTGAACTGGACGCTCAGTCGCCTGATGAGAAGTGGGTGAGTCGGGACCTGCAACCTGCGAGGCGCCCCTGAGAGAAAAGGGGAAAGGGCCGAAGGTGCGCTTGTATGCTTCTTTAGGTACACTTTTTAGGTAAATAATACACTTCCATGAATGAGGGGTTTTATACCACCCAAGGTGTATGCCCAGCAACTCAATTTCAGAAAACCATTTTAAAGGGGTAATTTTTAAAAGCACAAATATGTATATGTAAGAACGCGTTAACACTGTGCTTACGTTGGAATACCTCATAAATATTGAATACTTAAATAGTGTGTCATTGTCGTAACACCTGTGTACTGTAATTTTTACAGTGGAATGACATGCAATAAAAATGATATTTACAAGGACCTTTTAATGCCACCAGAACATTCTAAATATTTAATATTCATTGAGAAATTAAAGGGCCTTTCCCAGTGACTCAGTGGCAAATAAACTGCCTGCAGTGCAGTAGAGGCAGCAGATTAGGGTTCCATCACTGAATGGGGAAGATCTCTTGGAGGAGATCATGACAGCCCACTCTAGTATTCTTGCTGGAAAAATTCCCATGGACAGAGGAGCCTGGTAGACTATGGTCCATGGGGTCACAGAGTCCATCAGTATTGAAGCGACTCAGCACTGAACACACAGTTGAAAATTAGAATTTGTTAGTACAGTGAGGTATTAAAGATGTGCATATTTATAGATATGCATATGTATAGATACACACATATGGTCAAATAATTACATATTTCCAATATTAATTTATCAAATACTTTATAATTTCTTATTAATTTAAGACATTAAGAGAACATTTTATTTCTCAAATGACTCTAAAATGTGCTGTGGGACTTGCATTGGAAATGTAAATGTCTAAATTGTTTTCTATAGGAATAACAATCAATAATTTAACAACTAATAAATGAAGTAATCTATATTTAAATAATGGGAAGGAGACAAATATTGTTTCAGTGCTTTGTTCCAATTTTATTTTCATGGTTTTATTTTAGAAATCCATTTTAAATGTTAAACATCATCAAAACTGCAAAATTTATAGTCTTATATTCTAGTTGCTACTTCAGCTCTTCAGTGATGAGTTGTTCCTCAAAGATACATAGACACACACATATATAATTTTTGAGATGATCACTAAACTATTTCTTCAACTGTTACATGACAGTTCCTTCTTAAAAACAAATAAAGCACCATTTCCATTTCTTTCTGTTCTGAACAGGTGAAGATGACAGTAATATCAATAAAGAGAATTGTAAGGTCAGGATGAAGAACATCCCCAGTTCAGATCTTAATTTCAGGAACAATTTGCCATGACATCTGTGTAGTCTCTTCATGGAACTTTAGCATATCTGACAGCTAATTAATTATAAAGCAAGATTTGAGACTGGACAGAAGTGCTGGCAGAGGAGAATTCATCTTTTGTGTCAACATGTTTCAGTATATTCATTTTCTTAGGCCTGAAACACATTCGCCTAGTAAATCATTGTTTATCTTTAAGCTCAAAAAGGAAATCAAACATGACATGAACAATTATCAAGATATTCTCAGAGGAATGGATTCCCAAAAAAGAAACATGAAAGTAAATTAGAACTATGGTGACATCTGAGATTTCCCTGTTTTTTGTTTAAATTGTATGCAATGTCTAAAATCACTTTATTTTAAAATCTCAGACAGAAATAGAAAGCCATCACCAGAAATAAAGTGTATATAAAATGATCATTAATTTAATATAGCTATTATATATGTGCAAAATTGTAGATTATGAATTAAGAATGCAGAGTTCAAGGTAACATAAGTTAAATAGGAAAACTCGGCCAATTAAAAAATTAATATTCTCCATTCTAAGTAATTCAGAAATGTTATTTGACCTAATTAAAACTCCAATTTTATATAACCCTGGATAAAGTAAAACCAAACAAAAGCTTGTTACCTTCAATCCAGTATTTCCAGCATTATATTCTGTAAAAGTAAATGTACATATAACTTATTGTGGTGAACATTTTAGTGTTCAGAAATAGTGAATCAGTATGTTGTATAACAGGAATTAACATAGTGTGTAGGCCAGTAATACTTCACAGACAAACTCATAGAAAAAGAGATCAGATTTGTGACTACTAGAGAAGGGAGCAGGGGAATTAGATGAAGGTGGTCAAAAGGTCCAAAATTCCACTTATAAGTACTGGGGGTGCAATGTGCAGCATTATTAATGTGATTAATACTACTGTATGTTATGAAACTTATTAAGAGAGTAAGTTCTAAGAGTCTCATCACAGGGAAAATTTTTATTTTACTTCTTTAATTGTGTGTCTTCTGAAATGATGGGTCTTCACTAAACTTATTGTAATCATTTCATGATAAATGTAAGTCAAATCATTGTATCATACACTTTAAACTTATACAGCATTATATGTCAATTATATCTCCATAAACCTAGAAATAAAATTTAAATAAATGAAGAAACTTTTGGTTTCTAGTCTGATATGTAACGAACTTGGAATTTGCCACTGTATCTTAACAAGTAAAAACCTACACAAACTAAAAAAAAAAAAAAAACAAAAAAAAAAACCCTCTTTTTAGATCTGGAAATAAAGTTATATCATAGTACAAATAGCTGCCTCCAAATTTGGAGAAGCAAACAGAATCCAACTTACTAGAGCAGAAACTTACTAGAAGAAACCACAGCAGGAACCACTGCTGGGTAGAAAAAAATCTAATTAATTAATGAATTGCCAGAAGTTCAGTTGCAAAAGTCTAAAAATCAAAAATGCCTAGAGAACCCAGTCATAGGAGGACCCCACACATTTTTGAGTTTAAACAGCAAGGATTTGGCCAAGTGATAAAATGAATATCAGATTTTTTTTTTCTTTTAGGAGGAGGCGGATATGAAACATTCTGTCAGGGCACTCTGTTCTTCATAAGGTCTGGACTCAGAAGAAACAGTTTATCCAAGATCCAAACTGACGTGATTTAATTGGAGTCTAATCAACTAAGGAAAAGAGAAAGACCCCTCTGGATGTCTTTAGCCTCCAGGTAAAGGAAAGAAATGCCCAACTTCAGTCCATTCTGACCATCCTGTCCCACCTAAATAAGTATGGACTGAAAAGCACCTGTGAAGTTCACACAGAAAGGCACAGTCTTATTAAAAGATCTCATCATAGAACTCTCTAGAACACGTCATCTCTTCCAACAGCTTACCACTACACTGTTCAAGGTGTATTTATAGCACCTTTTCCTAGTATATCATGTCCATTTATCAAGAAAAAATACATGCCAAAAAAAAATAATAGTTTTGAGAGACAAAGCAAGTATCAGAACCACTGTCAGTCTGACAGAAATATTGGTATTATCAGAGTAGGAATTTGAAACAGCTGTACTAAGAACTATAGGATAAAGTACACAGCACAAAAGAACATATGGGAAATCTAAATAGAGAAATGTAACTTCTAAGGGAATCAAAAAGAAACACCAGTGATCAAAAGCATTATAACAAATGAATAATACTTTTAATGGACTTATAAAGATGCTTGGGACTGATGCACGGGGATGATCCAGAGAGAAGGTGTGGGGAGGGAGGGGGTGGTGGGGGTCGGGATTGGGAGTTCATGTACACTCGTGGCTGATAACATGTCGATGTGTAGCAAAACGAATACAGTATTGTAAAGCAAAACAAACTAAAAAAATAAAAATTAATTAAAAAAAAAAAGTTAGTTGGATAGGCCAAGAAAATTTTATTGAACTCAGGATAGCTAAGTATAAACTGTCAAAAGTGAAAAACAAAGAAAAAGTAATCAATAGTACATCAAAATAGTGAGACAACCGTGAAATGTGTAACATGTATAATGAAAATACCAAAGGAGAAGAAATAGAGAAAATAACAGAAGAAGTATGAGAAGCAATAATGATAGGGAATACTAACATTAATGTCAGAAATAAAGTCATATATTCAGGAAGCTCAAGAACACTATCAGGATAAATACCAAAATATTAATACTACTTATCATTTTCAAACTGCTGAATATCAAAGATTAAGAAAAATCATGAACAAAGCAAAGAGAAAAAAATATGGCACATAAAGGAACAAAGAATTATATCTGACTAATCTATGCAAACATGAAGATAGTGAAGTGAAATATTGAAAATGTTGAGAGACAAAATCCAACAACCAATATTCCTATACCATGTGAAACTATCCTTCAAAAGGGAAGAAAAAAAGTTTTTGTGACAGATATAAATAGAAAATATGTTGGCAAGAGATCTACCCTGCAAGAAATGTTAAAAGGAGTTCTTTAGAGAGAATGAAAATTACATAGGCCAGAAATTCAGATCTAAAGACGGAAGAGCATTAGAAAATAAATAAGAAAAGGTAAAATATTCTGTTATTAATCTAATGAATAGCAGTTTGAGCAAAATAGTAATTGCAGTAATGTATTTGATTATGTATGCTTTATAAATATATCTGAAAATTTATATAATATATTCCTTTGTTGGTATCATAAGGTACTCACACTCCTTCTGAAACAGTGTAGAGTTATATGAAAGTCAATCTAGATTAGTTGTAACTAAATATATTTCAAACTCTAGGGCAACCATTAAAAAATGTAAAAAACAAGATATACAACTGATATACCAAAGATGGAGAAAAAACTGAAGCATATAAAAATGCTTAATTAAAATCACTAAAGGAAGAAAAGAGCTGAAGGAAAAATAAGAGCAAAGTAAAGCAGTGATGAATAAAAAACAAGTATGGTAGATATTTGTCCAACTATAGTGTGGGTTGTAAACAAAATTTGAGTATATGTTGTCTACAGGAAACTTAAGTTAAATGTAAAAACAGATATAAATTTAAAGTAAGGGTTAGAGGGAGAGGGAGAGGGTGGGATGATTTGGGAGAATAGCATTGAAACATGTATACTATCATGTAAGAAATGAATCGCCAGTCTATGTTTGATATAGGATACAGGATGCTTGGGGCTGGTGAACGGGGATGATCCAGAGAGATGATATGGGGTGGGAGGTGGGAGGGGGTTCAGGATTGGGAACTCATGTACACCCATGGCGGATTCATGTCATGTATGGCAAAACCAATACAGTATTGTAAAGTAAAATAAAGTAAAAATAAAAATTAAAAAATATATAAATAAATAAATAAAGTTATGGCAAAAGATATAATGTATTAACAAGAAACAAAAGAAAATAAGATTAGATTACTTCATATAAGATTTCAAAGTAAGGAGAGATTTTAGGGATAAAGAAAGGCATTACATTAATAATAAAATTCTCCAAGAAGACATAATTGGTGTGCCAGGTTAAAAATTCACGCGTGCACCGCTCAGCCAATCATTGTAAGCCTAGTAGCCTCGAAGTGGCCTTAGAGAGACAAAGATGGAAATTCTTCAGGAAAGCCCGCGCCCGCGAAAAACTGACCAATCAGCAGTTAACGAGTAACCCGTGCAACCAATCTAAGTTTGCCAGCTGCCTATAATCCTATAAATACTGCTCGAACCCAGAGGTCGCCTCTCCTCTTACTCCACTGCATTGGATGTGGCAGGGGCCCTGACTTGAGTCAGAAATAAATTTCCCTTTTTGCCTTTTGCATCGTCGTGGAGGTCTTGTTCTTGTTGGTCTTGGGATTCAGACTTTCAGGCACAACAATAATAATCTTTAACATGTATGCCATTTGCAATGAAGTGTCAAAATGTATGAAATAAAAACTGATAGACCAGTGAGAGAAATAGATGAATCCACTATTAGAGTTGGAGGTTTTAACACCTTCCTGTCAGAAATGAACAAATTCAACAGGCAGAAAATCAATAAGGAAGGACATAAATGAACTTAACAACCATATTTGGAGAAGGCCCTGGCACCTGACTCCAGTATTCTGGCCTGGGAAATCCCATGGACGGAGGAGCCTGGTGGGCTACAGTCCATGGGGTCACTAAGAGTCGGACACGACTGAGCGACTTCACTTTCTCTTTTCACTTTCATGCATTGGAGAAGGAAATGGCAACCCACTCCAGTGTTCTTGCCCAGAGAATCCCAGGGATGGCAGAGCCTGGTGGGCTGCCGTCTATGGGGTCGCACAAAGTCGGACCGACTGAAGCGACTTAGCAGCAGCAGCAGCAACAACCATATTGATCAAATGAATGTAACTGACATCTATAGATTCCTTTATTCAACAAAAGCAAGGTACATATTATTCTTAAGCTTACAGGAAACATTCACCAAGAAAGATCAAATTGTTGATCATAAACACATCTTAACAAATTTGAAACAGTATGAATTGCACAATATCTGTTCTCAGATCACAGTGGTAATCAGTAATAGATAGCTGGAAAATCACCAAATACCTGGAGATTAAACAGCACAGTTCTGAAAGACACATGGGTTAAAAAAGAAACCTCAGAAATATTAAAATAGTTTGAATGAAGGAAAATGAAAACACAGCCTATCAAAAGGTGTGAAATACAATGAAAGTGGTACTTACAGGGAAATTTCTAGTATTGAAAATGTAAATTAGAAAATATGTTAATAGATCTAAAATCAGTCATCTAAGCTTCCGTCTAAGAGATGAAGAAGTGCATTTAAATCACTTTAGAAGAAAGCAGAAGAAAGGAAATAGTAAAAGAAAATAGAACAGAGATAAAAGGAAGAAAACAAGAAATCAATTTAAAAAATCAATGAAATTAAAAAGTTATTTGAAAATATCAACAAATTAGTAAGTCTCTAGCCAGGCTAACTAAGAACAAAAGATGACAAAAATTACTTATATCAGAAATCAAACAGGGAACATTACTGCTGATCCTATGGAGCTAAAGTGATAATAAAGGAATACTGAGAACAACTCTGGACCTATAATTTTGGCAACCAAGATGATACAGACCAGTTTCTCAATAGCACAATCAGATAAACTTGCTTAAGAAGTAAAAAGTCTGAATAGACCTGTATCTATTAAAATGCTGCTGCTAAGTCGCTTCAGTTGTGTCCGACTCTGTGCGACCCTAGAGACGGCAGCCCACCAGGAGAATCCCGTCCCTGGGATTCTCCAGGCAAGAACAACTGGAGTGGGTTGCCATTTCCTTCTCCAATATCTATTAAAATAATACCCCAATTATACATTCCAAAACAGCAAACACCAGCCCAAGATGATTTCACTGAGTACAGAAGTAGCAAAGAAATTGTGCCAATTGTCTACAGTCTCTTTAGGGAATAGAATCAGAGGGAATGTTTCCTAACTCATTCTATCAGGCCAGCATTAACCTTAACACCAAAACCAGACAAAGACATTACAAGGAAAGAAACTACAGATCAATATCTTTCATGAACAGATGTAAAAATCCTCAACAAAATATTCTCAAATCAAATTTAAAATATATATGAGAATTATTCAACATGATTAATTCAGATTTATCCCAAATTTGCAAGGCATTTTCAAAATTCAAAAACCAATTAATGTAATGCATCATATAACATGATAAATAAAAAAAAAAACATGATCATATCAGTAGATTCTGAAAGAGCACTTGTCAAAATTCAACATGTACCCATAATAAAAACTTTCAGCAAACTAGAGATGAAGAGGAAATCCCCCAAATTGATGAAGCACATAGACAGTAAACCAACAGCTAATGTAATACTTCATGGTGAAAAACTTGAAGTTTGCCCACCACAATTAAGAACAGGGAAAATATGTCCTTCTCACTACATTTTTTCCATCATACTGAAGTCTTCGCTAAGACAGGAAAAATAAATCAAAAGGTATACACACTGGGAAGGAATAAATAAAACTGCTACTGTTAACAAATGGTAGTCTATGTAGAAAAATCCAAAGTAACACACACATACACACAAGAACTACTTGGAACTAATAATTGATTATAGTAAGTTTGAAATATACAAGATTGATATGCAGAAGTCAGTGGCCTTTCCATATATCAGCAGTGATCAAGGGAGATTTGAAATTAAAAATACAAAACCATATACACGAGCAAGTAAAAATGAAATAATTTGGTGAAAACCTTCTGTAAAATACATACATAATCTATAAGAAGAAAAACAAAAAGCTCTGATAAAGCAAATGAATTTCTAAATAAATGGAGAGATATTTCATGTTCTACGGATAAGAAGATTCATTATCAAATGTGTCAGTTATTTGCACTCTGATCTATAGATTCAATGCCATATAAATCAAAAATATGTAGATCAGATTAAAATTATAAAATTTATATTGAGAAGGAAAAGATCCAAAATAGCTAACACAGATTAGGAAAAGAATAAAGTGAGACGATTGGCATTATCCAACTTCATGACTTCTTATATAGCTACAGTACTCAAGACAGGGTGTTTTTGTCAAAAGAATAGAGAGATGCATGGAACAATAGAACATAATAGGGAGTGCAGCATTATATCCACACAAATATAATCAACTAATATTTGACAAAGTTTCAGAGGAAATACAAGAAAACATATCATTTTTAAAAATCTTTTAAACAAATCATTTGAGAACAACTGAGCATCAATATGGAAAATGAATCTAGACACATCATTCACAGTCTCCAAAAAATTAACTAGAAATGGATTAAGGACCTAGATGTAAAATGCAAAAATGTAACAATCCTAGGAGATAACATAGAAGAAAATCTAAATGTGGTTGGGAATGACTGTTAGATAAGATATCAAAGGCACAGTCTGTGAAAGAATGAACTGAAAACCTTGGCTTCATTAAAATTAAAAACTTTTGCTCTGTGAAATGCACCATGAGGAGAAGGAAAATACAAGCCACAAGCTGGAAGAAAATATTTACAAAAGATATATCTGAGAAAAGACAGTTATCCCAAATATACAAACAATTCCTAAAACTTAACAACAATATATTAATGGGCAAAATACCTTAACAGATAATGTCCCAAAGATTTATAGTTGACTAATAAGTATATGGAGCTTCCCAGGTGTCTCAGTTCAGTTCAGTTCAGTCGCTCAGCCCTGTCCGACTCTGCGACCCCATGAATAGCAGCACTCCAGGCCTCCCTGTCCATCATCAACTCCCGGAGTTCACCCAGACTCACACCCATGGAGTCAGTGACGCCATCCAGCCATCTCATCCTCGGTTGTCCCCTTCTCCTCCTGCCCGCAATCCCTCCCAGCATCAGGGTCTTTTCCAATGAGTCAACTCTTCGCATGAGGTGGCCAAAGTACTGTCTCAGGAGTTAAGAATCCACCTGCCAATGCAGGTGGTGGGTTTGATCCCTGGGTCAGGAAGGTCCCCTGGAGGAAGAAATGGAAACCCACTCCAGTATTCTTGCCTGGAAAATCCCAAGGACAAAGCACAATGGCTAGCTAAAGTCCATAGGGTCTCAAAGAGTCAGACATGACTGAGCAAACATAGAAAATGAAATAAGCATATGAAAAAAGCATCAGGGTCTTTTCCAATGAGTCAACTCTTCGCTGAGGTGGCCAAAGTACTGTCTCAGGAGTTAAGAATCCACCTGCCAATGCAGGTGGTGGGTTTGATCCCTGGGTCAGGAAGGTCCCCTGGAGGAAGAAATGGAAACCCACTCCAGTATTCTTGCCTGGAAAATCCCAAGGACAAAGCACAATGGCTAGCTAAAGTCCATAGGGTCTCAAAGAGTCAGACATGACTGAGCAAACATAGAAAATGAAATAAGCATATGAAAAGATGCTTCACATCATCTGTCATTCAGTTCAGTTCAGTTCAGTTGCTTAGTCCTGTCCGACTCTTTGCGACCCCATGAACTGCAGCACACCAGGCCTCCCTGTCCATCACCAACTCCCGGAGTTTACCCAAACTCACGTCCATTGAGTCGGTGATGCCATCTAACCATCTCATCCCCTGTCATCCCCTTCTCCTCATGCCTTCAATCTTTCCCAACATCAGGGTCTTTTCAAATGAGCTCTTCGCATCAGGTGGCCAAAATACTGGAGTTTCAGCTTCAACATCAGTCCTTCCAATGAACACCCAGCATGTGTCATTAGCGTAATAGAAATTAAAACAATGAGCTACCACTGTGATTCTATTAAAATGGACAAAATCTGATACAAATACAATACCCAATACTTGTGAGGATAGGGAGCAACAGAAACTCTAGTTCAGCACTAAAGTTATGTAAAATGGCACAGCCACTTTAGAAGACAGTTTGGCAGCTTCTTACGAAATTAAATATACTCTTATCATTTGATCCAGCTATGCATTCCTTGGTATTTTCCAAAGGAGTTGAAGGCTTAGGTCTAAACAATAACCTATTCATGGATATTAATAGCAACTTTATTCATAATTACATAAGCTTAGATACAACTAAAATGCCTTTCAGTAGGAAAATAGATAAGTAAACTGTGGTGCATCCTTGCAATAAAATATTATTCAGTGCTAAAAAATTCTATCATTTTAGAAAGTCATAACTATGGAAAAAACATGGAGAAAACTAAAATGCATATTTCTAATAGGAAAAAAAAAGTCAACCTGAAAATGCTGCATGCTGTATTATTCCAGTTATATGACATTCTAGAAAGGGTAAAACCATGGAGATGATAAATAAGAGTAGTGATTTCCAGGAATTAGGGAGAGTGAGAGATAAATAATTATAGTGAGAAAAATTTTAGGGCAGTGAAACCATTCTATATGATACATGTCATTATAAAGTTCTTTTCAAATCCATAGAATGTGCAGTAATAAAGGGGAAACATAATGTTATCTGTGGATTTTGGGTGATAATGAGGTATCAGTGTAGGTTTATCAATAATAACAAAACTACCATTCTGGTGGGGGTCACTGATAGTGGGAAATTCTATACATGTGTGGGTCATGAGGTTTATGGGAAATCCCTGTTTGTACCTTCTACTCAATTTTGTTGTGAATCTAAAAACACTCAAAAAAGAAAGTATGTTCTTTGACAAATAAATATTGTGATTCACGTTCAGTATAGCTCATTATAAAGCAAACAGTTAAAATAGCACTAGCCCAAACTCAATCATTTCTATATCATAATGACTATTTTCTGTGAGACAGCAGTGTTTCATGTTTAAGATAATATGTTCTCTAGAATCAGAAAGACTTGGGATATAAATTTTGACCTTGTGACCAATGGCCTGTCTCCTTCCATATGTAAGGAAAATATCTATTCGAGAGATTATAAGAATATAAATGTACAGTGTCTGCCATTTAGCAAACTCTGAAAAGCATTACTTTGCACTTGCTTTGAATCAGCAGATAATTTGTCTTCTCTACTGGAAATATTAGCCAACAGACTGCAAATATATGAGCCTCTTCTTACTTACTCTAGTTAATATAATTAGGAAAGTTATATATCTACAGCTATTAATTCCATAGCATTTGGGAAAGAAAGTATTTTTTGTGGTTTCCAAATCTAAAAATTTTAACATGAATTTTAAAATTTTATCTTATGGAATTTTGTGGCCCAGGGGTTATTATTCTTACAGAGTTAAAAAAAAAAAAAAACAGATAGCCATGATAAATACTAGTCCTCTTTATGGAATTATGTCTGAGTGTTTATTGTTTTGAATTAATGTCTATAGATCCGCCCCTCTCTTCATTTTACTGAAGTTCACTGTCAATGTGGGTTGCTATTTGTAATGAAACACACCCTTTAGAGCTGGACTAAATATATAATTTAGGTTAGTCACATGGTCTCTCTGGGACTCATCAATATTAAATATTAAAGTGAGACTAGACTCTGAGTTACATCATGTACTTGGAATTAAGTTATTTTATGTGTATTTACTGTTTCTTTGTTTGTCAACTTTGTTCCTAATTTACACCTTTAAAAACTTCATATCTGAGTGTAATCAATTTTGAACATATTCTCACAGACTGAAAGGAAATGGAAAGCATCTAAATCAAGGATATGGTAGCAGCTGGCTTACTTGGAAGGTAACCCAGGGAGCAGAACTGAGGAAGTGGTGAAAAGTAGGAGAGAAAGGATAAAAGTAAAAAAAAAAAAAGTTTGTTGAGCTAGTCATAACTATGGAAAAGGTATGGTCCATTCTTTCTGTGGACCATTTGGTTAACTGTTTGGAATTCACCTTAAAACTGTACTATCAGAGAACAAGAAGCTTGGAGAATTTATCTACCACCCTATATACTCCATAGGTTAATGGTTCCTTCTGGACTTATCAAATCTCCCACACTTTCAGACTGTACCAGTGTGTTGAGCAAACTAGCTTTCCACAGTTTGGAGAAAGTGGCAGGAGAGCAGGGCATATACTTGGTGTGGAACTCTGAGGAAGATGTAGGGAACTATTGTAGCAGTGCTATGTGACAGACATTGAGTGCTTTAGAAGCAGTGACCATTTTACCTTACTCATTCCAAGAGAAACATAAAGATATCATCTCTTTTATACAATGAAGAAACTAAAGCACACATCAGCCAACAAAAACCCAAATCACATAGCTAGTGAAGGACTGAATCAGAGTTTAACCTCTAGCAATCTGACTCTTGCATTTTCAGTGACAATACCAGTCTTAAAATTTTTTTAATATATATATATAATACTGTTGCTTATAAGCAGTTTTCCCCCACATTAATACCACTGAAAACTTGTTGAATATCAGATAATCTGGTGTGTATAGCTTGTGACTTCTCACAGTGCTTTCAACTTCTGCTCCATATGTGATTCACAAAATTCTATAGGTCCAATGAACAAGAGCATGATTTATTTTAGGGGTTTGCCAATAAGAAACACCTTTGCCTATTAAAATTCAGTAACATAAAACTACTACCCCAAACTGTTTATTTCAGTTGTTTTCTTACTGCTATTCTTTCTCTGTTTCACCTTGTTTAGTTAATTGTCTCTGGTTAGTCCTCTAGATGACTCTGTCCTCTTATTTATTTTGATATCTACTATGTGTTTTAATTCTGTTGGTGTTTATCATCTTGTTCCTAGCAAATAAAAAAGTGTATTTAATTATATCAAATTTTATAAACTTTTTCCCCTGCTTTATTGATATATAATTGAACCATAATATATTAGTTTAAGGCATACAACATAATGATTTCATACATGTATATGTTTAAAAATGATTATTGAAATAAATTTAGCTATCATCACAGTTACATTTTTCTATTTATAAATTATGAATCACACAAAATTAAATAGATTCTAACACAAAATTTAGTATGTGTACAGCATAATCAAGTGAAAAATAGAATGCTGTTACTGTAACCTTCTATGAGGTTGAATTTTCATAACTTAGTTAACAGTATTAATGTCATTAGCATTTTTGTAATTCTTTATTTCAATAATTCTTATACAGTAATTTCACACAATCTTCAAGAAACGTATTTCATTTCAAGTTTATCAAATATGTCATAAGACCAATTTTTTCTGTTTTCTATTCTTTTAATATTTTCTTTGCCAGTTTTTAAATCCTGCTCTAATTAAATGATTATTTGGTCAGGTAAATTGCTATAACTTTTGGTTTATTCTTAACCTTCAGATTTTTTTATAGACATAGTGACTTTTATAAGAGTAAATTTTTAAAAATTGCCCAAAAATTATAGTACAACTTCTATGTTGTTGAGTAGAGAGTCTTTGAGGAACTCTTTTCTTAACAGAGTTTGTGGGTGCTGCTCTTCAGTGTGCTGAATTCTGGTTACATATGAGAGGCCTGAATATGATATGATTTTCTTTACCCTATAAGTAAACTGTACATTTTCTCTAGAAGATTGTAATATTTTCTGTTTATTTTTGAAATTCATTGATTATCACAAAAATAAAACTTTTAAAGTTCATTGTGGTAAAATTGATACATGAAAAATTATGCATATTCAAAGTATACATTTTATGAATTTGCAGATATTCATACCCCTGTGATACCATCACCACAGTCAGGGTGGTAGATAATCATATTTGTCACTCCAAAAATGTTCCTATATTCTTTTGGCTGTATATGTGTGTTTATTTTTGTTTATTTTACTGTGTTAATGACATAACATGTGATCTAGCTCTTTTATATATTTTGAAATACATAGCACTGTATTAATAACTATACTTTCTGTGTTGCACAGCAAATTTCTAGAATTCAATTTGTAACTGAAACCTTACGTCTATTGAGCAACAGTTCCCTTTTTCCTACTCCCTCTGCTCCTGGGAATCACCATTCTATTCTCTGCTTCTATAATTTTGGCTATTTTAAAAACGTCATGTAAATGGAATGATGCAGTACTTGTCTTACTGTGACTGTTTATATCACTTGGCATAATGTTCCTTAGGTTCATCCATGTCTCAGTGCTAGATTTCCTTCATTTTAAATGCTTAATAATATTACACTGTATGTGTAATATTTCACTGTATGTGTAATATTTCACTGTATTTGTAACATGGGGGCCTTTCCAAGTGGCTCAGTGGTAAAGAATATGTCTGCCAATTCAGGAAATGATGAAGACATGAGTTCGATCCCTGGGTCAGAAAGATCCCTTGAAGAAGGAAATGGCAACCCATTTCAGAATTCTTGCCTGGAAAATCCCATGGACAAGGAGTCTGGTGGGCTAAGTCCAGGGGGTCACAAAGAGTGGACATGACTGACTGGGCACATATGTATATACCACATTTTTAAATCCATTTATTTATTAAGACCTAGCTTATTTTCATATCTTGGTTATTGTGAATAATACTGAATGAACATAGGAGTTCAGATATCTCTTCAAGATCCTAATTTCATTTTTTTTTGGATACATGAAACTTAAATAGCGTATTAAAAAACAGAGATAGTACTTTGCCAACAAAGGACTGTCTAGTCAAGGCTATGGTTTTTCCAGTGGTCATGTATGGATATGAGTGTTGGACTGTGAAGAAGGCTGAGCACCGAAGAATTGATGATTTTGAACTGTGGTGTTGGAGAAGACTCTTGAGAGTCCCTTGGACTGCAAGGAGATCCAACCAGTCCATCCTAAAGGAGATCAGTCCTGCATGTTCATTGGAAGGACTGATGCTAAAGCTGAAACTCCAGTACTTTGGCCACCTCATGCGAAGAGTTGACTCATTGGAAAAGACTCTGAAGCTGGGAAGGATTGGGGGCAGGAGGAGAAAGGGATGACAGAGGATGACATGGTTGGATGGCATCACCGACTCAACGGACATGAGTTTGGGTGAACTTCAGGAGTTGGTGATGGACAGGGAGGCCTGGCATGCTGCAATTCATGGGGTTGCAAAGAGTTGGACATGACTCAGTGATGACTGAACTGAGCTGAACACAAAAATATAATTTCTAGATCACGTGATAGTTCTATGTTTAATTTTTTGAGGAATCTCCTACTTTTATTCTATAGTGACAACACCATTCTGCATGCCCAGCAACAGTGTATAATGGTTTCAGTTTTTCCCCGTCCTTGCTTACACTTAAATACCTTTTTCTTTGTAATAACCATCCTAAGATGCATGAAAAGATATTCATTGTGGTTTTGATTTGTACATCTCTGATAATTAGTTATTTTGACAAATTTTTTATATCTGGTAGTTATTTGCATGTATTCTTTAGTGAAATGTCTATTGAAGTACTTTGCCCATTTTTAAATTGAGCTCCTGGCTTTATTTGATACTTGCTTCTAGGAGATTCTTATATATTTGGGCATTAACCACTTACCAGATAGATGGTTTGCAAGTATTTTCTCCTATTCCAATTTTACCAGTTAATATCCAATATATATAAATAACTCATCCAACATTAACAAAAAAATACAATTAAACCTGTGCAAAGGAAATGAATAGATATTTTTTCCCCAAAGAAGACTTGCAGATGATCAATAAAAGCATGAAAAGAAGCTCAGCATCACTATTCATTACGGAAGTACACATCAAAACAGAGTGAGGTAGCACCTCACATTTTTATAGTTGCTATTACAAAAATACAACAGGTAATTAGTGCTAGCAAGGATGAGACTGAAAAAGGAACCCTTGTGTATTGTTGGAGGTAATGTAAATCAGTACAGCCAGTACGGAGGTTCCTCCAAAAACTAAAAATGTCTGCACTACCATGTATATTGCCCATTATTCACAATAACCAATATATGGGAACAACCTAAGTGTCTGTCAAATGAATGAATAGAAAAAATATAATACACACAAAAACACACACACACAAAGAAATATTATTCAGCCTCACCCATGAGAAAGATGGAAATCTTCAGTTTGCAGCAACATGGATGGATCCTGATGGCATTAAGCTAAGTGGAATAAGTCAGAGAAAGACAAATACTGTATGATATCACTTAAATACAAAGTTTTAAAAAGCTCAACCTGTAGAAACAAAGAATTGAGTAATAGCAGAGACTGGGGAATGGGAGAAATGGGGAGACATTGTTCAAAGAGTATAGACTTCCACTTAGAATAAGCTTGAGTTCTTGGAATCTAATGTATAGCATCATGATTACAGCTAATAATACTTATTATATACTTAAAAGTTGATGACACTGACTATTTTTCACCATAAAAAAGAAATGGTAATTGTGTGATATGAGAGAGGTGTTAGCCTAGGCTCTGGTGGTAATCATTTTGCAGTATGTAAATGTGTCAGATCAGCATGTTGTACACCTTGAACTCATCCAATGTTATATGCAATTATATCTCAAAAATCCTAGAAATAATATTTTTGGAAAAATAATCAGTAATAGTCAACAGAGTTGCTTCTGGGTATTATCATGGAAATCTAGTATCAAAAATGGTTAGTTAATTGTTTTTTAATCTGTATACATATATTATTTTAAAATAATAGTAGCAACAAAACATGCTCAACATAAAACCTTTAAATAATTTTTACAAAGTAAAATATCACTTTAATTAAAATGTACTAAAATTTTTAAATAAGATTCAAAAAAATATTTTAAAACTGGTGATTTAATTAAAATATTTCACCATGAAAAAACAGGTTTTTCTTTAGTTTTGTGGTATTTAGTTCTATATTTGTTTTCATTTACTAATTTTGATTTATTTTTCCAGTTTTTTCCCCTTCATTCAGAAATGGTACATTTTTCACATTATGGGTGACAAAGACTCTTTGACCCAAACTTAAGTGAAGTTCTCCTGTGCTTTATTCTGTGCTAGGTTTACACCTTAGCTTACTTCCTTGCTGGATTTACATTCCCAGTTATAGCAAGACGCAAGACTGCTGCTAAATCAGGTTAGTGAGAATCACCCCAACCTTGATATTTTATCAGCCAGATCTGCCTTTAGTAAGAATCCTATTAAGTTGGCTTGGCAAGTATCTCCTTACACTTAATGGCTCTTCTTAGTAAGTTCCCATCCCCTGACCCGGTCATTCTATTTTGGCAGTGAATCCCCATTTGTCTTTGCTGTGTTTAGAATTGCATTTGATCTTTCTCTCCTAATGCAACAGTTTTGATACCTACCTTGAGAGTCCTGGTTAAATCTTCCTTACTTTTTTAACAGGGGCAAAACATATTTTATTTAACATTTATCAGTTCAGTTCAGTCGCTCAGTAGTGTCCGACTCTTTGCTACCCCATGAGTCACAGCAGGCCAGGCCTCCCTGTCCATCACCAACTCCCAGAGTTCACTCAAATTCATGTGCATCGAGTTGGTGATGCCATCCAGCCATCTGTCGTCCCCTTCTCCTCCTGCCCCTCAATCCCTCCCAGCAGCAGGCTCTTTTCCAATGAGTCAAGTCTTTGCATGAGTTGACCAAAGTATTGGAGTTTCAGCTTCAGCATCTGTTATTCCAATGAACACCCAAGACTAGTCTCCTTTAGTATGGACTGGTTCGATCTTCTTGCAGTCCAAGGGACTCTCAAGAGTCTTCTCCAACACCACAGTTCAAAAGCTTCAATTCTTCAGTGCTCAGCTTTCTTCACANTGGAAAGATTGAGGGCAGGAGGAGAAGGGTACGACAGAGGATGAGATGTTTGGATTGCATCACTGACTCAATGGCCATGGGTTTGGCTGGACTCCAGGAGTGGGCGATGGACAGGGAAGCCTGGCGTGCCACAGTCATGGGATCGCAAAGAGTGGACACGGCTGAACGACTGAACTGAACTGAATTATTTCTTTGATCAGGTGCAAATGAATTGTTAAGTAGGTATTCTTTAAAAAATATATCTTTAATATATGCTTATTTTATCACTGCTGCTGCTGCTAAGTCGCTTCAGCCATGTCTGACTCTGTGCGACCCCATAGACTGCAGCCCACCAGGCTCCGCCGTCCCTGGGATTCTCCAGGCAAGAACACTGGAGTGGGTTGCCATTTCCTTCTCCAGTGCATGAAAGCGAGAAGTGAAAGGGAAGTTGTTCAGTCGTGTCCAACTCTTAGCGACCCCATGGACTGCAGCCTACCAGGCTCCTCCGTCCATGGGCGTTTCCAGGCAAGAGTACTGGAGTTCGGTGCCATTGTATCATGCTCTAAATCATTATTTACCAACATCTGAGACATAGGTAAAATAGTAGATATATTTATGGTTTTAAATTTTGAAAATAAAATAATTTAGGGTCAATGCTGCTGCTGCTAAGTCGCTTCAGCCGTCTGACTCTGTGCGACCCCATAGACGGCAGCCCACCAGGCTCCGCCGTCCCTGGGATTCTCCAGGCAAGAACACTGGAGTGGGCTGCCATTTCCTTCTCTAGTGCATGAAAGCGAGAAGTGAAAGGGAAGTTGTTCAGTCGCGTCCAACTCTCAGCGACCCCATGTACTGCAGCCTACCAGGCTCCTCCGTCCATGGGCCTTTCCAGGCAAGAGTACTGGAGTTCGGTGCCATTGTATCATGCTCTAAATCATTATTTACCAACATCTGAGACATAGGTAAAATAGTAGATATATTTATGGTTTTAAATTTTGAAAATAAAATAATTTAGGGTCACTAGGTTATCTAAAATCCCATGGATGGAGGAGCCTGGTAGGCTGTAGTCCACGGGGTTGCTAAGAATTGGACATAAGTGAGCAATTTCCCTTTCCCTTTTCACTTTTATGCATTGGAGAAGGAAATGGCAACCCACTCCACTGTTCTTGCCTGGAGAATCCCAGGGAGAGGGGAGCTTGGTGGGCTGCCGTCTATGGGGTCACACAGAGATGGACATGACTCAAGCAACTTAGCAGTGGCAGCAGCAGGTTATCTGATAGATTCAGTAATGTTGCTGCATATTTTCAGTCTTATACTGAGTAAAAGGTCTGCAGATAGGGGGAAGACAGAATTTATTGCTTTTGTGACTCACTATCTAGATTTTCTTTAGTATTGTCATATGAAAATATTGAAATGTTAGATGTTTATCTTTCATTATTTTAGGAATGCTTGGCAGAAATTCCAATATTGACATGGACTTATTTAAAAGACAAAAGTGTTATTTTAAGAAAGATGTGATAAAATAAGCTATGTCAACTCAGGAAAAATGGAAAAAATATGGAAATGAAGGTCTAAAGTGTCTTTTAATGACAAGAGGAAGATATAGCAGAGGAAGATAGCTGTATTTATGAATGAAGTAAATGTGAATCAAGGGAAAAAAGGTTAAATGTGTTATTAGGAAAGAGAGAATAAAGAGGAAAAATAGAAAATAATTCAAGGTAATTTTTCATGTTTTATACTTTTATAACTACATATTAATTTTACTGACATATTTTCTATAGGCTTCCTTGTCTGAAAGAAAAGAAAGAATAGTTAGAAAAGTAATCTTTTTTAAGCACTGTGGTACTTCCCAGTATTTAAAAAGGACTCTAATTTTTGTTTGCTGCTGCTGCTGCTAAGTCCCTTCAGTCGTATCTGACTCTGTGCGATCCCACAGATGGCAGCCCACCAAGCTCCCCCGTCCCTGGGATTCTCCAGGCAAGAACTGGAGTGGGTTGCCATTTCCTTCTCCAATGAATAAAAGTGAAAAGTGAAAGTGAAGTCACTCAGTTGTATCCGACTCTGAACAACCTAATGGACTGCAGCCTACCAGGCTCCTCCATCCATGGGATTTTCCAGGCAAGAGTACTGGAGTAGGGTGCCATTGCCTTCTCCGAATTTTTGTTTAAAATATCATAAATACACTTAAAATCGTCAGGACACTTACACAAAATATTATTAATAGTGACTGCTTATCTCTTGATATCCTTTGACAGTAGAATTTTGAGTAATTTCAATTTCTTTGAATGTATATACACACACATAATTCTTCAAAACGAGCACATTTAATTTTTTATTCATGTTTCAAAGCATAAAATCAAAATTTTAAGCAGGAAATATTTTCTTTTGTTGTTCATACCTTGAGCAAATGAAATTTTTTGAAAGTCAGAGGGGGCAAGTTTTAGTTTGAAGTTCATGAATGTCCCTTTGAACAACAGAAAATAGACTCTTCAAGATATGTATTATTTTGAGGCAAATTATATATAATTATTTGCCTCAACTTCATAATTCTGGGAAAAGGGTCAGAAAATTTGAATAAAGAGAGCTTTGTTGCTGCCAAAACAAACTCTCACTGAAGGAGGACATAGATTTTCAGCAGAAAGATGGTGGTGCTCATTTGTTTTCTTTAACTGTAAAAATCTAATATGAACTTGATATGCTTTAGTCCAGGAACTAAATTTTCATATTCACTACCACCAGCACAGCAAAATAAAAATGAGAAATGAAGAGACTATACACACACACACACACACATATATATATATATATAACAAGAAGAGATAAGAAAGCTTTCTTCAGGGATCAATGCAAAGAAATTGAGGAAAACAACAGAATGGGAAAGACTAAAGATGTCTTCAAGAAAATTAGAGATACCAAGGGAACATTTCATGCAAAGATGGGCTCGATAAAGGACAGACATGGTATGGACCTAACAGAAGCAGAAGATATTAAGAAGAGGTGGCAAGAATACACAGAAGAACTTTACAAAAAAGATCTTCACGACCCGGATAATCACAATGGTGTGATCACTCATCTAGAGCCAGACATCCTGGAATGTGAAGTCAAGTGGGCCTTAGAAAGCATCACTCCACAAAGCCAGTGGAGGTGATGGAATTCCAGTTGAGCTATTTCAAATCCTGGAAGTTGGTGCTGTGAAAGTGCTGTCCTCAATATGCCAACAAATTTGGAAAACTCAGCAGTGGCCACAGGACTGGAAAAGGTCAGTTTTCATTCCAATTCCAAAGAAAGGCAATGCCAAAGAATGCTCACACTACTGCACAATTGCACTCATCTCACACACTAATAAAGTAATGCTCAAAATTCTCCAAGCCAGGCTTCAGCAATACGTGAACCATAAACCCTCTGATGTTCAAGCTGGTTCTAGAAAAGGCAGAGGAACCAGTGATCAAATTGCCAACATCCGCTGGATCATGGAAAAAGCAAGAGAGTTTCAGAAAAACATCTATTTTTGCTTTATTGACTGTGCCAGAGTCTTTGACTGTGTGGATCACAATAAACTGTGGAAAATTCTGAGAGAGATGGGCATACCAGAGCACCTGACTTGCCTCTTGAGAAATCTGTATGCAGGTCAGGAAGCAACAGTTAGAACTGGACATGGAACAACAGACTGGTTCCAAAAAGGAAAAGGAGTCCATCAAGGCTGTATATTATCACCTTGCTTATTTAACTTCTATGCAGAGTACATCATGAGAAATGCTCGAGTGGAAGAAACACAAGCTGGAATCAAGATTTCCAGGAGAAATATCAATCACCTCAGATATGCAGATGACACCAGTCTTATGGCAGAAAGTGAAGAGGAACTAAAAAGCCTCTTATCAAATGTGAAAGAGGAGAGTGCAAAAGGTGGCTTAAAACTCAACATTCAGAAAACAAAGATCATGGCATTCGATCCCATCACTTCATGGGAAATAGATGGAGAAACAGTGGAAACAGTGTCAGACTTTATTTTTTTGGGCTCCAAAATTACTGCAGATGGTGATTGCAGCTATGAAATTAAAAGATGCTTACTCCTTGGAAGAAAAGTTATGACCAAACTAGAGAGCATATTCAAAAGCAGAGACATTACTTTGCCGACTAAGGTCCGTCTAGTCAAGGCTATGGTTTTTCCTGTGGTCATGTATGGATGTGAGAACTGGACTGTGAAGAAGGCTGAGTGCTGAAGAATTGATGTGTTTGAACCGTGGTGTTGGAGAAGACTCTTGAGAGTCCCTTGGACTGCAAGGAGATCCAACCAGTCCATTCTGAAGGAGATCAGCCCTGGGATTTCTTTGGAAGGAATGATGCTAAAGCTGAAGCTCCAGTACTTTGGCCACTTCATGCGAAGAGTTGACTCATTGGTAAAGACTCTGATGCTGGGAGGGATTGGGGGCAGGAGGAGAAGGGGGTGACTGAGGGTGAGATGGCTGGACAGCATCACTGATTCGATGGACAATTGAGAGTCCCTTGGTCTGCAAGGAGATCCAACCAGTCCATTCTGAAGGAGATCAGCCCTGGGATTTCTTTGGAAGGAATGATGCTAAAGCTGAAACTCCAGTACTTTGGTCACTTCATGCGAAGAGTTGACTCATTGGTAAAGACTCTGATGCTGGGAGGGATTGGGGGCAGGAGGAGAAGGGGGTGACTGAGGGTAAGATGGCTGGACGGCATCACTGATTCAATGCACATGAGTCTGAGTGAACTCCAGGAGTTGGTGATGGACCAGGAGGCCTGGTGTGCTGCGATTCATGGGGTCGCAGAGTCGGACACGACTGAGCGACTGAACTGATATGCCATATATATATGTGTGTGTGTACAGAGAGAGAATAAGAGGATATGGGTAGTCATCTTCGACTGCCGTAGCAAAATATCATAGATCAGCAAGTTAAACAACAGCAATGTATTTTCTCAGAGTTCCAAAGGCTGAAAATTGAGATCAGGGATGCTAGAATGGTAGGACTTGAGAGTCCCTTGGACTGCAAGGAGATCCAACCAGTCCATTCTGAAGGAGATCAGCCCTGGGATTTCTTTGGAAGGAATGATGCTAAAGCTGAAGCTCCAGTACTTTGGCCACTTCATGCGAAGAGTTGACTCATTGGTAAAGACTCTGATGCTGGGAGGGATTGGGGGCAGGAGGAGAAGGGGGTGACTGAGGGTGAGATGGCTGGACAGCATCACTGATTCGATGGACATGAGTCTGAGTGGACTCCAGGAGTTGATGATGGACCAGGAGGCCTGGCGTACTGCGATTCATGCGGTCGCAAAGAGTTGGACACGACTGAGCGACTGAACTGATATGCCATATATATGTGTGTGTGTGTATAGAGAGAGAATAAGAGGATATGGGTAGTCATCTTCGACTGCCGTAGCAAAATATCATAGATCAGTAAGTTAAACAACAGCAATGTATTTTCTCAGAGTTCCAAAGGCTGAAAATTGAGATCAGGGATGCTAGAATGGTAGAATGAGATCTGCCTCCCTAGCTTAGATATACTGTCATCTTGATATGTACTCAAATGAAAGTGTGAGAGAGCAAGTAAATGCTAGTGTCTCTTTCTATAAGTGCACCAACTCCACCATGAGGCCCCATCCTCATTACCTCAACTAAATCAATTACTTCCCAAGGTCCATTTCCCAAATAGCATCACTTGGTGATTGAAGCATCAATATAAAAATTTGGGAAAGACACTAATCCACTTTACATTACCACCAGCAGTGTTTAAGTGTTCCAATTTCTCTACGTCCTCAACAACACTTGTGATCTTTTGATTTTTGATAACCATCATAACAGGTATGAGATGATATCTCACTGTAGTTTTTATTTGTGTTTTCATGATTGTTAATTATGTTGTATATATTTTCATATGCACGTTGTGATGCAGAAATCCCACTCTGGGTGTGTATCTAAGATTATTAAAATCAGGATTTTGAAGAGATAACTGCACTCCCAGTTTCATTGTTGTGTTATCCACAGTAGCCAAATATGGAAACAACTCAAGTGTTTGCAGGAGATGAAAAAAGAAAATGTGCTAAATACATACAATAGAATACTATTCAGCCTTTTAGAAAAAGGAAATATTGCCGTTTGACACAAGAATAGAGGGCATCATGTGAAACAAAATAAGTAAACACAGGACAGATACTGAATGACTGTATTTATATGAGGCATCTAAAATAGTCAAACTCTTAGAAGAAGAGAATATAGTAGTGGTTGCCATGGATTGAGGAATGGGAGAAATGAGGAGTAGTTGTTCAACAGGTATAACATTTCAATTATGCTAAATAAATAAATTCTAGAAATCTGCTGTGAAATATACTGCTTTTAGTTAACAATATGGTATTGAGCATTTCAAAATTTGTTAAGAGGGTAGATCTCATGTTAAGTGCCCTTACTACACAGCCACAAAATAGACATAAGGAAATTTTGGACAGTGTTGGATACAATCATTACCTTGATTGTGGTGATGACCATTAACACAATCAAGGTAATGGGTGTTTGGTCATGTCCAAACTCATGAAATTGCACACAATAAATGTGTGCTGTTCTTTGTATATCAATTATACCACAGTACAGCTGTTAAAAAAAGCCAAGAAAAATCTTAAACTGTTGATGTATAATGTCTTGTGGATAGGAATAAAGATGGTTTATGAGTAGATTGCATGATGTATAAAAATGCCATGTCTAGATCCATTCTCTTGGTACCTGGATTCTGCATTCTTCAGAAGGTCATTCTAGCATTCTGAAAGGCCAGATGCTAATGGCTATCCCAGGTGGCTGGAATACAGAGTAAAACCAGTAAAATCCATGCTAATCAGTCCATTCTTTTGCTTCTTACTGTAAATTCAGTTATTCTCATGAACAAGATTTTAATACTGTAGTGTTCTACCTAAAGCTGGTGACAACATATCATGTAGAACCAACTGCAAAACAGACTAAAATGTCACCTTCCATAGTTAACACATAGCAAACTCCCTAGGAGACCATGGCAGTAGGTTGAGAGTGGTGGCAGTGTACCAGGCATAGGTGCTCTGGGAGCATGATCCACTAGCTTGAGCAACTTACTTGTACTTTTGGGACAAGCCTGAAGCCATTCTTCAATGTGACATTTTCACTTGATGGTACAGGAATGCAGCTCCTGTAGCAGGAATATATGCGATGGTGCAGTCACACACATTTGTGACTTGGTGAATTAGATAATGCCCACTGGGCATATGCTCAGTTGTGTACAGTGGTCTTGATTTTCCTAGTGCTCAAACAGGATTTTCTCCAAACCCTAAGGATCTTCTCTCTAATTCTCTTTGAGGACTCACAATAGACTGAAGGTACTCCCTCATTTGCTACAGAAGTTTTGAGCATTATTAGTTCTGCCAAGTCATATGTGAAAAAGCATTCACTAAAACTTGGGCCAGCTATTAGAGTCTTTCCAAGGACTGGACCCCAAGTTCAAAACCTTGTAGCCCTGTATGTGAGACAGCAAAAGAGACACAGATGTATAGAACGGACTTTTGGACTCTGAGGGAGAGGGAGAGGGTGGGAGGATTTGGGAGAATGGCATTGAAACATGTATACTATCATGTAAGAAACGAATCGCCAGTCTATGTTCGGTACAGGATACGGGATGCTTGGGGCTGGTGCACAGGGATGATCCAGAGAGATGATATGGGGAGGGAGGTAGGAGGAGGGTTCACGATTGGGAACTCATGTACACCCATGGCGGATTCATGTCAATGTATGGCAAAACCAATACAGTATTGTAAAGTAAAATAAAGTAAAAATAAAAATTAAAAAAAAAACACCTTGTAGCCTTCAAAAACTAATTTGCAAAATACAGCACATTTAATTTGTCATATACTTCTCAAGTTAAAAGAGGACCAATGAGCCATGTGCCACTTGCCTAGGCCTAGGGAGTATAACAGACCCCATCCTTGTCTTTTGCTTTAGAGTAACTCTAATTTGACTCAGGCCAGGAAACACCAATAATTGTAACTGAGGTATAAAATTCAAATTTGATAGGTTTTATCTCCTTTTAGGGCTTCCCTGGTGGCTCAGAGATAAAGAGTCCACCTGAAATGCAGAAGCTGCAGGAATTACAGGTTCAAACTCTAGGTCAGGAAAATTCCCTGGAGGAAGGCATGTCAACCCACTCCAGTATTCTTCCCTGGAGAATCCCATGAAGAAAGGAGCCTGGCAGACTATAGTCCATAGGTTGCAAAGAGTCAGACAGAACTGAAGCAACTTAGCACACACACATATCCCTCTCTAACAAGCATATTTTTTCTTGCCAAATGTTAGAGGATATAAATTGTGTCTATCCTGTCAATGTGTAAACATTAATGTGGTAGGCCAGCATAATGTCTTTTGAGATGCGGGGTTAATCTAGATTTTGTAAACTAAATTATGAGAGAGAATTATAAAAAGAAAAGAGACAGTAGAATGTTAGTGCTGTCATTACAAGTTGAAAGCCAATTGCTGCTCATGTTTTCTACTTATTGATAGAAAGCAAAATCTTTTGGCAGTTTGATAGCTGCATGATAGGTGCCAGGGGCAAACTTAATTGCTCCTATAAAGAGACTACATCTGGAACAATTGGAGTCATCATCAGATTTTATGTGGTTATCTCCCATTCCTGCCATGTTTCATCTGCAAGAGCCAAACAGACATGTTAAATGGAGTTGTGCTAAGAATCTCTGAAATTCCCCAAGAAATACAGCACTGCTTTTATTGTTCTCTTTTGACAGGGAGGGGTGGAAAGAAGATGAAAGAGTTAGTGCTCAGTCATGTCCACCTCTTTGAAAAACCATGGACAGCCTTCCAGGCTCTTCTGTCCATGGAATTCTCCAGGCAAGAATGCTGGAATGGGTAGCCATTCCCTTCTCCAGAGGAGTTTCCCTGACCCAGAGATAAAACTCAAGTCTCCTGCATTGCAGGCAGATTCTTTACCATCTGAGCCACCAGGGAAGCCCAGGGAGGGGAATGTTTCAGGGCAAATCTTTAGCTTCTCCGTACAGAATCTATTCTGAAAAAGACTCAGTCCAAAGCTCTATTACATGACTATAAGCCCCACCTCTGATAGAGCACAGTGGTATTTCAGATGTGCAGAGGTTAACATTGTTTTGGAGCCAGTGAACAGTTACATGTGTAAGTTATGCCAGTAAATGCCTGGTGTCTCATATACATTTAGTGGGAGCTACCTGTAAGACTAGGTTTAGTCAAACAACTGAACAAGGTGCTTGAAGTACTACTCCTGTCGCTCAGAATGGCACATTCCAATTAGAATCGTATGTAAGTATAGCCATATTGATTAGTTGCCCTAATCTAACATTTTATTTCTTTTCTGTCACATTTAGAATGCAGCTCCAACTAAATTTATAATATTTTTTGCCAATAATGGTGAAAGACTGTAATATGTGGCATATAGTATATTTATCTTGATCTCACTCTGGTTATCCCCTGGGCTTCCCTGGTGGCTGAGACAATAAAGTATCTGCCTGCAATATAGACCCAGGTTTGATCCCTGGGTTGGGAAGATCCCCTGGAGAAGGGAATGGCTACCCACTCCAGTATTCATCCCTGGAGAATTCCATGGACAGGAGAGCCTGGCAGGCTACAGTCCAGTCCATTGGGTTGCAAAGGGTCAGATATGACCGAGTGACTAACACTGTCCCTTCACTTTCTGGGACACAATGCTATCAGAATCAGTTTATCTGGCTAGAGGCTATGAGGTTGTAAGAGTAGTTAGTGAGAAGAACTGGCGTGTCACAGCAAAGCAAAAAGCTCAGGTGAATGACTAAAGCTCTCCACCACAGCATGCACTCCCATTAGCCAGGGAAGAACAAGGACTAGGGATTCACACCACTCGTATCCAGATAACTTCACATAAAGGACCCCATTCCAGTTCTCCAACTCCACTATTTCCCAGTCAGTGTTCCAGTCTTCACATAAGAGACCAACAATTTATTTATAAATTCCATAGCTGGATAAAATCATGTATCTGATCTGTGTTTTTATTACCCTAACACTACTAAATACAGAAAAAAATTATATATATATATATATATATATATATATCTTAAATTATGAAAAGAAAGCTCAGAGCTTGCAGGTGTCTTTCTTAAAGCTTTGTAGTGTCAGAGGCAACTAGCCCATCTCCCAGTTCTTATCATCCTCGTCTTCACCATGACACTCTATTGAACAGGGACTCTTCACTGAAGCCATGTCTCCCTTACTACTTCTTCGGTCACTGCTTTCCACAGACTGTACAGCTGTCATCCTCCAGTTATAACCACCAGATCAACTCATATCCAAGCAGGCCAAATAAAACAAATCAAAACAAACAACGATGGCAACAAAAATATTCTCATCCTTGAATATCTGTTTTTGCACCCACTGCTGTTACCAGCCAAGTCAAGTACAGGAAACAGAAGCCATTTTTAAACAGGTGGTTTTAAACAGTTTCTGTCACAAAATCATAAACACTGAAGGACAGGTTCTTAGATAAGAATAAGGAATAAGTCCCCTTCTCTTACTACCTACCACTGGGAACTGGAGCCATGACATCAAGCACACACACCTGAAAGATGAAGGTCAAGGGATGCAAACCAGCATCAAGAAGCTACCACTTAGTGATGCTGCAGGTGTCTCTTAACACAGTGGAAGCTGACGAAGAGACTTAAGTGGTGGCTACAGGAAACCTTCAAATGTGTACAACCCTGTTTTGCCATCACAAAAGATAAACATATCCAAGATGTTAGCTTCCACTTCATTTTTATCTTCCAAATTTAAGCACATTTTTGGATTTTTCTTAAATCCAGACCCATAGATACAAGAGACCACAAGAAATAAAGTTGTAGCTTTCCAACTTCTCTAAGAAGGAAGTGAGAAGTGGAAATTGAGAAAGACAATCCACAGTATCTAGAACATCAAGAATAAAAGCATCATAATAATGGAATCTTTAAAATTAAACTGTATTTAAACAGTAATTTAATATTGGAGTTTAAAAAATAATTGAATAAGCTTTCTACAATAATAACTTAGAGATTTAGTCTTACATGTATTTATTTTGTACGGAGGACACTGTAGTATAATTAATAGCAGATTTTAGAGTTAGATTTCACAGTTAGGCTTCTATCATACAATTCTGTGTCATTTCCTCTGCATCATCTGTTTACATTTTATTCTTCATGACTGTCTTTAAGCTCAGAGAATTATACATAGATAGGTAGGCTATTTTCTGTGAAATCTCAAAATGCAAAAAGTATTAATTACAATTAATAGAGTAAAATCTGCTTTGATAACGGTAATAGGTTTTGATTCTTCATCACAAATGACAGTTGCGTTATCAAGTCAACAGTTAATTCATTGGTATGCTTTGTTACATCATCCAGTATGTATTATACTTCACCTTAGGAATGTTATTCTCTTTTGCGCTATTATTCATGTTTTTAATCAGAACACAGAATACTCACTGAAGAGTGTACAGATGTTAAGGTGAGATGGAATTGGGTGATACACCCACAGCCACACCTTCCCTACAGGAGCATCTCAGTCAAGTGTTTCAAGTATTTTCTATTAAGCTGTGCTTCTGGATCTGCTAGAAATGATAGCAGAGCTGTTGTGAGCAGTATATAAGACGGATAAGGCTTGCAATTTGCTCAGTACATTGTCTGTCTTGATATGAATGCTTAATCTTGAAGTTGTTTATAATCAGTGACTGTTAATTGAAATACTGCTTTTCAAATTCCATAGCTTCATTTTCATTAATTGGGTATCCACTTATCTCCTTAAAAATCATCTGAGCATGAAATATTTTAAGTTATTTGTGACTTTAAATATTTAGCAAAGATGTCTGGCCTATTAATACATAATATATACTATGAATTATGTGAGATAATGAGGAAATATTATCAGAGAGGATTTCTCTGATCATAATATCTAAAGTAGACCTCTCCTTTTAAATCATAAAACTGTTCAATTAACTTCTAAGTGATTATAAACATCTCAAAATATACTTTTCTTCATTTGTATTTCTCTTTCTATAAAAAATAAATTTCCTGAGATAAAAGTCCAAGTCTAGTGTTTTATTGTATTTAACATAACATAATACAATGTAATATGATAGTTCATACTAGATATACCTGGTCATAGTATAGGATCTTACACCAGTCTTGATTTCCTGGGATGATATCCCAATTGGTCATGGTATATAATCATCGTTGTTGTGATTGTTGTTGTAGTTGCTAAGTCTTGTCCAACACTTTTTGCAATCGCCTGTACTGGACTCTGTCCATGGGATTTCCCAAGCAGGAATACTTGAGTTGGTTGTCATTTCTTTCTCCAGGGGATCTTACCCACCCAAGGATCCAATGCACGTCTTCTGCATTGGCAGGTGGATTCTTTACCACTGAGCTACCAGGGAAGCCCACAATAAGTTTTACATGTTGCTAAATTTGACTTTTCAAGAACTTGCATCTTCTGTCCATGATAGGTATTAGTCCTTAATTTTCTTAACACGGCTTTATCTAGTTTTGATATCAGGGAATATTCAGTTCAGTTCAGTTCAGTCACTCAGTTGTATTCGACTCTTTGCGACCCCATGAATTGCAGCATGCCAGGCCTCCCTGTCCAGCACCAACTCCCAGAGTTCACTCAGACTCACATCCATCGAGTCAGTGATGCCATCCAGCCATCTCATCCTCTGTCGTCCCCTTCTCCTCCTGCCCCCAATTCCTCCCAGCATCAGAGTCTTTTCCAATGAGTCAACTCTGCATCAGGTGGCCAAAGTACTGGAGTTTCAGCTTCAGCATCATTCCTTCCAAAGAAATCCTAGGGCTAATCTCCTTCAGAATGGACTGGTTGGATCTCCTTGCAGTCCAAGGGACTCTCAAGAGTCTTCTCCAACACCACAGTTCAAAAGCATCAATTCTTCAGTGCTCAGCCTTCTTCACAATCCAACTCTCACATCCATACATGACCACTGGAAAAACCATAGCCTTGACTAGATGGACTTTTTTGGCAAAGTAATGTCTCCGCTTTTCAACATGCTATCTAGGTTGGTCATAACTTTGTTTTCCAAGGAGTAAGCGTCTTTTCATTTCATGGCTGCAGTCACCTCTGCAGTGATTTTGGAGCCCCAAAAAATAAAGTCTGACACTGTTTCCACTGTTTCCCCATCTATTTCCCATGAAGTGATGGGGCTGGATGCCATGATCTTCGTTTTCTGAATGTTGAGCTTTAAGCCAACTTTTTCACTCTCCTCTTTCACTTTCATCAAGAGGCTTTTTGTTCCTCTTCACTTTCTGCCATAAGGGTGGTGTCATCTGCATATCTGATATTTCTCCCGGCAATCTTGATTCCAGCTTGTGCTTCTTCCAGCCCAGCATTTCTCATGATGTACTCTGCATAGAAGTTAAATAAGCAGGGTGACAATAGACAGCCTTGAGGTACTCCTTTTCCTATTTGGAACCAGTCTGTTGTTCCATGTCCAGTTCTAACTGTTGCTTCCTGACCTGCATATAGGTTTCTTAAGAGGCAGGTCAGGTGCTCTGGTATGCCCATCTCTTTCAGAATTTTCCACAGTTTATTGTGATCCACATAGTCAAAGGCTTTGGCATAGTCAATAAAGCAGAAATAGATGTTTTTCTGGAACTCTCTGGCTTTTTTGATGATCCAGCAGATGTTACCTCATAAAATCAGTTATATTGTGTTCCTCTTTTATTTTCTGGAAGATTTTGTGAAAAGTAGGTGGTCTATTTCTCTTCAATTCAGTTTTGGTATTTTACTTTTTTCTGGAAGCTTTTGCTTGTCATCTAAATTGACTATTTTATTGACATTAAGTTTTTAATGTAATATTTCCCTTTACAAAAATATTTTCACAAGTTTTAGTGAGTCTCCTCCCATTTTTATCCTCGATTTTGTAAATCTGTAATTTATTTTTCATTTTCTTGATTATTTTAGGTAATGTATATCAATTTTGTTGATATTTTCAAAAAAACAACTTTTGCTTTCATTGTTTTCACTATTATATTTCTGTCACATATTTTATTGATCACAAGGAACTTAAAATGCTGACAAACTAAAAATGTGAATATACTAAAAACATAATTTAACCACTACAATAGTGCAAATACACCAATCTTATAAGGCAATAATTTAAGAGCACACAAACTTAAATACTTTAATATAGTGAAAGAATAAAATAGTAAATCACTCTGTGTGTACCTGTATGAATGTGTATATTTTGTATTTTATAATTTAGTAATTATATACTATAATTTTTATTTTATATTATACCATGAGATAAAGAGAGGTAAAAAATGATTATACTCCTTTTATGAAGGTAGGTATGTGTCCTATTAAGTTAGGTTCTTTTTACATGAAAAGCATTGTAGTATAGTCATTACCACCATCGCTGCTAAAACTTGTTATCTATGGTACTTTGTTTAATGTGCTAGAATATTTGCAAAAATGACCACAATAATGCCCTCTTCTTAAATCCACACTTCTTTAGGAAGATCCTCTAGGGAAGGAAATGGCAACCCACTCCAAGTTCTCTTGCCTGGAAAATCCCATGGACAAAGGAGCCTGGTAGGCTGCAGTCCATGGGGTCGCTAAGAGTTGGACATGACTGAGTGACTTCACTTTCACTTCTCACTTTCATGCATTGGACAAGGAAATGGCAACCCACTCCAGTGTTCTTGCCTGGAGAATCCCAGGGACGGGGGAGCCTGGTGGGCTGCCGTCTATAGGCTGCCGCACAGGGTCAGACACGACTGAAGCGACTTATTAGCAGCAGCAGCAACAGAGCTACTTCACTAAGTTCTCTTGCCTGGAAAATCCCATGGACAAAGGAGCCTGGTAGGCTGCAGTCCATGGGGTCGCTAAGAGTTGGACATGACTGAGTGACTTCACTTTCACTTCTCACTTTCATGCATTGGACAAGGAAATGGCAACCCACTCCAGTGTTCTTGCCTGGAGAATCCCAGGGACGGGGGAGCCTGGTGGGCTGCCGTCTATAGGCTGCCGCACAGGGTCAGACACGACTGAAGTGACTTATTAGCAGCAGCAGCAACAGAGCTACTTCACTTTCACTTTTATAATGTAGGTTTACCACATCTATAATGAAGTATAATCTATTTTCCCATTCCTTATATCTGGATTTGTGTTTTGATTTGCTTTGAACAACAGGATATAGAATACGTTTTATTGCTCAAATTTCAGAACCTAAGTTTTAGGAAGAATTGTGGTTCATGTTCCCATTGTGTTGAACCATTCCTATGAGAGAATCCATGTAAAACAAACAAGCATGCAAACAAAAAACTAGGTCTAGCCCCCTAGGGGAGGCTGTCTTGCAGAGGAGAACAAAGGACTGCAGCTGATAGCCAGATTCAACTGACAATTATATACACAACCATTTGAGACCATGCTGCCCAGCAGAGCCACCAGGTGTTCGAAGTTGCAAGGGTGATCCCAGGTGAAACTGATCAAAGAACTACCTAATTGAGCCCAGACTAAGGTACTGACCCACAGAATCATAGGCAAATAAACAGCTGTCCTTTTAAATTTTGGGTGGTCTGTTATGCAGCAACAGATAACTGAAAAAGGCAAATTTCTTAAATTCTCTGAGGTTTACTTATGTGTACTATTGGAGATATAACAGTATCTACCCCCTAACTTTCTGAATGTTGAGCTTTAAGCCAACTTTTTCACTCTCCTCTCTCACTTTCAACAAGAGGCTTTTTAGCTCCTCCTCACTTTCTGCCATAAGGGTGGTGTCATCTGCATATCTGAGGTTATTGATATTTCTCCCAGCAATCTTGATTCCAGCTTGTGCTTCTTCCAGTCCAGCATTTCTCATGATGCACTCTGCATATAAGTTAAATAAGCAGGGTGACAATATACAGCCTTGAGGTACTCCTTTTCCTTTTTGGAACCAGTCTGTTGTTCCATGTCCAGTTCTAACTGTTGCTTCCTGACCTGCATACAGATTTCTCAAGAGGCAGGTCAGGTGGTCTGGTATTCATTCCCATCTCTTTCAGAATTTTCCACAGTTTACTGTGATCCACACAGTCAAAGGCTTTGGCATAGTCAATAAAGCAGAAATAGATGTTTTTCTGGAACTCTCTTGCTTTTTCCATGATCCAGCGGATGTTGGCAATTTGATCTCTGGTTCCTCTGTCTTTTCTAAAACCAGCTTGAACATCAGGGAGTTCACGGTTCTCATATTGCTGAAGTCTGGCTTGGAGAATTTTGAGCATTACTTTACTAGCATGTGAGATGAGTGCAATTGTTCAGTAGTTTGAGCATTCTTTGGCATTGCCTTTCTTTGGAATTGGTATGAAAACTGACCTTTTCCAGTCCTGATGGCATCTGGCCCCATCACTTCATGGGAAATAGATGGGGAAACAGTAGAAACAGTGTCAGACTTTGTTTTTTTGGGCTCCAAAATCACTGCAGATGGTGACTGCAGCCATGAAATTAAAAGGCGCTTACTCCTTGGAAGAAAAGTTATGACCAATTTAGATAGTATATTCAAAAGCAGAGACATTACTTTGCCCACTAAGGTCCGTCTAGTCAGGCTATGGTTTTTCCTGTGGTCATGTATGGATGTGAGAGTTGGACTGTGAAGAAGGCTGAGCGCAGAAGAATTTATGCTTTTGAACTGTGGTGTTGGAGAAGACTCTTGAGAGTCCCTTGGACTGCAAGGGGATCCAACCAGTCCATTCTGAGGGAGATCAACCCTGGGATTTCTTTGGAAGGAATGATGCTCAAACTGAAGCTCCAGTACTTTGGGCACCTTATGCAAAGAGTTGACTCATTGGAAAAGACCCTGATGCTGGGAGGAATTGGGGGCAGGAGGAGTAGGGGACGACAGAGGATGAGATGGCTGGATGGCATCACTGACTCGATGGATGTGAGTCTGAGTGAACTCTCGGAGTTGGTGCTGGACAGGGAGGCCTGGCGTGCTGCGATTCATGGGGTCGCAAAGAGTCGGATACGACTGCGTGACTGAACTGAACTGAACTGAACTCCCTAACTTTGTCTTGGGTCAATAATTGAAAAATGCTTCTGTTGGTACCTGGCCCATAGCAAATATTCCTTATGTTATTGTCAAATACATACATGTGGCAGAAAACATATGGGAAAAATGTAGGCTACTCATAGCAAAGACTGAATGCATCTGGAACAAGAGATAACTGGACACAGAAATTAAAAGCTTCCATGGCCCAGTTTCCCATCTCTGCTTCTTGGATTCGTATTCTCTCAACATCTGCTTCCACGTAGGTACAAATATGGTTGCCAGCATGATTTGCATGAACAGAAATCTTAGCTATATAAAGGAAGTGTTTCTTCAGTATGCTCTTCACCTGACATTTTAAGGTGCTACAAAAAAGCATTTCAGATATCAGCTTTCAAGAATGACTAACAGTATTGTGTAATGCATTAATCTTACTATTTAAATTGCAACATTAAATATTATATAATTAATATAGTGATATTACTTACAAAGCTTTGTATTGAGTACAATCAAAAATAGTTTAATTCAATGTATAATCATGAAATTCATAGTATTGGAATCAGAGAATTTAAAAGTTAATTATATAGATGTAAAATATCACTGTATAATATTATATAAATAAAAATGATAATGAAATAATATATTTGGATTGTTGATTTATAGAAAATTGGTTAAATTATTGAAATCTAAATAATATCTATCATCCATTGATATATTGGGAAAACATACACATATAAAAGGGGAAATTGCAGAGAATATTTTATTTTGTAACTACAAAATTTAGGTAAGACAAGAACACAGTTTTAGTTCAAAGGTGTAGAACAAAGATTTGTGCATGACTATATAGGCATAGAAATAATTTTCTATTTTCCTATTTTTAACATTTTAACTCTTTCTGCTATTACATTATAATGACAAAACTATGTAAAAAAATCTTAAACAGTTCATAAATGAACATGCTCAAATGGCCAAAAAGCATATAAAAATATTCAACATCATTTGTTAGCAAGAAAGAAAAATTAAAACCACAATAGTATAACAGTACACATACACTAGAATAGTAATTCAAAAAAACTGATAGTGCAACTGAGGCTCATAAATTGCCGACGGAAGCATGAACTGTTTTAAGAAAATATTGCTTGACATTTTCTTAAAACTATGACTTATGAATTTTACTTCTAGTTATTATCTAAGAGAAATAAAAACAACAATGCTAAACACCTTAAATAAGAATTTTCATAGTAGCTTTATTTGTAAGAAGGAAAGTCTGGAAATAACCAACACTAGGTATCCATCAACAGAAGAATGGATAAACTGTAGGATATTAGTAAAACTGAATACTACTCAGCAACAAAAAGGAACAAACTGTTGATATATGCAACAATAAAAATGCATCAAAAATTCACTGAAAACCATTTTGGTG
Source organism: Aepyceros melampus (assembly GCA_006408695.1). Taxonomy (NCBI): domain Eukaryota; kingdom Metazoa; phylum Chordata; class Mammalia; order Artiodactyla; family Bovidae; genus Aepyceros; species Aepyceros melampus. The sequence continues at coordinate 54,306 of SJXQ01011326.1, forward strand.
AGAAATAGAAGTGAATACAAAAGAGAACAGACTGTCCATTTCCACTATTATGAAGCTCTAGAGCAGGCAATAAATCTATGATGATATAAATAACATCTGGAAGCAGAAGGTATAGCAGATCGACTGGAAGGGACAGAAGGGAACAGTCTTGAAAAACTATATGTTACAAGGCTATATGCATTTTTCACAACTTACTGACCTGTAGAGTTTTCTGTGTATTTTATCAAATTTATATCACATTAAAATAAATTATTGGAAAAAAAACCAAGACAACAGCATAAAAACCTATGAAAATAAACACATAGTCTTTAAACTGAAATTAAATCCTTCGAGACCTCATTGGACATTTTCACAGTGACAAAGCTAGCAAGATTATAAACATGAATAGTGATGCATTGCTTCCTCATTGCTATTAGGTGACATGACTCGTGGGTGGGAAGATAAAAGAGTAGACATTTTCCATGCGTCCATTTCTATTTCTACAAATAAATCAACTCAGACACTATTTCATTAGCATTATGCTTTTCTAGTCTCAGAATGTTCAGGCAATTAAGTATTGAAAGTATAAATAATGATTTATCTGAGCCATAATAATGACCAAATTATCTAGACAAAGTGAGAGGTGATTTTTCTGTTTACAAGTTTGTTTGTAATGTTGTAAGATTATATACTCATCAGTTTTCTTATTTAAAATGTTTCTCACTTGGTGTAATCGGTAAATCATTTATAGTACCTTTCTTGTAATTTGTCTTATCACTATGCTTCATTGGTTTTCAACCTTATATCGTAGTTGTATTAACCCATTAAGTGTTAAACTTCTAAATATCTCCTAGCACTGATCAATTGGTATAGATAGTGAAAGTTAGTCACTTGGTCATGTCCATCTCTTAGCGACCACATGGATTGCAGCTTGCCAGGGACCTCTGTCCATAGGATTTTCCAGGCAAGAATGCTTGAGTGGGTGTCCATTCCCTTCTCCAGGGCATCTTCCCAACCCAGGGATCGAATCCAGGTCTCCTGCATTGCAGGTGGATTTTTACTGTCTGAGTCACCAGGGTTAAAAATAGTGAGATATTCAGTAATTATTAAATGTATTAGTTTAAACATAATTGGCTGGTTTGTAAACATATAACTGTGTGACAATCTGATAACTGAGAGATGTGATTAGCATATTTTACATAGATTGTTTGAAACGTTGAGATAAGTTAGTTGTGTTTTGCTTATGATGCTTGGGAGCCAATAATAGACTGCATTATATGGCAGATAAACTTAGAGATGAGGTGAAAGTGTACTGTATTTTAAGCAGTCCATTAAATCCACTACTAGACCACAAGCTGAAATAGCATCAGTGAGCAATCCATGAAGTAAAATGATCTGAAATTCACGATAGCAAATGTAACAGAGTCCTGTCATTAATAAAATCATAACCAAGGCATGGGGAGATAAACACACAGCAGCAGAGGTAAACTCCAGAAAATTTGTTCTTGTAGGTGTTTGATCTACCATTTTACAAAGAACATGATTCAAAGTGATCATATTTAAAGTTCTAAGACAGTCTATATTATTTTTGTCTTTTAAAACATATAGTTATATACGTTTTCTTTGTCATTGTTATTTTTACTTCTGTCTATAGGTAGAGTGCTTGTAGGGAGTGCCATCCATACACAGTAAGAGAAAAAAACAAAACAAAACAAAAAACTCTTACTTTTGTCTGCTTGCTCAAGTTATGCTTATGGGCAGTTGCAGTTTATTTAACATATGTTTCCAGTTATGTACCTAGAATTTTGATGATGGATGAATTAAATATAAAACAAAAGAAAGCAAGAAAACCCAAACGCCAAACTAATATACACTCAAACACACGTAAACACACACAAACTAATGCGAATGCACGTCTATATGCATCTCTGCAGACACGTAATCAGTTTGTCTGCTGAGGATGGACTTAGTTTTCCTTTGCATGAAAAAATATATTCATTTACTTAATGATTACTGAGGAGCAGTGGAGAAAATTAATTATAAAATGCCAAGATGTCTTCCTAGAGGGCAAGAACAAAGCTTTATAACCTTTTTCCTGAAATGTGTATTTCTTTAAACATGTGAGTATGAGCCATCCTGCTCAGTAATGAGCACCCTGATAGAAAAATCGTGGACTGTAGCCCAGCAGGCTCCTCTGTCCATGGCGATTCTTGTGGCAAGAATACTGGAGTGGGTTGTCATGCGCTCCTTCCTGGGATCTTCCTGACCTAGGGATTGAACTTGGGTCTCCTTCATTGGTAGGCAGGTTACTTACCACTAGTGCCACCTGGGAAGCATGATTAAAAAAAAAATCACAATATAAAAATTAATGAAATCCATGGACTCGATCCTGCAGAAACAGACTAACAGTTGTGAACATGAATCAACATCTATAACATGGTCCACACTGGCATCTCGCATAAGCTGCCTGTGGGAGTTTAAACCCAATTAGAGGTGAGGTGAGGTGAGGTGAAGTCGCTCAGTCGTGTCCAACTCTTTGCGACCCCGTGGACTGTAACCTACTAGGTTTCTCTGTCCATGGGATTCTCCAGGCAAGAACACTGGAGTGGATTGCCATTTCCTTCTCCAGAGGGTCTTCCCAACCCAGGGATCGAACCCGGGTTTCCTGCATTGGAGGCAGACGCTTTAACCTTTGAGCCACCAGGGAAGATAAACCTAATTAGATCTAGGTTGAAATGTCAGGTCAAAGTTTATATGAAAGATGCCCACCTATTCATACCACTCTATGACAGGTAAGGTGAATTTTTTTTCCTTTCTGTTTTACTTTGACAGAGAGGTGGTGATCATTTACGGTAGTTGCTTGTGACTAAGAGAAGAGACTGCTGCAGCCTCACTGTCTGGATGAGAAAAAGTGTGAAAGGTGAGAGGTAGCATTGGACACCCATGAAGCATTTCTTGAGACCTCTGCTTAGCTGCCTCCAAGTCAGGTGACACAGCAGAACTGGTGGTTGTGAAATACTCCAGGCTCAAAACTTAGGAACAATCTTGACTGATTTGTTGAATAAGAGTCAGAATAGTTATCTCCTTGAATTGTCATGTTAAGAGTTGACTCATTGGAAAAGACCCTGATGCTGGGAGGGATTGGGGGCAGGAGGAGAAGGGGATGACATAGGATGAGATGGCTGGATAGCATCACCGACTCGATGGACGTGAGTCTGAGTGAACTCTGGGGTTTGGTGATGGACAGGGAGGCCTGGCGTGCTGCGATTCATGGGGTCGCGAAGAGTGGGACACGACTGAGCGACTGAATGGAACTGAATTGTCATAGGAAGCAGACAGCAGAACTGGTGGTTGTGAAATACTCCAGGCTCAAAACTTAGGAACAATCTTGACTGATTTGTGAATAAGAGTCAGAATAGTTATCTCCTTGAATTGTCATGTTAAGAGTTGACTCATTGGAAAAGACCCTGATGCTGGGAGGGATTGGGGGCAGGAGGAGAAGGGGATGACATAGGATGAGATGGCTGGATAGCATCACCGACTCGATGGACGTGAGTCTGAGTGAACTCTGGGGTTTGGTGATGGACAGGGAGGCCTGGCGTGCTGCGATTCATGGGGTCGCGAAGAGTGGGACACGACTGAGCGACTGAATGGAACTGAATTGTCATAGGAAGCAGAAAGCCAGGCGGGAGGGAGAATAGAGTAAGTGAGACTGAAAACCATCTGCAAAGATATTTTGGGGCTCAAACTGAAGGAGTAGAATACAGTCACTACTGATAAAGTTAATAAAAAGTTCCTACAGTGTATATTCAATTTAAGAAAACTATCTTCTCCAAAAGATAGCTAGGAAGACTCTACTTTTTTTCCATAGTTTAAAAAAATCTGTTTATTACAGAGCCTTGTAAACTTTGAAACACTTGTCAACAATAACCTAATAAGGGGAAGCTGCCTTTCTGGGACAAAATAACCACTGGAGTAAAGACTGGTAATGATACTTACCACTAAGTGCAGTTGAAATTCACAGGCATTTTTGTCCTCTATAACTAAGAATAATATAGAAGGAGTTAAAAAATGATTTTAAAGTTAACCTCAAAGTCACTGGAAATGAATAAGCTGTTACACTTAATTAGGCAAAAATCCCTGCCATAAAATGCCTATCTTCTTTTAGGTACATGATATGTGTGCTAATTAATAATCAAAGTACAGCCTGAAGGAAGTTTGGTACAGTAATTTGTTCAAGTAAAAGTAGAATTTGAAATGTGCTGTCAGTTCTAATTGAGTTATTGCAAAATACTCAGGATGAAGATTTTTCAAAAATAGCTGTTCAAATTTAAAAGAAACCTTTTAACAAGAAAGTAAAACTGACTTGAGAATTGCTCGATAAAATATATACTAGAACTTTGTTTTTCTAGCATACTGTCATAATGGGAAAATTTAATTTTAATTTTATCATTATTTTGCAGGAAAATCATCATGAATGAATGACAGAAAATAGGCTTGTGTAGACTGAAGAGCCACAGCAGCAGTAAGCTGGAGTACTTTCAGCACAGAGCATTGTCTGAGATGCTGTCAATGGTTACCTTTGTATAGATGATTCAGCTGAATAAATGCTACTTTGTGCTCAGGATTGTCCTGAGTGATGTAATGAGGAATTTCAGAAGAGAATATATGTTATCCATTCAAGAAAATTATATTCTTCATAAGAAAAAGCATCTTCAATATAAACTATTTGCTAATAATGGAAAAAACACAGTATGTGTCCATACTGATGGTTAGAATGCTTAGAGTAAGTTAGAGTTTTTGGTGGTCTCACAGTCAATTAGGGAATAAATTAATGAGGACTGAAAAGAAGGAAATTATTCAAATACCAGAAGAATGGGGTATATATGAATTAGTGGATGAAAACATTGACTGTAAAGAAGAAAATGATGATATGGCAGAAACCAACACAATATTTTAATTATCCTTCAATTAAAAATAAGAAGAAAAAATGAAAAAAATGAGTAAAGTATATGAGATAGCTCTCTTCACTTCTCTTCATTTTCCCTTTTAACTGGGGAAAATGAGAAATAATTTTGAAAGGATAATTTGAAATTCTTTAAAACCCAATCTCATCAACTTCTAGTGAGGGAGCTTCTGAAAAAGTGATGTGCAAAAAATAGCAATAATTTTATTTCCAACCTTCCTTGATATTACTTTAATAAAGCTAAATATTAAATGAACATAGTCTCCAATATGGACACTAATGAACCTCATCTCTTGGCATTCATACTGCTCTATAATTCTCTCCCAAATCAAATAGGGTCAACCTGTGTAATTGGAGAAGGAAATGGCAACCCACTCCAGTGTTCTTGCCTGCAGAATCCCAGAGATGGCAGAGCCTGGTGTGCTGCCGTCTATGGGGTTGCACAGAGTCAGACACGACTGAAGCGACTTAGCAGCAGCGCAACCTGTGTAATCAACAGAATATTGCAAGAGTCATGGTATGTGATTCTGAGACCAGGTAATTAAAGCCCTTATGCCACTTTGTGCTTTAAGGAATCATTCTGTAAGGATATTATGAAGACACTCATAATAACATATGAGTTACATAACATCAGCCCTGTGCAGATGTTCATGTGACGTGGAACTCTTACCATGTGCTACTAAGGGATTGAGAATTCTTTTTAAAAGCTATATCTGAAAACTGTCTTGAAAGTAGATTCTCTAGCTTTGTGAAGCCCTCAGTTGACTGCAGTCCCAGCTGACATCTAGACTGTCATCACCTAAGGTGATAGAATCACCCAGCTAAGTTAACCACCAAATACTTGACCCTCAGAAATGGTGAGATAATAAATGTTGTTTAAGATGCTTAATTTTGGGATAGTTTGTTATGCAGCAATAGGTAACAAATGAAAAAGAAGTCATCTGAAATTTCAATGGCAAATGAATGCAAAAAGGAAACAAGGAAGTGCCAACCCTCTATATCTAGTCTACTGAATATTCTAAATACTTTCTGATAGTTGTTGAATTTTATTCTCATTACAATTTTTAGTCTAAGAGCTAATGAATTTATGCAATTACACATATTTCCCTTGTGTAGATTCAGTAAAGAGATTAAACAAAGAGTTATTAAGAAAAGTTATCTAATGTCAAAATTAGAGATATCAGTGATCCAATACAAATATAGTCAGCATATTCCCAGAGCACCTGAGCCACTCCATTATGCTATCTTGGCTATCTTGGCTAAGTTAAGCTAACTTGATGGTTTAAACAACTCTAATATCCCAATAGCTTAATTGTCACATTTGAAGAAATATGAAATGAATATTCCTTATTCTGAGACAGAATAATGTGATGCTTGAGCAGGTGGTAAAATTCTGAGGGGATGAAAATATGCTTAACTCAGAAACTATTTTACTTATTAAAATTTCTCTTCACTGACATTTATTGTCATTTCCTCAGAATAACTGCATTGCTGACAAGTTTAAATAGCATGGAATCTATTAGAGGTTTTGAAATTCTGAATAGAAAATTAAAACATTGCAAGTTTTGCAGAGAGTTTTCATGTTTTACTTCAAAGTCTTATTCATTTAATCAACCTGATTCTTACTTGTGAAGGAGGAGAGCTCCTTTCAATTCTACATTAATTTTTATTATGTGCTTTCACATAGAAAGATGATAAGAGAAGTAAAATAATCTCCTTCCAAATATGAAGAGAAAGGCCATTCTTCTTGGCTTTCTGAGAAAAACACAAATTTCTCCAGGAAAGATTATGAGTGCTATCAGCCACACTTTTTCTACTTCACAGCTTCTCACATTCCATATTAAAATAGGCTTAGTTATTATTTTTAAGTGGGTTCAGTTATATTCATTTATTTCATATCTTTCCTATAAGAGAAACTAGAGTCATCTAATATTTTAGAATCCACAGTATGCTTTCAAGTGTAAGGATTAAAATTAGTGGCTAGAAATTATTCCTATTCCATCCTTGCTAACCAGCATTTTCCCCCAAGAACTTCTAAGTTAAGTGCTTGGTTGCATAAAACTATATAAATTTAATGTTCAGTGCTCAAGTAGAAATTAACAGATTTAGAGCTTATGAGCAGTTAGAGTCATGAGAAAGAAATGATCTCTATACATTTAAATTTTTTTTTTGGTGTGTGTGTAGGATCTTTGTTCCCAGCCAGGAATCAAACCCATACCCCCCATAGATTGAAAGCAGTCTTAACCATGGACAGCCAGGGAAGTCTCTGTTTAAACGAGATGTCCTTATGAGTCAATTAATTAGTATATACATATTCCATTTAGAATTTGGTATATACTTCAGTTTTTAAGCTTATCTTTGTATATATGGGTAAGTTCAGTTCAGTTCAGTCGCTCAGTCGTGTCCGACTCTTTGCGACCCCATGAATCGCAGTACGCCAGGCCTCCCTGTCCATCACCAACTCCCGGAGTTCACTCAGACTCACGTCCATTGAGTCTGTGATGCCATCCAGCCATCTCATCCCGGTCATCCCTTTCTCCTCCTGCCCCCAATCCCTCCCAGCATCAGAGTCTTTTCCAATGAGTCAATAAGGCAGACTTTGTGATACAAGAGTCTGAATAGCTTTAATGGAGAATTTAGGAATATAAGCAAAATTAAATTAAATGTATTCAGATTTTCTTTGAATATGTTGGATTATGTATGTATCAATGGACTAAGCTAAGAGAAAAAAGGTAGATCTCATATTCATGTACTAAAGGATAATAGAAAAATTGTTATTGAATCATGTAATTTCCCTGCTGACATATAACAAGCAGAGAAGACTTTTGAAAAGAACATGTAAAATTTACTGGAAAACAACAAATGTTAATCAGAGATGAAAATATTATGTAAATAAAATCACTATTATAAATCTTAAAGTACTACAAACTCTTTGCATTCTTGTTCAATATATCTTTATTTTTAGTAAAACATTCACATAATTATAGTGTAATATAATTCATCCTTACAGCAATTAGAAAATCTGTTTAAGTTTCTTATAGTTGGTTTTGTGTATTGTATATATGTGTTTGTATTCTTCAATAAGAAATCAAGCAACTGGCATCAATAGAAATGAAATATAGGCTTATCTGAGCTCTCTAAAATGAACACAAGTATCAGCTCGCTATGGTTTCACAGAGAGATGAAATGCATGAGGGAGCAATTAAGTCATACATTTGAAAGACAAAGGCTAGTGAATTGCTTTATTGGTTATATGTATAAGAAATGATAGGATAAAATGGTGCATCTCTTATTTAAACTGATCAGTTTACAGAATATGTAGAAAATAATATTTTTATATTTTAATGCTTTCATGTAGAGGATGAGAGTACTAAATTTTCTACAGTGGAAACAAAATCAGTCATTATTGAAAGGAAGTCTCATTCCACATAATTAATTTTAATCACAAGGGGAGACAGAGAGGATACAGCATGCTGTCATTAAATAAATGACAATACTGTAGTTGGTTCCAAACTCAAAGATGTTTTCAATATTCTGAACCATCATCAATTACATGATACACTAGCAATATTAAAAAAGTAACATAATTATTCTTGCATTTATTTTGTCTCAGAACCAAATTTTATTTGAGAAAAAGAAAGTTGATAACTAGAATTTGGGCTGAGAGTTCAGGATAATTGCTATTTATTACAATGGAGTTGACATAAAGTGGCAAATTATTAGACATTTTGTATCTACTTTACTTTTAGAAATTAAAAAGGTTAGCACCTACAATGCTGTTAAAATTTTTGTATTTGCCATCTGCTACTCATTATAAAATAAATACATCTTTTAAGGTTATTTCAGTTCTAAAGAGGTGAAAGACAAGCTGCTGATAAATTAGATAAGGTACAATTTCTTTTCATAAGCAATTTTTACTTAGAAGTACTCTTTAATTTCTAGCTCATTTTTGCAGAAAGGAAATAAGGCAAAGAAAAACAATAAAAATTGTAACTCACAGATTCACAATATGTTTATATTTTGGTTAGCACATTCTATGATGATACAAATGATCTTACTATCATAATTCAGTAATGGCAAGTTTATTTGAAGTAAATGATTTTTAGGTTATGTTTCAGGAAAAACTCAAGAATACCCATTGCTTCATCAAACCTAATTTGAGAGTTATATCTGGAAAAGAATTATGTAAATGCTATAAGGAAGGCACAGACTGTTCAGTGATAAAGAGTCCATATACCAATGCAAGAGATTCAGGTTCGATCCCTGGGTTGGGAACATCACCTGGAGTAGGAAATGGCAACCCACTGCAGTATTCTTCCCTGGAGAATTCCATGGACAGAGGAGCCTAGAGGGCTACAGTTCATGGGGTCACCAAGAATTGGACACGACTGAGCAACTGAACACAAACAAATGATATAACCCCTGATTTATAATAACACACTGAGATATTTAGCAAAAAAAAAAAATGACACAGTTGTAGAATATTTAATTTAGAAGGCATCATAATACAAAGTAAAAAATAATACAAAATATCTGCTCTAATTCATGACTCAATAAACGGATGTTGAATTTATTCACCAAGAGTGTCCATCCAACTTTGAGACTCCATGGCCTGAAGCCCACCAGACTCTCCTGTCCAGGGTATTTCATAAGCAAGAATACTGGTGTGGGTTGCCATTTCCTTCTCCAAGGGATCTTCCTGACCCAGGGATGGAGCCCACATCTCCTGCATTGCAGACAGGCTCTTTATTGCTGAGCCATGAAGGTAACCCCAATACAAGTCACAAAAGTGTTAGATACAACTTAGCAAATAAACAACAACAAAACATAGGGATACTCACTATCTTACAACTGGGAGAGAGCCCTCTATCTACTGTAGAAAATCTTTGGTAAACAGGAACAAATTTTGACACAACTCCAGTGTCCAGAATTTAGGCTCATTGTTTACATTGAACCAAAGTCTGCCTCTACCTAACTCCCAAATTTAGACTGAAGTATTGTTTCTAGAAAAATATTGAATTGACTATCTCCTTTGTATACCATTTAATAGTTGAGTGTACTCATCTTTATTTAATATACCTGACTCATGAATTATTTTTCAATGACCTGATTTCTGAACTACCTAGCTTTGTTTTCATGTTTAATTTTATTCTAATTTATAAATGTTTTTAAAATGAGACATTTAAAAATGTTTATATCATCTAAATTTTGGAATGTATTACTACATGCTTTGTAGGCAGACTTTATACCTAGTATTGTAATCCAAAATTATCTTGAATTTGGTTTTTCACATGATCCTTTGGTAGTTATTAATATATTTATTCAGTTCAGTTCAGTCGCTCAGTTGGGTCAAACTCTTTGTGACCCCATGAATCGCAGCATGCAGGGCCTCCCTGTCCATCACCTACTCCCGGAGTTCACTCAGACTCACGTCTATTGAGTCAGTGATGCCATTCAGCCATCTCATCCTCTGTCGTCCCCTTCTCCTCCTGCCCCCAATCCCTCCCAGAATCACAGTCTTTTCCAATAAGTCAACTCTTCGCATGAAGTGGCCAAAGTACTGGAGTTTCAGCTTTAGCATCATTCCTTCAAAGAAATCCCAGGGTTGATCTCCTTCAGAATGGACTGGTGGGATCTCCTTGCAGTCCAAGGGACTCTCAAGAGTCTTCTCCAACACCACAGTTCAAAAGCACTATTAAGCCATTCAATATTCAGACCAGCAAATTTGCTACCATTAACTGCTACCATAACACCATTAAAGTGTTGCTATAATGTGATATATTACTTGAAGTTTTTATTAAATTGTAACAACATTTTCTGTATGTAAGAATTTCTTTTATTGTCAGTTTGTGAGGATACATATTAAGAAATATAGATCTAAATACAATGATGTCATCTAAGTAGCTGAATAAGATTCCTCTTCAACAACAACAAAAAACTTGGCATATATTCACAAAAGCTTCCTGGGAGCTTCCTGAATTCAGGAAGAGTTGTGCAACCTTAGTGCAGAGTCCAAAACTGCAGAGGGCCATTTTGAGAAGTCAGGTTCACAAACTTGTGTCTGGCTTGCCCACCCATGGTCTTGGTTACAGAAATGGAAACACATCCATTTCCTTGGGGACTGCTGCGGCCTCATTTGGCTTTGAGTCTGAACCAGTATTACATAACAAAGATCCTGGAGGAGTCCTGCCCACCATGTATTGGGTGACAGAACTGACCCTGGGTATAGATACTGATGTGGCACATCAGCTGACTCTAGACCCCTCAGCTGCACTCCAGGAGGCACTGAATTTAGAAGACTTACCCACATGATAGAATTTATGCTCACCTGGAGCCTGGAAATAAGCCTGACACCAGCATACCCCACTGCAAACTCAGCAACAGCCTTGTAACTGGCATCAACTCACCAAGACTGCAATTCTACATGTAACCTCACCACTCCGGGGGAACTGAGAGCAGAAGGCTGTTACCTGCTAAATTCACTGGGTAAGGAATAGAAGAGATGTTTGCTACTTCAAAGGCACAGACAACATTAGGCTACACAGATCATGAAAAATCAGGTAAGTATGATGCCATGAAGGGAAACTAATGAAGTTTGAGTAACTTACCCCAAAGAAATTATGATTGACCTGAAAAAATTCAAAATAATCATCTTAAAGAAACTGAATGAAATGCAAGAAAATGGAGATAGACAACTAAACAGAAACAGGAAACAATGCATGAACAAAAGGAGGAATTTCATTAAAAAAATAAAATAAACCATAAAAGGCCAAAGAAAAATTCTGGAGCTAAGGAATTCAATGGCAGAACTGAAAAATTCAATAGAGAACTTCAACAACAGACTTGATCATGTAAAAAAAAAAAATGACCAACTTGAAGTGGGCCATTTGTGTGTGTTAGTTGCTCAGTCATGTCTGACTCTATACGACCCCATATAGCCTAGGTTATAGCCTGCCAAGCTCGTCTGTTCATGGAATTCTCCACGCACGAATACTGGAGTGGGCTGCCATTCTCTTAGCTATTTAGGGGTACAACAAATAAAAAAAGAAAGAAAGAAGTGAAGAAAGCCTACATGAATCATGGAACACCATTAAGAGAATGGCTAAATGTAATTTGATACCTCTGTCACATTCTGCATTCCATCCTGAAATCCCTAAACTTCTAAATGATTTTTTTTTAATTATGTATTTTAGGGTTGTATCCTTGTGCTATCTAGTTGTATGGGGTCTAGTCAAGGCTATGGTTTTTCCATTAGTCATGTATGGATGTGAGAGTTGGACTGTGAAGAAAGCTGAGCACCAAAGAATTGATGCTTTTGAACTGTGGTGTTGGAGAAGACTCTTGAGAGTCCCTTGGACTGCAAGGAGATCCAACCAGTTCATCCTAAAGGAGATCATTCCTGGGTATTCTTTGGAAGGAATGATGCTGAAGCTGAAACTTCAGTACTTTGATCACCTCATGTGAAGAGTTGACTCATTGGAAAAGACTCTGATGCTGAGAGTGATTGGGGGCAGGAGGAGAAGGGGACGACCGAGGATGAGATGGCTGGATGGCATCACTGACTCAAAGGACGTGAGTTTGAGTGAATTCTAGGAGTTGGTGATGGACAGGGAGGCCTGGCGTGCTGAGATCCTGGGGTCGCAAAGAGTCGGACATGACTGAGAGACTGAACTGAACTGAATGCTTTGTATTTACCACTACACTGCCATACAAAACAGTTCTGCCATTCTAAAACTCCACTGTGCTTCTTCTACTTAATTCCCCTTCAATACCACTCCCACTAAAAACCTTTGCAAATATTAATCTTTTTATCATTGCTACAGATTGATCTTTTACAGAATGCTATATAATTGGAAGCATACAGTATGTAACTTTGTAAGACTGGCTTCATTACCCTTCTAATATATATATTTAAGATTCATCTATTTCTTTTGTGACTTCCTAGCCTTTTTATCATTGCTAAATATTCCACTGAATGGATATACCACAGTTCATATATACACTCACCTATTGAAGAGCTGATTCCAGCTTTGGTGACTATGAATAAAGCTACTGAATGCCTTTTCATACATGTTTTATATGGTTAAAAGTTTTATAGTTAATTGTGTAGATATCTAGGAGTGTGATTGCAGATCATATGGTAAGATGATTAAATATTCTGAGTATTGCTGTAACAATTTGTACAAGCTTAGAATCTTAAAATGTCAAAAACTTATTTATCTCACAGTATTGTAGACTAGAAGTCTAAAGTCAAGATGTCAGCCAAACTGAGTTCCTTCTGAAGTCTCTGAGAATCTTTTCAGTTCCATTCTCATTTTTGGTGGCTGCTGGTGCATCTTGACATGCTTGTGAATATATCACTCCAGTCTCTGCCTATGCCTACATGTAACTTTTCCCTTTAGGTATCTCTGTGTCTTTTTATTTTGTGTCTCTCATAAGGGCACAAAAAACCAGATGTAATTGTTGTTATTTAGTTGCTAGGTTGCATCCAACTCTTTGTGACCCCATGGACTACAGCACTCCAGGCTCCCCCGTCATTCACTGTCTCCTGGAGTTTTCTCAAACTCATGTCCATCTAGTCAGTGATGCTACCCAACCATCTCATCCTCTGCTGCCTCCTTCTCCTTTCACCTTCAGTCTTTCCCAGCATCAGGGCTTTCCCAATGAGTCAACTCTTTGCATCAGATGGCCAGTATTGGAGTTTCAACTTCAGGATCAGTAATTCCAATGAATATTCAGGGTCAATTTCCTTTAGGATTGACTGGTTTTATCTCTGTGCAGTGCAAGGGTCTCTCAAGGGTCTTCCCCAACACTACAATTTGAAAGCACCAATTCTTTAGTGCTCAGCTTTTTTATGGTCCAATTCTCACATCTTTACATGAATACTGGAAAAACCATAGCTTTGACTATATGGACCTTTGTTGGCAAAATGAAATCTTTACTTTTAAATACGCTGCCTAGGTTTATCATAGCTTTCCTTCTAAGGAGCAAGTGTGTTTTTCAATTTCATGGCTGCAGTCACCTTTTGGAGCTTAAGAAGATTAAATTTGTCACTGTTTCCTTTTTCCCCTTCTGTTTGCCATGAAGTGATGGGACCAAATGCCATGATGTTTGTGTTCTGAGTGTTCTTTTAATTCAGCTGTTTCACTCTCCTCTTTCTCTCTCATCAAGAGACTGCTTAGTTAGTGTGTACATGAGTGCTAAGTCGCTTCCGTTGTGTCTGACTCTTTACAACCCTACAGACCATAGCCTTCCAGGCTTCTCTGTTCATGGGGATCCTCCAGACAAGAATACTGGAGTGTGTTGCCATGCCCTCCTCCAGGGGATCTTCTGGACCCAAGCATTGAACCCACATCTCTTATATCTCCTGCACTGGCAGGCAAGCTCTTTACCACTAGCCTTCCCTGGGAAGCCCTCTTTAGTTAGGGTCCACACTAAGTCCAGAATGATGTCATCTTGAGATCCATAATTTAATACCTAATAACTAATTAATAACTAATACCTAATAGCAAATAACTAATTTCCAAACAAGGTCATATTATCAGGTACAAGCGGATAGTACTTAGAGATATTTCTTATATCAATGCACCATATGTTATAGAAGTTATTCTAAAATATTTTAATTATCCAACCCATATGCAAAATACATTCACTCCAACCAAACATCCCAGAATTCTGAAATATTATGACATCAACTCTAAGTCTAAAATCTTATATTAATCCTAAATCTCATGTGTTAAATTGTCTTATATACAAGTGAGAATTTGAGTATAATGCATCCTGGGGAAAAAATCCTTTTCATCTGTGGAGCTGAGAAGCTAATAAAATGGTTACCTGTGACTTGGTAATTCTTCATATTCCAAAAGGGAGAAAGTGGATATATTATTCCTCTGGGGGAGGCATAATAAAAGATAAAAGCAAAATACTTGAGGGAAAGGACAAAGGAGTAAGGAGGGAGTTAAAAAGTGTAATAACAAAAACAGGACAGTCAACCAGATGAAACTGGGACAAGACTGAGATTATTTAGTAAATAATTGTATCTTACTATAAAATAAAACTAAAAACAACCTAGTCATAAGCCAGAGTCAATCAAATTAAATATACCTGACTGTGTTCCCTACAATAAAAAGATGTTTAGAATTATGTGACTCGGATGCTAAAAGAACCTGCCTGCAATGCAGGAGACCAGGGCTCAATCCCTGAGTCAAGAAGATCCTCTGGAGAAAGAAATGGCTATCCACTCCAGTATTCTTGCCTGGAGAATTCCACAGACAGAGGAGCCTGGTGGGCTACAGTCCACAGGGTTGGGTTGCAAAGAGTCAGACACTACTGAGCAACTAACTTTCACATACAGATGAAAATTTAACTTCACCGTATGTAGGAGCACAGGCAGATTTGTAGGCACACAACTTTTTTAAAATTTAAATTTATTTATTTTAATTGGAGGTTAATTGCTTTACAATATTGTATTGGTTTTGCCATACATCAACATGAATCTGCCACGGGTGTACACGTGTTCCCAATCCTGAACCCCCCTCCCATCTCCCCCCCATACCATCCCTCTGGGTCATCCCAGTGCACCAGCCCCAAGCATCCTGTATCCTAGATCAAACCTGGACTGGCGATTCATTTCGTATATGATATTATACATGTTTCAATGCCATTCTCCCAAATCATCCCACCCTCTCCCTCCCCCACAAGCTTGTATATTACCTTCAAGGTCTAGTGACTTAAAGATTTCAGTTTTAATTAACAAATGTCATGAAATATTTTTATGCTAAATCCACCCACAAAGAAATGTTGAACAGGTGTCTGAATGCTCACACAGTGTTGTGTCTTTTCAGATGAACATCTTTTTCTTCATGATTAGAGAATTAAACAGTCTCATTAATGTGGATTAAGAGTAGGATTAAAGTAGAGGCTGGCTGCTTAATATGGAGGACATCTTCAGAAAAAAATTAGGGCTGTCATTTGGTTTTTGTACGTTGGAAGAATTGGGGGGGAAACAGGTGTCCATTTACTAACATTCCACCCATCAATTAAGAACAGTTGTCTTCTATAATTAGCAGATTACAAGCATGCACATGCAATATTCAAACAAATTATCCTAAAACTGTGAGCTAAATTGTGTGATCTTAAGAATATTATAAAAAAAGAAGCACTTGTTTTCTGTATTCCTTTTTATCTTGGAATCCTTTATTGTATTTATCATTGTTTTTCCCCTTAACAATCTGTATCATAATTGTTAGAAAATAAGCATCCTTTTTCTTTAACAAAAGATGAAGAATCACTGACGATATAGTTAATCAATATTTTGTTTTTTGTATAATTTGACCAATGAAATGTACTTTGATTTGACATAATATAACATATATATGATACCGTGGCATTGCTAATATTTCTTATACATAGGTACCTGAAAATATACATTTAAGAATGTAAAATCAAGAACAGATACATGGAAATATATAGTTTTTGCATGTTATTGTTTAAAACTTTCTCAAAGTACATAAAATTAAAGTTTGAAGTTGATGTGGTCTTCCAAGACTCCTTGCTCCCACTGCAAGGGGCCGAAGTTCAATTCCTGATCAGGGAACTAGATCCCATATGCTACAACTAAAACCCAGCATAGCCAGATACGTATATTTGGGCTTCTCAGGCAGCTCAGCTGGTAAAGAATCCACCCTCAATGCAGGAAACACTGGTTCAATTCCTGGTTTGGAAGTTCCCCTGGAGAAAGGATAGGCTACCCACTCCAGTATTCTTGGGCTTCCCTGGTGGCTCAGACAGTAAGGAATCGCCTGCAATACAGATGACCTGGGTTCAATCCCTGGGTTGGGAAGATCCCCTGGAGGAAAGCGTGGCAACCCACTCCAGTATTCTTGCCTGGAGAATCCCCATGGACAGAGGAGCTTGGAGGACCATAGTCCTTGGGCTTGCAAAGAGTTAGACATGACTGAGCAAACATTCCTCTCCATGATTTTCTCTTAAGAGTAAAGAAAATATCCTGGTTTTAAAAAATCAAAACAAATCAGTAACAAAACAAAGAAACTGCTAATAATATTTCTGCATATGTTTTTTACAAATAAAACATTGATATAGCCAGATTAAAATTTCCTTGATTTATTTAGATTGAGTAAAAAGGAAAGCAAATCATCGTGCTATATTTAGATTTATTTTCCCTAGTAAGTTCCTTTGACTCTAATACTTCTCCTCTTCCTCCTCCTTGTACATGGAGAAAAGAGTGGTTTTCCATAACGTTGTGATAGCAGAGGGGAGAGGCATCCACACACTGATGTTTTGTCCACTGGTTCCTTATAGTAGCCACTGTGAAGAGGCTATTTTGAGCTGTTCCCTGGATAGGAAAAGATAAGACTGGTCCTTCCCTGGATGAGAGACTGCTGAAGCCCTTAACTGTTTCAACCTGTGATCTGGTCATTCTTTTGTCTTGTTTAAGGCCTAGTTTCTTGACTTCCTACTTTTGCATTCCAGTCCCCTAAAATGAAAAGGACAACTTTTTGGGGTATTAGTTCTAAAAGGTCTTGTAAGTCTTCATAAAACTGTTCAGCTTCTTCAGCATTACTGATTGAGGCATAGATTTGGATAACTGTGATATTGAATGGTTTGCCTTGGAGACGAACAGAGATCATTCTGTCATTATTTGTCGATCAATGCAAAGAAATAGAGGAAAAGAACAGAATGGGAAAGACTAGAGATCTCTTCAAGAAAATTAGAGATACCAAGGGAACATTTCATGCAAAGATGGGCTCAATAAAGGACAGAAATGGTCTGGACCTAACAGAAGCAGAAGATATTAAGAAGAGGTGGCAAGAATACACGGAAGAACTGTACAAAAAAGATCTTCACGACCCAGATAATCATGATGATGTGTTGACTAATCTAGAGCCAGACATCTTGGAATGTGAAGTCAAGTGGGCCTTAGAAAGCATCACTACGAACAAAGCTAGTGGAGGTGATGGAATTCCAGTTGAGCTGTTTCAAATCCTGAAAGATGATGCTGTGAAAGTGCTGCACTCAATTTGCCAGCAAATCTGGAAAACTCAGCAGTGGCCACAGGACTGGAAAAGGTCAGTTTTCATCCCAATTCCAAAGAAAGGCAATGCCAAAGAATGCTCCAACTACCGCACAATTGCACTCATCTCACATGCTAGTAAAGTAATGCTCAAAATTCTCCAAGCCAGACTTCAGCAATATGTGAACCGTGAACTCCCTGATGTTCAAGCTGGTTTTAGAAAAGGCAGAGGAACCAGAGATCAAATTGCCAACATCCGCTGGATCATGGAAAAAGCAAGAGAGTTCCAGAAAAACATCTATTTCTGCTTTATTGACTATGCCAAAGCCTTTGACTGTGTGGATCACAGTAAACTGTGGAAAATTCTGAAAGAGATGGGAATACCAGACCACCTGACCTGCCTCTTGAGAAATCTGTATGCAGGTCAGGAAGCAACAGTTAGAACTGGACATGGAACAACAGACTGGTTCCAAATAGGAAAAGGAGTACGTCAAGGCTGTATATTGTCACCCTGCTTATTTAACTTATATGCAGAGTACATCATGAGAAACACTGGGCTGGATGAAGCACAAGCTGGAATCAAGATTTCCAGGAGAAATATCAATAACCTCATATATGTAGATGACACCACCTTTATGGCAGAAAGTGAAGAAGAACTAAAGAGCCTCTTGATAAAAGTGAAAGAGGATAGTGAAAAAGTTGGCTTAAAGCTCAACATTCAGAAAACGAAGATCATGGCATCTGGTCCCATCACTTCATGGCAAATAGATGGGAAAACAGTGGAAACAGTGGCAGACTTTATTTTTGGGGGCTCTAAAATCACTACAGATAGTGACTGCAGCCATGAAGTTAAAAGATGCTTACTCCTTGGAAGGAAAGTTATGACCAACCTAGACAGCATATTAAGAAGCAGAGATATTACATTGTCAGCAAAGGTCCATCTAGTCAAAGCTATGGTTTTCCATACAGGTGGTCATGTATGGATATGAGATTTGAACTATAAAGAAAGCTGAGCACCAAAGAATTGATGGTTTTGAACTGTGGTGTTGGAGAAGACTCTTGAGAGTCCCTTGGACTGCAAGGAGATCCAACCAGTCCATTCTGAAGGAGATCAGCCCTGGGATTTCTTTGGAAGGAATGATGCTAAAACTGAAGCTCCAGTACTTTGGCCACCTCATGCGAAGAGTTGACTCATTGGAAAAGACCCTGATGCTGGGAGGGATTGGGGGCAGGAGGAGAAAGGGACGACCGAGGATGAGATGGCTGGATGGCATCACGGACTCAATGGACACGAGTCTGAGTGAACTCTGGGAGTTGGTGATGGACAGGGAGGCCTGGCGTACTGCGATTCATGGTGTCGCAAAGAGTCAGACACGACTGAGCGACTGAACTGAACTGAACTGAAGGCCTAGTTGGCCTCCATATACACCTCTGAATCAATTTAGGTCCCTTTTACCTCAAGCCCCTAAACCTCTTTCACATTCTGTCCACAGGTCCTGGCCCAGGATGTCTATGCCACATCCTCTGCTGTGCCATCAACTCAGAAACTGCTAGACTTGGTGGTGGCAATTTAAGGACATTTAGATCTGACTGACAGGCTTTCAATTAGGCTGACCTCTGTAATCATGGAGGAAATGTAAGAAATCCTGTGTGCAAATCACTTCATGCAGGATTAGTGAAGTTTGGGACTATTAACTAATCCCTGTCTCCGCTTATTCATTCTAGACCACCCTGTGTCAGTGCAAGGCCTCTTCCCTTGAAAGGTTTCCTCCCAGAGTCCCAAAAGGAAAGCAGCGTGGCATTTCTCTTCACCAAACATCAAATATAGCAAACTATCAACATAACAAACACTTCGTCAAATTCATCAGCATAGGGAGTGTTCAATATTAATCGGTGCTTTCCTCTCCTACCTCACACTCTTATTTTCTTGTTTGTTTCCTTCTACCACTCACTAGTCAGCAAAATTCTTAATATATCATGAATTTCTGAATTTCTTCCTACACTATGAAATTGTTTGTAATCTGGTTGTCCAAGTCTCACTCTTGGTTTGTTAAAAATGCTAAAGGATAAATTTACTTTTCTCTTTTAAAAAAATTACCTGGCTTTCCAGACTATTATATTGCTATAAAACTAAAATCCAGATTTTATTTCTTTCTTTATCTATTCCTGCTATAAGAGTTCTAATTTCTAACAATCTCTCCCCTGCCCCTTGGAAGATCACATTCTGTTATCTAGATAGTAACTTTTGGCCACATAGAGTATTATGAACAAAAAAGCAGCAAAAAGACAAAAATACATTCAGATATTTCATATGTCTTATCTCTTCTAGACATATGTCCACCGGATAGAATGTACTTGCCAAGGGGATTACTAACGTTAAGAAAGACGATACAGATCCCAGCCAGCTTTCCAGGAAATAAGAATGAAATGGAAGGAGATTCCTATCACACATGCCAAACTGCTAGCTTGCCATTCAGTGAGTTTCAGGAAAAAAAAAAAAAGTAGTTTCTCCTTTACTTCTGTCATTTATTTTTACATCCAATACATAAAACAGAAATAAAACAAAAGAAATTAAGGATCTAAACCCCACTCTGTCACCAATATTTTTGTAAGGCCATTTGTTTTTCATATGATGAGAGTAATCATTACCTTTTCTGAGCATCCTCAACCATTATATTTTCAATGTCTTTCCAAGTATTTATTCATACTGTATACATTACTCTGTGCACACTGAAATTTTCCAAATGCTTTACAAAATCATTAAGCACAAACAAAATAAATAATTCAACCCAGCTTTGTATAAGTATGTGACAAATAATTCAAACCAACTTTGTATGTGACACAAAACAACTATATTTTTACTTATTATTTAATACTGAGTTTATATGGCAAAAATTGAGTTTTTTTCTAATACTACTTAACTATTTGACTTTGAATCACAAAAAGTAATTTTTTTCAAACTTTTGTGTCCTCAGTTTATTTATATTATTATAACAATAATTATATTGCTTTTTCTTTTATGTGGTTAAAAATTCTATGAACAATGCATGTGGAGGACATTTTACTGTAACTGTGGAAGTCTGTTGAATGTAACTGAATTTGATTTGTTTTCCACTGTTAGTAACTGTCACTCAGAAAGAATATAATATAGGACACTCTAATAAAATTTAATTTTGTTATCTTAGACTTATCATTTCCTTCCTATCTATATGTTTTGGGATACAGATTTTAACACAGGTACTAGGATAATCTCCCATTTACTTTCACTGGCAAATATTATCATCACTTATACATGTAAATAATGCCTTGGCCAAATAAGAACTGAGGAGAGAATTCTATGTCTAGAAATCTCTGTAAATTTGACAATAAAGCATTGTTTCTGGTGACACTACTGATTGGCTTTCTTGAACATATTTATTTTTTGTTTGTTTGTTTGTTTAGGGATTATCATTTTAAAGGAATAACAAAGTGAGCAATATAAAAGAGGATACAAACAAAAAATTTCAATCTTGTGACTATGGAAAAGCTGAAGGAGGAAATGTTTTTAATCTCTAATAATTCCACATAAATTATTTTCAGTTCAGTTCTGTTCTCAGTCGTGTCCGAATCTTTGTGAACCCATGAATCACAGCACTTCAGGACTCTCTGTTCATCACCAACTCCCAGAGTTCAGTCAAAGTCATGTCCATCGAGTCGGTAATGCCATCCAGCCATCTCATCCTCTGGCATCCCCTTCTCCTCCTGCCCCCAATCCCTCCCAGCATCAGAGTCTTCTCCAATGAGTCAACTCTTCACGTGAGGTGGCTGGAGTTTCAGGTTCAGCATCAGTCCTTCCAAAGAACACCCAGGACTGATCTCCTTCAGAATGGACTGGTTGGATCTCCTTGCAGTCCAAGGGACTCTCAAGAGTCTTCTCCAACAACACAGTTCAAAAGCATCAATTCTTTGGCGTTCAGCATTCTTCACAGTCCAACTCTCACATCCATACATGACCACAGGAAAAACCATAGCCTTGACTAGACAGACCTTAGTCGGCAAAGTAATGTCTCTGCTTTTGAATATGCTCTCTAGGTTGGTCATAACTTTTAAGTAAGCATCTTTTAATTTCATGGCTGCAATCACCATCTGCAGTGATTTTGGAGCTCCCCAAAATAAAGTCTGACACTGTTTCCTCTGTTCCCCTATCTACTTCCCATGAAGTGATGGGACCAGATGCCATGATCTTTGTTTTCTGAATGTTGAGCTTTAAGCTAACTTTTTCACTCTCCTCTTTCACTTTCATCAAGAGGCTTTTGAGTTCCTCTTCACTTTCTACCATAAGGGTGGTGTCATCTGCATATACGAAGTTAATGATATTTCTCCCGGCAATCTTGATTCCAGCTTGTGTTTCTTCCAGCCCAGTGTTTCTCATGATGTACTCTGCATGTAAGTTAAATAAGCAGGGTGACAATAGACAGCCTTGACGTACTCCTTTTCCTATTTGGAACCAGTCTGTTGTTCCATGTCCAGTTCTAAATATTGCTTCCTGACCTGCATATAGGTTTCTCAAGAGGCAGGTCAGTTCAGTTCAGTTCAGTCACTCACTCGTGTCCGACTCTTTGCAACCCCATGAATCACAGCACGCCAGGCCTCCCTGTCCAACACCAACTCCAGGAGTTCATCCAGACCCATGCCCATGGAGTCAGTGACGCCATCCAGCAATCTCATCCTCAGTCGTCCCCTTCTCCTCCTGCCCCCAATCCCTCCCAGCATCAGGGTCTTTTCCAATGAGTCAACTCTTCGCATGAGGTGGCCAAAATACTGGAGCTTCAGCTTCAGCATCATTTCTTTCAAAGAAATCACAGGGCTGATCTCCTTCAGAATGGACTGGTTGGATCTCCTTGAAGTCCAAGGGACTCTCAAGAGTCTTCTCCAACACCACACTTCAAAAGCATCAATTCTTCGGCACTCAGCCTTCTTCACAGTCCAACTCTCACATCCATACATGACCACAGGAAAAACCATAGCCTTGACTAGACAGACCTTAGTCGGCAAAGTAATATCCCTGCTTTTGAATATACTATCTAGGTTGGTCATAACTTTTCTTCCAAGGAGTAAGCGTCTTTTAATGTCATGGCAGCTGTCACCATCTGCAGTGATTTTGGAGCCCCAAAAAATAAAGTCTGACACTGTTTCCACTCTTTCNTCCATACATGACCACAGGAAAAACCATAGCCTTGACTAGACAGACCTTAGTCGGCAAAGTAATGTCTCTGCTTTTGAATATACTATCTAGGTTGGTCATAACTTTTCTTCCAAGGAGTAAGCATCTTTTAATTTCATGGCTGCAGTCACCATCTGCAGTGATTTTGGAGCCCAAGAAAATAAAGTCTGACACTCTCTCTACTGTTTCCCCATCTATTTCCCATGAAGTGATGGGGCCAGATGCCATGATCTTTGTTTTCTGAATGTTCAGCTTTAAGCCAACTTTTTCACTCTCCTCTTTCACTTTCATCAAGAGGCTTTTTAGCTCCTCTTCACCTTCTGCCCTAAGAGTGGTGTCATCTGCATATCTCAGGTTATTGATTGTTCCTCTAACCTCTCTATTTTCTGCAGTTTCTTCCTGATGTCTGGGGCTGCCTGATTCTCAAATGCTAGCATAACTGCCGTGCAGGACTCATTGGCCTGTGGGTCCATGGGGGTATACTGTCTAAAGGCTTCCATTAATCTCTCAAGGAAGGCTGCCAGGCTCTCATTTGGCTCTCGTCTAACCAGATTTACTTTAGCCAAGTTTGTTGGTCTCCTGGCTGCTGCTCAGAGACCGGCCATCAGAGTATGGCAGTGCACTCGGAGACGCTCCCTACCTTCAGTGTGCTCAAAGTCCCACCAGGGACTTCACGGGTCAAGGTTAATCCTTCATCAATCAAGTTAGGATGTGTGGTAGGTCTCCCATCTACCCCTGGAACATTTGTCCGTGCTTCCGACAAGATCCGTTCGCATTCCTCCATGGTAAAAATCACCTGTGACAGCTGCTGACAGTCATCCCAAGTTTGTATTATGGGTGGAAATAATAGATTTTAAAAGATCAATGAGGCCCTGAGGTTTCCCCGAGAACGAGGGGGTCTGAGTTTTCCAGTTATAGTGGTCTTTAGTGGAAAAGGGCCAGTACTGGTACGTTCATTCCCCGTCTGGGTGGGCTGGCCCTGCCTGAACAGGAAATGCTTGGACTGTGGAGGTGGGGGCTTCCGGGCTGTCCTTGTCTGTCATACTGAGGATTCCCTTAGTTCTTCCTTGAATTTCTTGGGCGAGGCTCACTCTCACTTCCCTGATTGGAGCCAAAGGTTTGACATCCCCTCATGCTCTTCAGGAAGAAATCTGAGGTACTTGAAGAGGCAAAGGTGGGTGTGCATAGGGGGATGGGGAGAGATCGCCCTCCGGGTCGATTAGGTTAGGATATGGTGAGGATTCCGGGAATACCGGTTTTCTCAGCAGTTGCATTCTTTGTCTTCTTTCTCTTTAGAGGCCTCCATGACTAGTATCTGTGAGAGTGACAGGGTGGGGATAACAGCGGGGGTAGGGCAAGTAAAGGGCTGAGGAAAAAAGGTTTCAGCCAAGCCAGCGGGTTTTCCACTAAATCCTGCCAGAACAAAATATAGGGAGTTTGGTCTGAGTGCCCAGACGGACTGGGAGTGAGCATTTTCTCTCTAACCACTCGAATAATTGGCAGGCTGAAGGTTCCCTCTTGTGGCCAGCTGACATCAAAGGCAGGCCACTCAGTGGAACAAAAGGTCACCCACTTGCTTTTCTTCACCAACAGTGATAGATTTTGTGCTCTAGACTTAAAATCAGAGAAGTGGTCAGTCATAAGAGACAATGGAGTAGAAGTTGTTTGCCCCATGGGTACAGAGGAGAACACAGGAGTCAAAATGAACACACAGAGACAGTGCCGGCACTCACACAGACATGACAAACAGATAACAAATATACATTGACTGTGAACACAATACTAGGTCTTTCTGGGCCCTCCTCAAAAGTTTTCTCCCCTGGAAGTTATCTTACCAACAGGACGTCCACAGAGCCAGCTGCCTTCCCATCATGATACTGGGCCTAAGCCTTAATCTGGACTTAACCAGAAAACAGAGCCAGCCGCCTTCTCAGAATGATGCCAGGCCTCAGCCTTACTCTGGACTACGAACACAATACTAGGTCTTTCTGGGCCCTCCTCAAAAGTTTTCGCCCCTGGAAGGTATCTTACCAACAGGACGTCCACAGAGCCAGCTGCCTTCCCATCATGATACCGGGCCTAAGCCTTAATCTGGACTTAACCAGAAAACAGAACCAGCCGCCTTCTCAGAATGATGCCAGGCCTCAGCCTTACTCTGGACTTAACCAGAAAACAGAGCCAGCTGCCTTCCCAGCATGATGCCGGGCCTTGGCCTTAAACTGGACTTAACCAGAACTAACACCGTTGTTCAGATTATTTCCTCCTAATGAGGAAACAAACCCCTTCTGCTAGGAGAGTGTTATTTTTCCCACTTAAAGGGGTCCCAGACGAGCCCCCAAATTTTATGCCCAGAGACCGAGTCCCCAAAACTGAGAGAATAAGATGTCCACAGCAATGCAAAAGCATAAAAGGAGTTTTATTGCTAGCTCGAGCTAGGGCTCAGGTCTCCTCCAGCATAGTGGAATCCGAAAAGAGCCCTGAGCTCTGGGTCAAAGCTGCTTATATACAGGCAGTTCTTTGTCTCAGCAACAGGGTAGCTGGCTTTACATGATTGGCTGAGCAGTATGCACGTGCAAATTTTCAACCTCGAATCTCATCTGGATTGGCTCAAGTTTGGCGCAGATGGGGACTCTCCTGATTAGTTTGGGGGTATAATTCCCAGAAGCCTGACTCTTTTATTTTTAGGCCTTAGGGTAGCTCGGTGTGCCTGTCATGGCCAGAGTCTGGACCTAACAACACTTGGGTGGGCTACTGGCCAACATCAATCAATTCAGAAATGTTGACTCAGATTACTTCTTTACTACCAGATAACACATTTTGAATGAAACATATCACTCAGGGACCTATACCACTCTCAGGCTATCAGATTCAGTACAAGAACAGAGATTCAGTATATGAACAGAGAGAGATTCAATGCATGAACAGAGGTTCAGTGCATGAACAGAGATCGGTCAGACAAACCAGACTCATCAAAGGAAGACACACCCTCATTAAAATTTAAGGCTCACATTCGCGGACAAAGATTTAACACATTCATCCCAAGAAAACAACGTATGAGACCTCTTATTATCCCAAGAGCAAAGACCTCCTTATATTTTGGAATCTGTAGTCAGCCTCAGTGAGTATTCTTGCCAGCTTATTCCCATATTCTTGCCTGGAGAATCCCATGAAGAGAGGAGCCTTGCAGGCTACAGTCCATGGGATTGCAAAGAGTTGGACACAACTGAGCAACTCAGGATACAGCACAGTCCATTTCTGTTGACTTTTAATCAGCTTCTGGATGAAAGACTGAGAGTACTCCTACAGAAATCAGACAAAATTCTGGAGACTCTTTACTCATATGAATCTCAGAACTGCTTAGGAATCCCCAGAAAATATCTAGGCTGACCCCTAAACACTCTTTGGGTTCCTAATACTGAGGCAAAATATCCACACTCAGTTAAAAGAATCAAATTCAACTCAAAGAGACTACACCTTCCTCAGAGACTTAATCATTCCCAGTAAACCCGAGACTGACAACATAGGAATTAGACCAAATTCACTCAGTTCTAGAAACAGTCAAAGGATTCTGATAAGTTACTTCATAAACTGTTATTTTCAGCAGGGATCAAACATTCCCAGGCACACATTAGACCTTACCAGGTAATCTGGCTCAGTTTAGTGGACTTCAAACTGAACTCTTAGCATCAGATGCTGCTTAGAAATACCCTGAAAACACTCCAAACATTCCTGGTAGAGGAAATACTAGTGCCTCCACAAGGACCCACTCTCTGAAGAACCCAGTTTTACCACAGTTGACCTACCATACGTAGTCCCAAGTAGGCTTAGACATTTACAGATAATCTATTTCAGTGTACCCCGAATTCACCTCCATGCCCCAGATCCATTTTGAAGGGTTCTGGTTCACACTAATCTTACTTGGCACAAGTTCACCATAAAATAAAAATTATATATAATGAAACCCCAGACACATCAAAGGGTATCCTAGTCCCACTTAGTAGACCCAAGTCCAATTCACCGGAGACAAACTGAGTTCAGAAGAACTTATGCAATACTATTAACATAAGATCTAGTCACACCCAGAAACCTTAGACTGACCTTGAAGCAAATACAGTCGTCTCAAGAGACGTAAGACTTTCTCAGGNTATATAATGAAACCCCAGACACATCAAAGGGTATCCTAGTCCCACTTAGTAGACCCAAGTCCAATTCACTGGAGACAAACTGAGTTCAGAAGAACTTATGCAATACTACTAACATAAGATCTAGTCACATCCAGAAACCTTAGACTGACCTTGAAGCAAATACAGTCGTCTCAAGAGACTTAAGACTTTCTCCGGTATACAACCCAGGACTTTTTAAGACAACAACCCAGAGGGATGCAGACCAAAATGCAGGCCACTCTATCCAAGTCTAGGAACCCCATATCCATCTTGTAATACAGAGACTGAGTTCAGCAGACTGACAGTCATCTCACGGAGAGACATAGATCAGACATCCCCAAGATAACATCTCAAACTTAAGAGTTCCAGATCCAAGACAATGAACCTATACCTTTCTTTGGTTGCTGAGCTGTCAGAATGTTTAAAACTTACTAAAGAGAGCTAAACTTAGGCATTCCTAGACAATATCCCAGATTGTTATCACCTAATGATACCTAATGATCACGTAGTCCAAAAGATAAGTCAGTCTCACACAACTTAACTGAACTTGCTCAGAAGACATCAGCTCTACCTATTAACCCAATGACAAATTTTTCAGGATTCATATCTAGCTCAAGGAACACATACAACATGCTCAGAACTTCCATAAAGTAAAACTTAAGAGTTCCAGATCCAAGACAATGAACCTATACCTATCCTTGGTTTCTGAGCTCTCAGAATGTTTAAAACTTATTAAAGAGAGCTAAACTTAGGCATTCCTAGACAATATCCTAGATTGGTATCACATACGATACCTAATGATCACCTAGTCCAAAAGATAAGTCAGTCTCTCACAACGTAACTGAACTTGCTCAGAAGACATCAGCTGTACCTATTAACCCAATTTAAAAAATTTTAGGATTCACATCTAGCTCAAGGAACACATACAGCATGATCAGAAGTTCCATAAAGACCTCTGATGACCAACAGCCTGTGCAGGTGACTTTAACCAATGACAAGAGAATTGATACTCAGCTGTGGAAAACAATATTCAGTTTAAAAATCCAAGATCTATCCAAAAAAATTTTTAGGGAATGTCAAATTATCCTAAGGAGTCCATACACTCTTCTGGGAAAATTAGTCAACTTTATGGGACTAAGATTCAACTGAGTCTACCTCATTTCTGTGGAAACCTAAAGCCCACCTAAGCCTGAGGAATCCTAGACACACTTAAGGGAATTTTTTTCTTTCTTTCTTTCTTTTTTTTTTTTAATTTCAAGGGCTCCTACATTCATATTAGGGTGACCTAAAATAAAATCTGGCAATCCAAACTCAACTAGGAACCCCAATTCTCTTTGAGATATCCAGGCCACGTGGATCACATCCAACCTCAAAAGATGTCTAACTTAGTTCCAGGTACCCATAATCTTCTCTGAAATAAGCATGTAAAATTTGTGAAGATCTAATATTCGCCTTGATTCTGGTAAAGAATCCACCTGCCAATGAAGAAGACACAGGAGATATGGGTTTGAACCCTGAGTTGGAGTGATCCCCTGGAGGAAGAAATGACTCCACTATTCTTGCCTGGGAAATCCCATGGACAGAGGAGCCTGGCAGGCTACAAAATAAGCATGTAAAATTTGTGAAGATCTAATATTCACCTTGATTCTGGTAAAGAATCCACCTACCAATGAAGAAGACACAGGAGATATGGGTTTGAACCCTGAGTTGGAGTGATTCCCTGGAGGAAGTAATGACTCCACTATTCTTGCCTGGGAAACCTATGGACAGAGGAGCATGGCAGGATACAGTCCATGAGGTCACAAAGAGTAGTCAGAGCCAGCATAGTGACTAAACAACAAAAAGAAGAAGATCCATGACACACATTCAGCTCAAGAGACCCCAGACTTTCTAAGGAAGTCCAGGGTCACCTCAGACCACAGAATTATCTCTGTGGACCCCAGAGTCACCTTGGGTACCAGATTTCAGCTCAGATATCATTAATAATGTAACAGTGGGCCCAAGAAACAACTTCTGAGCCCCAGTATCAAATCATGGAACTCCAAACTTATACCATGTGTCTAGCCTCAGTCCAGAAAGCCTCAACAATTCCTATGAGTACCAGGCACCCTCAATGCCCTACAAGTATGCTGGGACCCTAGAATGCCATCTTGGAGACTACTAAGCTCTGGAGATCATAAAATCACTTTAAGAGATGTCAGAGGCATTTTGGTAAAGCAATAACTTACCTACAGAAAATCAGCTCAGCTCACGAAAACCCATATTCAACTTAGGAAGTCATAGCCCCATCTCTCAAGTTTATACCATAGCCAAATATCGTGCTAAAAGGCCCAATAAAGAGTCTAACCTGAATCTATGTCTCCCCAGACAATGCTACATGGAATCCTAGCTCCCCATTAGGTTTATGAATGCCACATTCTGGACCTAAGTTCCAGTTTGGTGTAATCAGAAGATGAGAGGCCCACCTCAAAAGATATCAGAGCCTTCTAAGAGGAGCACCAGCATTACTGAAGGCAGTAAGGCACATCAAGAGGTACCAGACCCACCTCAGAGGGACTCAAATGCACACTGGTGGGCCACTAATTCATACTAGAGGATCTAGGCTCATACTGGGTCAAGAGTTAATATTAAAAAATGATTAAGGATAGGGAACCCTAGAATATTTTAAAGGGATTTATTAAATAACTCAGTGAACCCCAGAACCACAGCAGAAGACACATACTCTATTCAGAGGTTTTTGGACGCACTTTAGGGCCCAGAACCCAGGATCAAAGACTAAAATTGAGATATCCACCTCAGAGCACTCAGTTCTACATCCAGAACTCCAAAGCTACCCAGCCATCTCAGCAGACCAGCTCTCAACTCAAGATAACTGGATTCATTTCATGGCATTCCAGACCAACTGAAAAGACTGCAGCACACCCGGACTCTGATCAGCAGAGAAACATCAGGCCCAACTCAGGTTTCTAAAACTGAAGGTATCCACAGACAACACCCAAGGAGGCCCAGTGCACAATTCAAAGCACCCTGATTAGGTTCCCAAACCAATGTCAGAGCACACAGATTCAGCACTTCCTGACAACACTCTAGGGATCTTATATCTATTCAAGGGAGGAAAATAAAGCTCAAGCCTACTACACAATACACCAGGAGGCCTCAAACACAATACAGTGGATTAAAATTCAGGACATAGGGACTCAGACCTATATCGCTAGTCACCAAACTCATACATATCAGAAGACCTAGATCCAGATCAGGCATCCTCAGACCAATCTCCAGACATTTCTATATCTAAGTCAGGAATTCGTATATCAGCAAGACTTAAGTTTCCAAATGCAAGATCCATGTATGGGTATTCAGACACAATCAAACATCATAAGACCAGACAATTGGAGGCCTATTCCTTTCCCTGGTGCCTCAAATCACACCTAGGAATCTCTGTTCACCTCATAGCATTCAAGACCACCTCCTTAAACTTCAAAACATTGTGGAATCCAGACTCAGTTCAGAAGATCTGTGACCAAACTTAGAAGACTGAGCCTCATAAGAGACCCAAGTTCTGCTTCAGGGGATTCTAGGCCCACAGCCAGGGTCTGCAGGGCTGCTGTTAAGAATTAGAAACTTGTGTTAGGGAACCAGCTTATTTCATACATCTCAAGGAACACATCGGGATCTCAGATCCTCAGTGGGCCAGACTCAGGTGAGAAGATCCCAGAAGCAATTTACAATTTTCCAGAACCACTTCAGAGGAGCATAAATCCACTTCAGGGCAATCAAACACTGTTCTAGTAACCTCAAACTTAACTCATGGTACACTAGACACTCCACTGGCTCTGGAATCCTATTTAACTTTTGAAGCTATCATCCCAATTTAGGAACCCTCTGCTTCGTGCTTAGTTTCTCGGATTTGTTCAACTCTGTGACACCATGAACTGTAGCCCATCAGGTTTCTCTGTCCTTGGAATTTCCCAGGAAAGAATACTGGAGTGGGTTTCCATTTCCTGCTCCAAAGGGAACTTCCCAGCCGAAAGATCAGACCTGTATTCCATGTCTCCTTTATTGCAAGCAAATTCTTTCCCTGTGAAGCCATGGGTGGAGCCCTTTAACTCTGAACTGACTTTAATTGAAACTCACTTCAATTCAACTTTTTCACTCTCCTCTCTCACTTTCAACAAGAGGCTTTTTAGCTCCTCTTAAAAGTTGGTAACTTGGGCCATCATGGGCCAGTTGCACTAGCCTGATGACTACATTCTATTCTATTTCTATAACACACGGATATAGGCTTTCCAATATCATGTGATGTAAAAGCTTTTGTCTGCCTCAAACTGAAGTATTTAACTTAGCATAATGTCCTCAAGGACATATACTGCAAACGGGGGGCTACCATTTATTTATTCACGGCTGGAATTACAGTTGACATGTAACATACTTCCAACAATTATATTTGGGCTATAGTTGCATAACACTGTTGCTTTATTTTCTGCTGTACATATGTCACACTGAGTCAATTTTAGGTGTACATACATCCCGTCAACTTTGGATTTCCTTCCCATGTATGCCACCTCGGAGCAGTCAAGTCCCTTTCTTCTTTTACTTTTCTCAAAACACAGTAGTTCTTAAAATTTAACTAATTTAATTTAATTAATTTAATATTAATTAGGATCACAGGGGCAAAGATGTTGCAGGAATGCATCTGTCAGGAAAAATTTG
>SJXQ01011327.1:0-64569 GCA_006408695.1 Aepyceros melampus
AAGGCCCACTTGTCTTCACATTCCAGGATGTCTGGTTCTAGATGAGTGATCACACTATCGTGATTATCCGGGTCTTGAAAATCTGTTTTGTACAGTTCTTCTGTGTATTCTTGCCACCTCTTCTTAATATCTTCTACTTCTGTTAGGTCCATACCATTCTGTCCTGTATTGAGCCCATCTTTGCATAAAATGTTCCCTTGATATCTCTAATTTTATTGAAGAGATTTCTAGTCTTTCTCATTCTGTTACTTTCCTCTATTTCTTTGCATTTATCGCTGAAAAAAGCTTTCTTGTCTCTTCTTGCTATTTGGAATTCTGCATTCAAATGCTTGTATCTTTCCTTTTCTCCTTTGCTCTTCACTTGCTGTGCTGTTCATCAGGAGTTAAATTTTTCTTATTTTCAATTCATTATCTTTCTCATTGAAGTGGCATAGTATGGTGAACTTTCTCATTGAATTTGTGATGAAGAGTTTCTAATTGAGCACTTTGCAATGTCAACTGAATTCTCAGTATTAATAATATAAATGCCCTCATGATAAAACAATTGTTACTTCCTGATTGAGTTATATTTCTAATAATTACTATGTATGAATAAATAATTGAAGAAATTATTAGCTCATGGAAAAAATCTTACTGTAATTTTTATGTTTATTAAAATAAATGACAGGCAGCTCTTTCTCATTGAAGTGGCATAGTATGGTGAACTTTCTCATTGAATTTGTGATGAAGAGTTTCTAATTGAGCACTTTGCAATGTCAACTGAATTCTCAGTATTAATAATATAAATGCCCTCATGATAAAACAATTGTTACTTCCTGATTGAGTTATATTTCTAATAATTACTATGTATGAATAAATAATTGAAGAAATTATTAGCTCATGGAAAAAATCTTACTGTAATTTTTATGTTTATTAAAATAAATGACAGGCACCACTAAATTTAGAAATTTAATTGATATGCACATTATAAAGTAAAAATATAGACAATTTGAAATTATATGCTGCTTACATTGCCTCACAGCAATGACTCAGAATTTGTTTTTCCCCCCTTAGAGTTCAGTGATTTACTAGTAACTTTAACCTTATTTTTAATAGTCAATGCACATAGAAGCAAAATTTTTGGTTTGTTTCTATTAAATACTTTATAGCTTCATGATGCTATGACAGAGTTGTTGGTTGCTGGTTGTTATATTAATACCATTAAAGAAAATGTCCCAGAGCTTCATATGCAGTCTTTTGTTTCTCTTCTTTTACAATCACTTCAAAAGTACATAGAGAAGGGTGAAATTTATATTTTATCTCATCTATGTGTAGGTCCTTATAAGGCTTTATGGGCAAACCAACATACAACAACAAAATTAAATTTCAACTGGTTTAACTTTATCATCTGTATTATTATTTTTTTATCTTTTATTCCATTTATTAGTTGTCTTTTTTTAACACTTATTTTCAACAAGAGTGACATGCAAATTTGCTTTCAATGATGTAAATTTCAAATTAGAATTAAATTAGTACAATTTGTATCTGGGATAGAACTTAGAATTTTAAATTTGGTTTCAACATCAAGTCTAAACAGAATGTCTTTTCACCTTTCTCTCTCTGTCTTTCTCTATCACACACACACAAACACACACAAACACACACACACACAGAAGAATGTGAAAGCTCACATAATTACACTTTCCTGAGCAAGGGCAGGTAAATGTTTAATCAGAGGCTCAATTAATGTTATTTTTTCTAGCTCCCTCTAAAGCACAAGGTTATATCTTTGAAGTCCCTAGAAGAACTGTGGTATGTTTTACTTCAAGGCCTTTGAATTGAATATTTTGACCTAAATGTCTTGTTTGTGCAGTTCTGTGTTCCATTCTGTTAGGCCTTTGTTCACATGCTTGCCTTCAGTAAGACCTTTTCTAGACACCCAATTTAATATGTTGGCATTTTCCCTAGCCATACTGTAATCTCCTTTTTCTGTGATTCCTATTAATAGCTGCTGACATCCAACTTCCCAGACAACCAGAGTCCTTCATAGCTCTCACTTATTATCTGTCAGGCAAGATTAGGGTGAGATGTAAGCTCTATGAAGGCATATCTCCTTGTCTCTTTGTGTAGGACTAAGCTTCTTCCCAAAAAGGTAGAAAAGTTTCAGCAAAAACAAGTCAGGCCAAGTGGAGTGGATCAAACCTTTTTGAAAAGTTTCTATACACTCATGGCTGATTCATGTCGATGTGTAGCAAAACGAATACAGTATTGTAAAGCAAAACAGACTAAAAAATAAAAATTAATTAAAGAAAAAAAATAAATTAATTTAAAAAAATTAATTAAAGAAAAAAATGGAAAAAAAATAAAAAGCTTAACGTTCAGAAAACTAAGATCATGGCATCTGGTCCAATCAGGTCATGGCAAATAGATGGGGAAACAATGGAAACTTTAAAAGTGAGAAACTTTATATTGGGGGGCTCCAAAATCACTGTAGATGCTGACTGCAGCCATGAAATTAAAAGATGCTTGCTCCTTGGAAGGAAAGCTATGACCAACCTAGGCAGCATAATAAAAAGCAGAGACAGTCAACAGAGATCTGTCTAGTCAAAGCTATGGTTTTTCCAGTAGTCATGTATGGATGTTAGAGTTGAACTATAAAGAAAGCTGAGTGCCAAAGAATTGATGCTTTTGAACTTTGGTGTTGGAGAAGACTCTTTAGAGTCCCTTGGATTGCAAGGAGATCCAACCAGTCAATCCTAAAGGAAATCAGTCCTGAATATTAATTGGAAGGACTGATGTTGAAGCTCAAACTCTAATACTTTGGCCACCTGATGCGAAGAACTAACTCATTGGAAAAAGACCCTGATGCTGGGAAAGATTGAAGGCAGAAGGAAAGGGTCGACGGAGGATAAGATGGTTGGATGGCATCACTGACTCAATAGGCATGAGTTTGAGTAAACTCTGGGAGTTGGTGATGGACAGGGAAGCCTGGCGTGTGCAGTTCATGGGGTTGCAAAGAGTTGGACATGACTGAGTGACTGAACTGAACTGAACTGATATTATGAAAATTTTTTTCTACTCTGTGGCTTGACATTTCATTATCTTACTGGTGTATTTGCTTTTAACTAAATAGTAAAATTGATTAATTAAAAAAAAAAAAAGAAAAGAAAAGCCTAGATGCCACAAACTAACAGGAGACATTTCTCTTCATAATGGAGTAGTCAAAGCTAGCCTGACCTGGGATTGGAAGACAGATGCAATCGGTGAAAGCAGGAAGAATTATGTGAAAAATAAAATAGCTCCCAATAATTTGTGTAATTAGTTAAATCTCTCAGTCATATCTGACTTTGTGTGACACCATGGACTGCAGCATGCCAGGCTTTACCATCACCAATACCTGGAGCTTACTCAAACTCATGTCCATTAATTCAGTGATGCCATCCAACAATCTCATCCTCTGTTTTCCCCTTCTCCTCCTGCCTTCAATCTTTCCCAGCTCAAGATCTTCTCCAGTGAATTAATTCTTCCCATCAGGTGGCCAAAGTGTTGGAGTTTCAGTTTCAGGATCAGTCCTTTCAATGAATATTAAAGACTGATTTCCTTTAGGATAAACTGGTTTGATCTTTTTGCAGTCCAAAGGACTCTCAAGAGTCTTCTCCAATACCATATTTCAATTATTCCACATGCAACTTACTTTATGTTCCAACTGTCACATCCATACATGATTATTAGACAAAGTTTTGACTAGACAGATCTTTGTCAGAAAAGTAATATCTCTGCTTTTTCATATGCTGTCTTGGTTGGTCCTGGATTTTCTTCCAAGGAACAAGCATCTTTTAATTTTATGGCTGCTGTCATCATCTGAAGTAATTTTGGAGCCCCCCAAAATAAAATCTGTTACTGTTTCAATTGTTTCACCATCTATTTGTCATGAAGTGATGGGACCAGATGCCATGATCTTAGTTTTCTGAATATTGAGTTTTAAGACAACTTTCTCACTCTCCTCTTTCACTTTCATAAGAGGATCTTTAGTTCTTCTTCACTTTCTGCCATAAGGGTGGTGACATCTGCATGTCAGATGTTACTGATATTTCTCCTGGCAATCTTGATTCCAGCTTGTGCTTCCTCCAGCCCAACATTTTGCATGATGTACTCTGTATACAGGTCAAAAAGCAAGATGACAATATACAGCCTTGACAGACTCCTTTCCCAATTTGCAACCAGTACATTGTTGAAAATAAAGTCAACAGTGGTTGACTTTATTTCTCTGGGCTCCAAAATCACTGCAGGTGGTGATTGGAGCCACAAAATTAAAAGACACTTACTCCTTGGAAGGAAAGTTATTATCAAACTAGATAGCATATTAAAAAGCAGATATATTACTTTGCCAACAAAGGTCTTTCTAGTCAAGGCTATGGATTTTCCAGTGATCATGTATGGATGTGACAGTTGGACTGTGAAGAACATTGAGCACTGAAGAATTGATGCCTTTGAACTGTGGTGTTGGATAGGACTCTTGAGAGTCCCTTGGACTGCAGGGAGATTCAACCAGTCCATCCTAAAGGAGATCAGTCCTGGGTGTTCATTGGAAGGACTGATGCTGAAGCTGAAACTCCAATACTTTGGCCACCTCATGTGAAGAGCTGACTCATTTGAAAAGACCCTGATGCTGGGAAAGATTGAGGTCAGAAGGAGAAGGAGATGAAAGAGGATGTAATTTTGGATGGCATCACCTACTCAATGGACACGAGTTTGGGTGGACTCCGGGAGTTTTTGATGGACAGGGAGGCCTGGTGTGCTGTGGTTCATGGTGTCACAGAGTTGGACATGATTGAGTAACTGAACTGAACTGAACTGATATATGTATATATACAAAGTCCTACTCTACATCACAGAAACTATAGTCAGTATCCTATGATAAACTATAGTAGAAAATTATATATACACACACACACACACATACATACATATGATTTATCATAGGACCTTGTCTTTTATCATTCATATATATATATATATATATATATATAATAGTTTGTAACCAAACCTCAACCCATCTCTCTCACATCTCTTTCTCCTTGAATGCCAGAAGTCTTTACTTTTATGTTTTTGAGTCTGTTTCACAGATAAGTCCAACTGTGTCATATTTTAGATAATTTAGATTCCACATGTAAATGATACCATATAATGTTTTTTTCTTTTTCTGACTTATTTCTCTTAGTATGATAAACTTTAAGTTAGACACATTTCTTGATGTCTTCTGAGTCTCCTTCATTAGTCATATAATGTACCTTGCTCTTGTTCAAATTCTTGCCAGGGAAGATTCTCAACTCTTGCCTAACATGGTTTTTGACAGAGATTAGCAACCTCTCACTAGGTTTTAGCTTTTAAATCCTTTTAATCAGTGTATCTTGCCTCTTTATTTTTAGTTCTTCAATATATGTTAATAATTTGAATCACTGACAATATGTTTTGACTTAGAAGAATTTTTTTCAAAAACAAAAAATATTTTCTAGATTTCATGTTTATACAATTTTCAAGCGATTTTATTATTCTGATCTTGTTAATCACAAAAAGTGTTAGAAACTCTTAGATTATCAGATTCATATAGTATTATCTGTGTGCTCTTGCCCTTGCTCTCATACACAGCAAATAACAAAGTTATAAATTATTCCATCTTAGGAAGATTAATAGAAATTAAGGTTACAAAAAAGCTCCTATTATTTGTCAATAAATTTGGATACCAGAAATTTACATGTGTCTCAAAAGTAGTCTTAGAACAAAAATTGAAATATTCAGAAATTAGTGTTTATGTCCATGACACATGTACATGCGGGTGTAAAATAATTCATATAAAATGAGTAGTACTTTGTAATTAATCATAATCATATCAGTTAAAAGGAAAATTTGATAGATTTAAATGATGAATATATTCAAATATTTATTCTCTCACACATATAAAATTTGACCAGAATTTATTTCATATTATTAACCATTTATAGGAACAAGAATGGAGAAGTTAATGTTTTATTTTATCATTTCTCTTGCTTATGTTCAGCAGATTTTTATATCAAGTGATATTGTAGAATAAAATAACTTTATCAGAGTGACAACTTAATTCATTTAAATTAGTGTAATTTCTATGGATGGTTGAAATATTGATATTTAAAAGAAGAAAATATAGGCACCTTAAGTGTCTCAGATAAGCTAAAAGTGCTAATATGCTTCCATTAATAATCAAATGAAAAATGAAGAGAAAAAAATCATGTTTGAAGACATCTTTACAGTTTAAAGTTGCCTCTTAAAAATCAAGGAGGAATCACTGGTGAAACTATTCTCTAAAGTGTATATGAATCTCATTATATATATTTTTTCTCATTATATTTTTGATCTTTAAGATAGTTACTTTCCTCCCAAAAATGTTTCTGATAAGAGTTAGTGCATATAGCTGTACCAGAAGTAGGTGTTAAATAAACTGAAAGCATAAATTCCATGCATAGTTTCTGGGGTCCAAAGTATGGTTATCTAAATAAGAGCACCCAAAATATCCCTTGTCCTAAGCCCAAGAATCTACAATTTTCATCTTATATGGAAAAAGGGACTTTGGAGATGTGACTGAAACAAAGATCTTAATATAAGGATAATATCCTTAATTATCCCAATGAAGTTAATTTAGACACAGAGATCCTTAAAAGAGGGCTACAGAGGGAGTCAGAAATAAGGAAGAAAAAGCTAAACAAAGATGGAGCCAAAACAAAAACAGTACCTAGTTGTGGATGTGACTGGGGATAGAGGCAAGGTCTGATGCTGTAAAGAGCAATATTGCATAGGAACCTGGAATTTTAGGTCCATGAATCAAGGCAAATTGGAAGTGGTCAAACAGAAGGTGGCAAGAGTGAACGTCGACATTCTAGGAATCAGTGAACTAAAATGGACTGGAAGGGGTGAATTTAACTCAGATGAACATTATATCTACTACTGTGGGCAGGAATCCCTTAGAAAAAGTGGAGTAGCCATCATGGTCAACAGAAGAGTCTGAAATGCAGTACTTGGATGCAATCTCAAAAACGACAGAATGATCTCTTTTTCTGAATGTTGAGCTTTAAGCCAACTTTTTCACTCTCCTCTTTCACTTTCATCAAGAAACTTTTTAGTTCCTCTTCAATTTCTGCCATAAGGCTGGTGTCATCTGTATATCTGAGGTTATTGCTATTTCTCCTGGCAATCTTGATTCCAGCTTGTGCTTCTTCCAGCCCAGGGTTTCTCATGATGTACTCTGTATATAAGTTAAATAAGCAGGGTAACAATATACATCATTGACGTACTCCTTTTCCTATTAGGAACCAGTCTGTTGTTCCATGTCTGGTTCTAACTGTTGCTTCCTGACCTCCATATAGGTTTCTCAAGAGGCAGGTCAGATGGTCTGGTATTCCCATCTCTTTAAGAATTTTCCACAGTTTATTGTGATCCACACAGTCAAAGGCTTTGGCATAGTCAATAAAGCAGAAATAGATGTTTTTTTCTGGAACTCTCTTGCTTATTCGATGATCCAGCGGATGTTGGCAATTTGATCTCTGGTTCCTTGCCTTTTCTAAAACCAGTTTGAACATCTGGAAGTTCATGGTTCATGTATTACTAAAGCCTGGCTTGGAGAATTTTGAGCATTGCTTTACTAGCATGTGAGATGAGTGCAATTGTGTGGTAGTTTGAGCCTTCTATGGCATTGCCTTTGTTTGGAATTGGAATGAAAACTGACCTTTTCCAGTCCTGTGGCCACTGCTGAGTTTTCCAAATTTGCTGACAGATTGAGTGCAGCACTTTCACAGCATCATCTTTCAGGATTTGAAATAGTTCAACTGGAATTCAATCACCTCTACTAGCTTTGTTCATAGTGATGCTTCCTAAGGCCCACTTGACTTCACATTCCAGGATGTCTGGCTCCAGGTGAGTGATCACAACGTCATGATTATCTGGGTTGTGAAGATCTTTTTTGTACAGTTCTTCCCTGTATTCTTGCCACCTCTTCTTAATATCTTCTGCTTCTGTTAGGTCCATACCATTTCCATCCTTTATCGAGCCAATCTTTGCATGAAATGTTCCCTTGGTACTCTAATTTTCTTGAAGAAAAGAAAATTTTCTGACAGAATGTGGTCCACTGGAGAAGGGAATGCCAAACCACTTCAGTATTCTTCCACCTCTTCTTAATATCTTCTGCTTCTGTTAGGTCCATACCATTTCCATCCTTTATCGAGCCAATCTTTGCATGAAATGTTCCCTTGGTATCTCTAATTTTCTTGAAGAAAAGAAAATTTTCTGACAGAATGTGGTCCACTGGAGAAGGGAATGCCAAACCACTTCAGTATTCTTGCCTTGAGAACCCCATGAGCAGTGTGAAAAGGCAAAAAGATAGATGCCGGGGCCTAGCCCCTGCAGGATCCAGGGAAACCCGAAGGAGAAATGGCATCAGTGATTGCGATTGATTTAGAGAAAGAGATAATAAGGAAAGAATGTTGTAGATAAGAAAATAGAGGAGAGAAGAAAAGAGGCTAATGTTCCTTGGTTTATGCAAAGAATCAATAAAGTCTCAAGACAAGAGACTTGCACCAAGTCTACGTAAGGCCACAGGTGCCCTCCTGGTCTCCTGAGGGAGTGAAGATGCAGGGCGCCTTCCCGTTCAGGTCTTAGAAACCCAGGCAGATAAGCAGACATGGCAGACCTCTGTACTCTAGATGGGAACTAGCCAGAAAGAGAGAGTAAGAGGAGAAAATGATTGACCCAGGAGAGATCAAGCTGCTTCAATGAGCGAGATCCCAAAGCTTTATTTTTCAAAAGGTACTTATATACTTTTTTTGTACATAGAGGGTTTTAGAAGAGGCAGAGGAACCAGAGATCAAATTGCCAACATCTGCTGGATCATGGAAAAAGCAAGAGAGTTCCAGAAAAACATCTATTTCTGCTTTATTGACTATGCCAAAGCCTTTGACTGTGTGGATCACAATAAACTGTGGAAAATTCTGAAAGAGATGGGAATACCAGACCACCTAACCTGCCTCTTGAGAAATCTGTATGCAGGTCAGGAAGCAACAGTTAGAACTGGACATGGAACAACAGACTGGTTCCAAATAGGAAAAGGAGTACGTCAAGGCTGTATGTTGTCACCCTGCTTATTTAACTTCTATGCAGAGTACATCATGAGAAACGCTGGACTGGAAGAAACACAAGCTGGAATCAAGATTGCTGGGAGAAATATCAATAACCTCAGATATGCAGATGACACCACCCTTATGGCAGAAAGTGAAGAGGAGCTAAAAAGCCTCTTGATGAAAGTGAAAGAGGAGAGTGAAAAAGTTGGCTTAAAGCTCAACATTCAGAAAACGAAGATCATGGCATCTGGTCCCATCACTTCATGGGAAATAGATGGGGAAACAGTAGAAACAGTGTCAGACTTTATTTTTTTGGGCTCCAAAATCACTGCAGATGGTGACTGCAGCCATGAAATTAAAAGACGCTTACTCCTTGGAAGAAAAGTTATGACCAACCTAGATAGTATATTCAAAAGCAGAGACATTACTTTGCCGACTAAGGTCCGTCTAGTCAAGGCTATGGTTTTTCCTGTGGTCATGTATGGATGTGAGAGTTGGACTGTGAAGAAGGCTGAGCACAGAAGAATTGATGCTTTTGAACTGTGGTGTTGGAGAAGACTCTTGAGAGTCCCTTGGACTGCAAGGAGATCCAACCAGTCCATTCTGAGGGAGATCAACCCTGGGATTTCTTTGGAAGGAATGATGCTAATGCTGAAGCTCCAGTACTTTGGCCACCTCATGCGAAGAGTTGACTCATTGGAAAATACTTTGATGCTGGGAGGGATTGAGGCAGGAGGAGAAGGGGACAACCGAGGATGAGATGGCTGGATGGCATCACGGACTCAATGGACATGAGTCTGAGTGAACTCCAGAAGTTGGTGATGGACAGGGAGGCCTGGTGTGCTGTGATTCATGGGGTCGCAAAGAGTCGGACACGACTGAGGGACTGAACTGAACTGAAGAGGGAAACGAAAAATGCAAGGTCATATAGAGTCAGCCCAAACATTCCAGCAGTTTTGTCCTA
The DNA here is from genome assembly GCA_006408695.1 of Aepyceros melampus. NCBI lineage: Eukaryota > Metazoa > Chordata > Mammalia > Artiodactyla > Bovidae > Aepyceros > Aepyceros melampus. Next base: position 10,087 of record SJXQ01011327.1, read on the forward strand.
TCGAAACCAGGATTTTTCTGCATACCTTTTCCACAAAAGATGTTGTGTACAGTATCTTCTGGCCTTGGAGGCCTGTGAACATTTTATGACCTTCTTTTGATAAAGGCTGCTCAACCAGAAAACTTATTTTCCCTCAAAGTGTTTTTTCTTTATATTTTTAATCTATGTCAGCTTCAGAAAATGCCAAACAGAGTTACGTTTTTCCACAGAGCAAAGGTGTAGTGAGTTACAAGAAAGAACCAATTAGCTCAAAAGTCTGATATGGTTAAATTCAAGGCTACAATTTGTTTTTCTTACATTCTCACTATGTTAACTAATGCATTCCCAGGTACACAGTGGATAAGAGATATGGGAACTTAGCAACAAGCATTGGCCCAATAATGAAATCCTACATCAGTACTACTCTAACAACTTTTAACTCTTTGAAAGGCTCTATGTTTTAGGATTTCCATGCCTCTCACAGTTGGTGAAAGTCATGAAATAGTAAAACAGACAGATTCTGGTTTTGGGGTAGATGCTCAAGAAAGCCTCGGGAGCCCCTTGAGTTCTGAAGCCTTGCTTAACAGTTCTCTTCCACATGACCTTGTCATGGGTAGGATCTCCTGTGGTGGCCCCCAGCAGATAGGACACTGAAAGATGAACTCCCCAGGTTGGTAGCCCAATATACTACTGGAGATCAGTGGAGAAATAACTCCAGAAAGAATGAAGGGATGGAGCCAAAGCAAAAACAATACCCAGTTGTGGATGTGACTGGTGATAGAAGCAAGGTCCGATGCTGTAAAGAGCAGTATTGCATAGGAACCTGGAATGTTAGGTCCATGAATCAAGGCAAATTGGAAGTGGTCAAATGAGATGGCAGGAGTGAACGTTGACATTCTAGGAATCAGCGAGCTCAGATGGACTGGAATGGGTGAATTTAACAAAGATGACCATTATATCTACTACTGTGGGCAGGAATCCCTCAGAAGAAATGGAGTAGCCATCATTGTTTACAAAAGAGTCTGAAATGCAGTACTGGATGCAATCTCAAAAATGAGAGAATGATCTGTTTGTTTCCAAGGCAAACCATTCAATATCACGGTAATCCAAGCCTATGCCCCAACCAGTAATGCTGAAGAAGCTGTAAGCTCAACATTCAGAAAACGAAGATCATGGCATCTGGCCCCATCACTTCATGGGAAATAGATGGGGAAACAGTAGAAACAGTGTCAGACTTTGTTTTTTTGGGCTCCAAAATCACTGCAGATGGTGACTGCAGCCATGAAATTAAAAGGCGCTTACTCCTTGGAAGAAAAGTTATGACCAACCTAGATAGTATATTCAAAAGCAGAGACATTACTTTGCCGACTAAGGTCCGTCTAGTCAAGGCTATGGTTTTTCCTGTGGTCATGTATGGATGTGAGAGTTGGACTGTGAAGAAGGCTGAGCGCAGAAGAATTGATGCTTTTGAACTGTGGTGTTGGAGAAGACTCTTGAGAGTCCCTTGGACTGCAAGGAGATCCAACCAGTCCATTCTGAGGGAGATCAACCCTGGGATTTCTTTGGAAGGAATGATGCTAAAACTGAAGCTCCAGTACTTTGGGCACCTTATGCGAAGAGTTGACTCATTGGAAAAGACCCTGATGCTGGGAGGGATTGGGGGCAGGAGGAGAAAGGGACGACCGAGGATGAGATGGCGGGATGGCATCACTGACTCGATAGACGTGAGTCTGAGTGAACTCTGGGAGATGGTGATGGACAGGGAGGCCTGGCGTGCTGCGATTCATGGGGTCGTAAAGAGTTGGACACGACTGAGCGACTAGACTAAACTGAAATTTGTGTTTCTTTTAGAGTGAAATAAGGAAAGGAAGAAGTGATGAGAAACCATATTCTTTTTAGAGTATGTTCAACTGCCCGTTTGCACTTTAAAAAAAAAATATTTATTTTAATTGGAGGTTAATTAGTTTACAATATTGTATTGGTTTTGTGAACATCAGCATGTATCTACCAGAGGTATACACGTTTCCCCATCCTGAAACCCCTCCCTGCTCCCTCCCTGTACCATCCCTCTGGGTCGTCCATGTGCACCAGCCCCAAGCATCCAGTATCATGCATTGAACCTGGGCTGGCGGCTCATTTCATATATCATATTATACATGTTCCCATGCCATGCTCCCAAATCATCCCACTCTTTCCCTCTGCCACAGAGTCCAAAAGACTGTTCTGTACATCTGTGTTCTTTTGCTGTCTCGCATACAGGGTTATTGTTACCATCTTTCTAAATTCCATATATATGTGTTAGTATACTGTATTGGTGTTTTTCTTTCTGACTTGCTTCACTCTGTGAAGTGAATAGTATAATAGTATAATAGTCTCCAGTATCATCCACCTCATTAGAACTGATTCAAATGAATTTTTTTAATGGCTGAGTAATACTCCATTGTGTATATGTACCACAGCTTTCTTATCCATTCATCTGCTGATGTACATCTAGGTTGTTTCCATGTCCTGGCTATTACAAACAGTGCTGTGATGAACATTGGGGTACATGTATCTCTTTCAATTCTGGTTTCCTCAGTGTGTATGCCCAGCAGTGGGGTTGTTGAGTCACAAGGCAGTTCTATTTCCAGTTTTTTAAGGAATCTCCACACTCTTCTCCATAGTGGCTGTACTACTTTGCATTCCCACCAACAGTGTAAGAGGGTTCCCTTTTCTCCACACCCTCTCCAGCATTTATTGCTTGCAGACTTTTGGATCACAGCCATTCTGACTGGCATGAAATGGTACCTCATTGTGGTTTTGATTTGCATTTCTCTGATAACGAGTGATGTTGAACATCTTTTCATGTGTTTGTTAGCCATCCGTATATCTTCTTTGCAGAAATGTCTCTTTAGTTCTTTGACCCATTTTTTGATTGGGTTGTTTATTTTTCTGCATTGAGTTGCAGGAGTTGCTTTTATATTTTTGAGATTAGTTGTTTGTCAGTTGGTTCATTTGCTATTATTCTCTCCCTTCTGAAGGCTGTCTTTTCGCCTTGCTTATAGTTTCCATTTTTGTGCAGAAGCTTTTAAGTTTAATTAGGTCCCATTTGTTTATTTTTGCTTTTGTTTCCAATATTCTGTGAGGTGGGTCAAAGAGGATCCTGCTATAATGTATGTCTGAGAGTGTTTTGCCTATGTTCTCTTCTAGGAGTGTTATAGTTTCTGGTCTTACATTTAGATCTTTTAATTCATTTTGAGTTTATTTTTGTGTATGGTGTTAGAAAGTGTTCTAGTTTCATTCTTTTACAAGCGGTTGACCAGTTTTCCCAGCACTAAAGAGATTGTATTTAATCCATTGTATATTCTTACCTCCTTTGTCAAGATAAGCTGTCCATAGATGCGTGGATTTATCTCTGGGCTTTCTATTTTGTTCCATTGATCAATATTTCTGTCTTTGTGCCAGTACCATACTGTTTTGATAACTGTGGCTTTGTAGTAGAGTCTGAAGTCAGGCAAGTTGATTCCTCCAGTCCCATTTTTCTTTCTCAGGATTGCTTTGGCTATTTGAGGTTTTTTGTATTTCCATAAAATTGTGAAATTATTTGTTTTAGCTCTGTAAAAAATACCATTGGTAGCTTGATAGGAATTGCATTGAATCTATAAGTTGCTTTGGGTAGTATACTCATTTTCACTATATTGATTCTTCTCATCCATGAACATGGTATATTTCTCCATCTACTAGTGTCCTCTTTGATTTCTTTCATCAGTGTTTTATAGTTTTCTATATATAGGTCTTTAGTTTCTGTAGGTAGATATATTCCTAAGTATTTTATTCTTTTTGTTGCAATGGTGAATGGAATTGTTTCCTTAATTTCTCTTACTATTTTCTCATTATTAGTGCATAGGAATGCAAGGGATTTCTGTGTGTTGATTTTATATATCCTGCAACTTTACTATATTCATTGATTAGCTCTAGTCATTTTCTGGTGAAGTCTTTAGGTTTTTCTATGTAGAGGATCATGTCATCTGCAAACAGTGAGGGTTTTACTTCTTTTTTCCAATTTGGATTCCTTTTATTTATTTTTGCTGCTCTGATTGCTGTGGCCAAAACTTCCAAAACTATGTTGAATAGTAGAGGTGAAAGTGGGCACCCTTGTCTTGTTCCTGACTTTAGGGGAAATGCTTTCAATTTTTCACCATTGAGGACACTGTTTGCTGTGGGTTTGTTATATATAGTTTTTATTATGTTGAGGTATGTTCCTTCTATTCCTGCTTTCTAGAGAGTTTTTTTTTAAATCATAAATGGATGTTGAATTTTGTCAAAGGCTTTCTCTACATCTGTTGAGATAATCATGTGTCTTTTACTATTCAGTTTGTTAATGTAGTGAATTACATTGATTGATTTGCAGATATTGAAGACTCCTTGCATCCCTGGGATAAAGCCCACTTGATCATGGTGTATGATCTTTTTAATGTGTTGTTGGATTCTGATTGCTAGAATTTTGTTAAGGATTTTTGTATCTATGTTCATCAGTGATATTGGCCTGTAGTTTTCTTTTTTGTGGTATCTTTGTCAGGTTTTGGTATTAGGGTGATTGTGACCTCATAGAATGAGTGTGGAAGTTTACCTTCCTCTGCAATTTTCTGGAATACTTTGAGTAGGATAGGTGTTAACTCTTCTCTAAATTTTTGGTAGAATTGAGCTGTGAAGCCGTCCGGACCTGGGCTTTTGTTTGCTGGAAGTTTCAATTTCTGTGCTTTTGATGGGTCTGTTAAGATTTTCTATTTCTTCGTGGTTTAGTTTTGGAAAGTTGTACTTTTCTAAGAATTTGTCCATTTCTTCCATGCTGTCAATTTTATTGGCATATAATTGCTGATAGTAGTCTCTTATGATTCTTTGTATTTCTGTGTTGTCTGTTGTGATCGCTTCATTTTCATTTCTGATTTTATTGATTTGATTTTTCTCCCTTTGTTTCTTGATGAGTCTGGCTAATGGTTTGTCGATTTTATTTATCCTTTCAAAGAACCAGCTTTTGGCTTTGTTGATTTTTGCTATGGTCTCTTTTGTTTCTTTTCATTTATTTCTGCCCTAATTTTTAAGATTTCTTTCCTTCTCCTCACCCTGGGGTTCTTCATTTCATCCTTTTCTAGTTGCTTTAGGTGTAGAGTTAGGTTATTTATTTGACTTTTTTCTTGTTTCTTGAGGTATGCCTGTATTGCTATGAACTTTCCCCTTAGCACTGCTTTTACAGTGTCCCACAGGTTTTAGGTTGTTTTGTTTTCATTTTCATTCATTTCTATGCTTATTTTGATTTCTTTTTTGATTTCTTCTGTGATTTGTTGGTTATTCAGCAGCATGTTGTTCAGCCTCCATATGTTTGAATTTTTAATAGTTTTTCTCCTGTAATTGAGATCTAATCTTAATGCATTGTGGTCAGAAAAGATGCTTGAAATGATTTCAATTTTTTAAAATTTACCAAGGCTAGATTTATGGCCTTGGATGTGATCTATCTTGGAGAAGTTTCCGTGTGAGCTTGAGAAAAAGGTGAAATTCACTGTCTGGGGGGTGAAATGTCCTATATATATCAATTAGGTCTAACTGGTCTATTGTATCATTTAAAGTCTGTGTTTCCTTGTTAATTTTCTGTTTAGTTATCTATCCATAGGTTTGAGTGGGGTGTTAAAGTCTCCCAGTATTATTGTGTTATTGTTCATTTACCCTTTCATACTTGTTACTTGTTAGCATTTGTCTTACATATTGCAGTGCTCCTATGTTGGGTGCATATATATTTATAATTGTTATAACTTCTTCTTGGATTGATCCTTTGATCATTATGTAGTGGCCTTCTTTGTCTCTTTTCATAGCCTTTGTTTTAAAGTCTATTTTATTTGATATGAGTATTGCTACTCCTGCTTTGTTTTGGTCTCTATTTGCATGGAATATCTTTTTCCAGCCCTTTACTTTCAGTCTGTATGTGTCCCCTGTTTTTAGGTGGGTCTCTTGTAGGCAGCATATATAGGGGTCTTGTTTTTGTATCCATTCAGCCAGTCTTTGTCTTTTGGTTGGGGCATTCAACCCATTTATGTTTAAGGTAATATTGATAAGTATGATCTGGTTGCCATTTATTTTATTGTTTTGGGTTTGAGTTTATATACCTTTTTTGTGTTTCCTGTCTGGAGAAGATCCTTTAGCATTTGTTGGAGAGCTGACTGGTGGTGCGAATTCTCAGCTTTGCTTGTCTGTAAAGCTTTTGATTTCTCCTTCATATTTGAATGAGACCCTTGCTGGGTACAGTAATGTGGACTTAGGTTATTTTCTTTCATCACTTTAAGTATGTCTTGCCATTCCCTCCTGGCCTGAAGAGTTTCTATTGAAAGATCAACTGTTATCCTTATGGGAATCCCCTTGTGTGTTATTTGTTGTTTTTCCCTTGCTGCTTTTAATATTTGTTCTTTGTTAATTTGATTAATATGTGTCTTCAGGTGTTTTGCCTTGGGTTTATCCTGTTTGGGACTCTCTTGGTTTCTTGGACTTTGGTGATTATTTCCTTCCCCATTTTAGTGAAGTTTTCAACTATTATCCCCCCAAGTATTTTCTCATGGTCTTTCTTTTCATCTTCTTCTGGGACTCCTATGATTCAAATGTTGGGGCATTTAACACTGTCCTTGAGGTCTCTGAGATTGTCCTCATTTCTTTTCATTCGATTTTCTTTTTTCCTCTCTGACTCATTTATTTCTACAATTCTATCTTCTTATTCACTAATCCTATCTTCTGCCTCTGTTATTCTACTATTTGTTGCCTCCAGAGTGTTTTTGATCTCATTTATTGCATTATTCATTATATATTGACTCTTTTTTATTTCTTCTAGGTCCTTGTTAAACCTTTCTTGCATCTTCTCAATCCTTGTCTCCAGGCTATTTATCTGATTCCATTTTGATTTCAAGATTTTGGATCATTTTCACTGTCATTATTTGGAATTCTTTCTCAGGTAGATTCCCTATCTCTTCCTCTTTTGTTTGGTTTGGTGGGCATTTATCCTGTTCCTTTACCTGCTAGGTATTCCTCTGTCTCTTCATCTTGATTACATTGCTGCATTTGGGGTGGCCTTTCTGTATTCTGCAGTTTGTGGAGTTCTTTTTATTCTGGAGTTTCCTAGCTTTGAGTGGGGTTGTGCAGGTGGTTTGTTAAGGTTTCTTGGTGGTTAGGGAAGCTTGTGTCGGTGTTCTGGTGGGTGGAGCTAGATTTCTTCTCTCTGGAGTGCAATGAAGTGTCCAGTAATGAGTTATGAGATGTCTATGGCTTTGGAGTAATTTTGGGCAGCCTGTATATTGGAGCTCAGGGCTGTGTTCCTGTGTTGCAGGAGAATTTGCATGGTATGTCTTGCTCTGGAACTTGTTGGCCCTTGGGTGGTGCTTGGTTTCAGTGTAGGTATGGAGGCGTTTGATGAACTCCTGTCAATTAATGTTCCCTGGAGTCAGGAGCTGTCTGGTGTTCTCAGGTTTTGGACTTAAGCCTCATGCTTCTCGTTTTCAGTCTTATTTTTACAGTAGTCTCAAAACTTCTCCTTCTATACAGCACCATTGACAAAACATCTAGGTTAAAGATGAAAAGTTTCTCCTCAGTGAGGGACACTCAGAGAGGTTCACAGAGTTACATGGAGACGAGAAGAGGGAGGAATGAGTTAGAGGTGACCCGAATGAGATGAGGTGGAATCAATAGAGGAGAGAGCAAGCTAGCCAGTAATTACTTCCTTATGTGCACTCCACAACTGGACCACTCAGAGATGTTCATGGAGTTATACAGAGAAGAGGGAAAAAGGAGACAAAGGTGGCCAGGAGGATAAAAGTGGGGAATGAAAAGGAGAGAGACAGATCCAGCCAGTAATCAGTTCCATAAGTGTTCTCCACCATCTGAAACACACAGAAATTCACAGAGTTGGGTAGAGAAGAGAGGGGTTAGTGAGGAGACACAGGTGACCTGGTGGAGAAAAAGGAGAGTCGAAAGGGGGTGAGAGCAGTCAAGCCAATAATCTTGCTCCCAAGTAAAAATGGGTACTAAAAATTGGGTTCTTAAAGGTACAAAATTGATAACAAATACCGAAAAGCAAAGATCAAAAATCTAGAGTAGAGTTTGGAATTTCAAAAGAGAATATTAAAGAAAAGAAGGAAATAAAAGAAAGAGAAAAAAAGTCACAAAAATTATTATTATATATATATATATATATATATGAAGTTTGCTTTTAAAAAATAGGGTTTTCTTTTTTGCAAAGTAATAGTAGGTTATAAAAGTGAAAATTCAAGGAGTAATAGAGGAGCTAACAATTAAAAAAATAAAAAAAAGAACGATTGTAAAAATAGTAAAAATATATCTCGGACTTTCTCTGATGTTGTGGGTATTGTGGGGTCAGTTCATTTTCAGATAGTTCCTTGGTCCAGCTTATATTTCTCAAGATCTATAGGCCCCTTCCTATGTAGTCGGTACTAACGACAGGGTTTTAGTCTATTGCACCTGTTACTTCCAATGCAGTTCCCTCTGTTTTAGCTTCTGTTTGCTGATCTCTTCAGTGCCTGACACAAGGCGGATGGTGGTGGACACTTTTTTAGGCTCACTTGTTCAGTCACACTGTGGGGAGGGAGGGACCCTGCAAACAAATAGCACTGGTGTGTGCTTGCAGTGCCTCAGCCACGCTGGGCCTGCCCCCGCTCACAGCTCGTGTACCCTCCCTGCCCACACCGCTCAGGCTCTAGGTTGCTCAGCCGGGTACCATCCGAGGCCAGCCCTGGGCTGCATGCACCTCCCAGGTCTAACCCACTCAGGTTCAAGCACTCGGGTAGTCCTCAGAGATTCAGACTTGGTTGGGCCTGCGTTTTGTGCCCTTCCCAGGTCCGAGCAGCTCAGGTGATGGGGTGTTTGGTGAACGCAGTCGCTGCTACTTATCGCCTCCCCCATCCCTGTCACTTGGTTTTCTGGGTGTAAAACCAGCACAATTTCTCAGGCAGATGTTGACCATCCTGAACCCCAAGAAGTCTTAGTTAGCAAAGAAGCCTGCTCACAGCTTTGTAGATAATGTCTCTCTGGGGCTGCGATTGCCCCCTTCCGTCTCTGGCTGCCTGTCACCGGAGGGGGATGGTCTGCAGCCGGCTATCTGCATCCAGTCCTTTGTCTGTGCGCGGGCCTGGCAGTATCTTAGGTTAGGGTTGGCTTTTCACGTGGTAGTTATCCCACATTCTGGTTTGCTAGCCTGTTAGTTCGCTCAGATTGGGCTCGGGACATTCAGGCCAGATCCTTACTTTAAGCAATGCAGTCTGCATCTCCCTGCCCAGCCCCCGCTTGCTAGTGGCGCTGCTTCTCCACTGGGGGAGTTAGCCTTGGGCACAGAATCTGTGGGTTTTAATTATTTATTTACTTTTCCTCCCTGTTATGTTGCCCTCTGTGCTTCCAAGGCTCGCCACAGACTCGGCAGTGAGAGTGTGGCCTGGTGTTTGGGAACTTCTCTCTTTTTAAGACTCTCTTCCCAGGTCGGAGCTCCATCCCTACCTCTTTTGTCTCTTTTTTTGTCTTTAAAAATTTTTCCTACCTCCTTTTGAAGACAATGGGCTGCTTTTCTGGGCACCGATGTCCTCTGCCAGCGTTCAGAAGTTGTTTTGTGGAATTTACTCAGCGTTTAAATGTTCTTTTGATGACTTTGTGGGGGAGAAAGTGGTCTCCCCGTCCTATTCCTCCTCCATCTTCACACTTTTGCACCTGATACGCAAGTGGAAAATGAGTTGTGCTAAACCATGTCTGTCTTTGTGCATTATGCCTTCAAACCCACTTATCCTTCTACCAGCACAACCATGTCTGGTATCGCTATAGAAAATCTTGCTTTGACATAAGTATATACAAAAATTTCCAAAATAAGAATAATCTATAGTTGAAATGAAAATTTTATTAGGAAGAGGTAAGGTAGTTATTGCGAGGATTTTTCATTATGCAGTAGAATAAAAGAAGGTATGAAAATGCATTGATTTCTCCAACGTCCTTGCTGATTAATATTTGAGGGTTTGACAGGTAAGGAAGGTCATGTCTTAGACTAGACAAAAATAAACACTAAATGTGCCAAACTACACTGATTTCTGTTGTGACCTCTGACCTTAAAAGGTAGGAAATCTCCACACACAGATACTCCATATCTGAAGGTAATTGAAACTTCAGATTGCTTGGCATTGTGCATAATAACATCAAGAATATTGATTTGAATAAAAGCTAGATATTTAGATAGTATACTGTATAAATATCTACTCAAAGTTGACAGAAATTGTGTTTTTCTGATGACATAGATATTTATAAATTCACAATACATTTCTCTCTTTAAAAAGGTGTTTGAAAGTTTAGAAAACATTCAAACTATAAAGCTACATATTCTAGTTATACTAGGCATACTCTTGGCATGGTTTTGTATATAAGTTTAGTTTATTACTTCACTGTCCTTTATATTTTATTATATAAGCCTAAATTACAGTTTCCTTGTGCTCCTATCTATTTCTCTTTTATGGTAAATGGCTTCATAGTTCTTTGTAAAAATCCAATCATCTCTCTTGTCCATATAAACCATTTCCTTAGAAGAGGCTATTTGCTCTGAGAGCTCACATCATTCTTGAAGAATTCTGCTTGTCTCTCCTTTGTGGGTAAAGATAAACTGTTGTACTTCTTGGAAAACAAAACGACTGAAATCCTAGCTATAAGTCAAATAGTAGGACACAAAGACTCTGCAATGGGAAAGGTCATTTCATCATAGCTGACTAGATAGAATATATATCATTGGAATAAATGAAATAAAATCCTACCAAATAAGCTGGTTGAATTCCAGTACCGTTTTGGAGAAAGTTGTATAAGTTGTCTTATATGAAACAAATTAAATTCTATCTCTAAGTGGCCTGTGCTTATGTCAGCATAGCAGATTGCATAAGGTTATTTATCAAACTAAAACCCAAAAATAAGTCACGGTGCTAGTTTTAAAAGTCCTCATGTTATTGTAATATAAAGACAGTTGTATAATATCCAGAAGTCATAAGTTATTTGTTTCTAGTAATCAAAGGGACCCTTGCACTGCCTTTCCTGGAAGCAAAAAGTGAAAGTGTTTAGGAATATCTTTCCTCCTGTTTGTTTAAAAACTTGATTCTATTTTATAAATACATTTACTGTTGCTCAAAAAAGGTAAAAAAAAAAAAAAAGAGAGAGAGAGAGAGAGAGAGATTCTGTTAGAGAAGTACAGATTAGTTTATACTGAGGTTTTCGGGCCTAAAATGCGGAGGGAGAAAAAGTGCACAGTGCAGATTATCTGTTGAAAATGAGAAACCTAAGATTTTACGGTACGTGGTTGGTTGCCATGGTAGCAAGAAGTATAGTAAATGTGGATACTAATGGAAAGCCAAATACCATGTAGTGGTATCAGATAGGATCTGAGTAGCAAGAGAGTTGGTATCAGATAGGATCTGAGTAGCAAGAGAGTTTTATTTTCCTTTTAATATGGAAGAAAAAGAAAAGGGGAGAGAAGAGTGAGGTTGGTTGGGACAGATCATAACACAACTGAAACAAGTCCAAAGTAGTCGGTTGAGAGCCAGGTTTGGGTGAGAGACTCGTACATCAAACTACTAGGAATGGACCACTGCAGAGCCGCTGCACAGAGGGGAGGGAAAGGCAGGGCTGAACTGCTGGGTCCCGGGTTTGCTGTGCCTATGGATTTAATATAGACGAAATGGTTTCATGGATGAATTTTATATACATATGTTTGTGTATCTTTTTTTCTAAAGTAGTTATGCTGTGAGATTTTAGGACACCAGTGGATGAAAGATACATCAAAGTAATACCATTTTTGAGAAAAAATATTTTATTTTTAGTACGTTGTACAGTCAACTTTAAGAAACAGCAAAATGTGAAAAATCTAGGATTGATTTTATGTTATGACACTACTATACATATGTGTAATACCATCTAATGTAAAATATAAACTGCAATCTGGATTAGCATCACTAGATGTCACATAATATGTTTTTCTTTTGCTCTTCAGATTCCACAAATTGTCATCCAAATGGAAATCTTACCACTGCTCCCTCTCAGAATCCTGCCACCACTGCTATTCTCTCTTGTCCTTCACCTCCTTCCTCACCTCCCTCACCCAGCCCTGCTCCTTGTACCAGAATGAGCCTGAGGGACTTGTGCTTCTTCAAGAATCCCTGGTCTCCTCCTCCATCTGATGTTAGACAATGTAGTATTTTCTGGGGCAGTTTGCACTTCCCCAAACACCTTCCCCCATGAGCAACTTGTCCTCCTTTGGCCCAAAGTCCTGGGCTCAAATGACAAAGAATAGCAATCCTTTTGTTTGCACATGGGCATATAACTGGAGAGGCAGTGAGTAACGCAAAGGTTTTACTGTGGCCCATTTGGTCTCACGGTGCCACGAAGGACACATGACACCTTCTAAACATCTGTATGTTTCTGAAATTCTTGCCTTGTTCAAAGACACTTGGCCATTAGGTGAGCATATAAAGAATTCTGGTGTGTGATTTGCTTGGTCAACATGAATGCTCTCTTAGGGTGTGTCATCCAAGAGGTAGTCCCTTTTTGAAATTTGCATAAATACCACCAGGTCTTGTTAGGGTTTACTTGGTGAGCACTGGTGATAGCAGGGTGCTTCTCCTCAAGTTGGAGGTAAGAATAGGACAGGGGCTTCCAAGGTGGCCTTAGTGATAAAGAACCTGCTTGCCAATGCAGTAGATATAAGAGATGAGTTTGATTCCCAAGTCAGGAAGATCCCCTGGAGAAGGGCATGGCAACCAACTCCTGTATTTCTTGCCATGGACAAAGGAGCTTGGCAGACTACAGTCCATAGAGTTGCAAAGAGCTGGATATGACTGAAGTGACTTAGCATGCATGGACACACATACAAGAATGGGCAAACCTGGATATGGATATTGTTTTATCTTGACAGTCTATTGGGATTGGGGTGTTTTCTGTTGTTGTGCTTTGTACTCAGTGGTGTCTGACTCTTTGCGACCCCATGGATTGTAGCCCACCCGGCTCCTCTGTCTATGGGATTTCCCAGGTAAGCATACTGGAGTGGATTGCCATTTCCTACTTTAGTAGCAGTAAAAACAGTAAAATAATAATCATATATTGATATCATTCATTTAGCATTTACTATATACCTTCCTCTGTGCTTTATCTGAATGATCTCAAGATCTCATTTAATTCTCAGAATAAACTTGTGAACCTGTGGTTTGACTCCTCAAGGTTCAGATGAGGCTTAGGAAAATTAAGTACCTCATCCAAGGACAAACTGCAAGCAAGTGGAAGAAATAGGATCCCTCTGGGAGCTGACAGAGGCCAACGGCAGGGCTCTTGGTGCTTGTCTGTCCTTTCCACCTTAAATTGTCAAAGTTATTGGTACAGAGTTGATGAAAGTATTTTCCTATTATAAGCTTCTAATGACTGTAAGATTTGTAAGGATAGCCCCCCCTTTCATTTCTAGTATTGTAGTTTATAACTCTTCCTTTTTAAAAATTAGTGTGGCTAGAGGTATATTAATTTTATGGCTCTTTCAAAGAAACATGTTCTGGATTATTTTTTTATGTTTTGTTTTATTACTTCTTCTTGCTTTGAGTTTAATTTTCTTTTCTTTTTCTAGATTGTAAATATAAGAAGTTAGAAATCTTAGACCTTTCCTATTTTCTAATACAAATGCTTATATAAGTTTTTCTGTAGGTGCTATCTTAGCTGAATTAAATACATATTGATATTTGTGTTCTAATTTACTCAATCTAAAATATTTTTTGAAGCCCAGGTTCAAAACTAGGAGTTCTCTTTTTTCTCTTCTTTTATCTAATAGCCAAGTAGTTTTCAAATCCTATCAGTACTACCTTTGAAATACTAGTCATAGTTTCTTCCCATTGCCAACATCACTGCACTAGTCAAGACCCATTTATGTTAACCACCAGTCTCTTGCAACACCTTTAAATAATTTTTCTGGATACCTGTCTTTTTCCCCATTCACTTCATTTTGTCCATTGATAAAATCTGCCTAAAAATGAAAACAGAAAGCAACTGGTTTTGCAGGACTATACTTAGATACTGCAGAATTAAAGGCAAATGGACCACAGACCCTATCTTTTCAGAAATCTGATCATGTTCATCCCCCTTCCCAAAAACTATTAAAGACTTACTGACTTCTCCCTCAGTATCTCCAATTCTTTCTACTTATATCCAAGATCCCTTCATGCAGCTGTGAAGACTTTTTATCCCTCTTAGATAAACTTTAGAGGGACAGTGGTTCAACATAAGACACCAAAGCTTTCAGCAAAATTTAAGCTTGTAAAATATTTCCATTGATATATCTACCTAGCATTTGAAAATTAAAATAAGTTTTTTTCCTGTAACATGAAAGAAAAGTCTTTACATAGGATTCAATTAAGTCACTTAGAAAACATGTACACTCGTGGCTGATTCATGTCGATGTGTAGCAAAGCGAATACAGTATTGTAAAGCAAAACAAACTAAAAAAATAAAAATTAATTAAAAAAAAGAAGTTAAAAAAAAAAAAGAAAACGTAAACTGAAACAACTACTGTGACCCTGGTAGCTTACACAGTAAAGAATCTGCCTACAATTCAGGAGACTTGGGTTTGATTCCTGGATCAGGAAAATCCTTTGGAAAAAGGCATGGCAACCCACTCCTGTATTCTTGCCTGGAAAATCCCATGGACAGAGGAGCCTGGCAGGCTAACGGTCCATGGGGTCACAAAGAATTGGACACTACTGAACAACTAACACTTTCACTGTTTTCAGTGCTACCAAATCATGAAAATGTGTGTCAGACCAGGAACAAAAATAGAGGAAAATATGGCAGAAGCCGCGTAACATAGAAAGGACATTGCAATGTACTGAAAGTGTGATCACATACATGTGAGGCCACACAAGCCGCTGATAACATCTTAAGATGAACAGAGTGGTCATAAATAAATAAACAAATAAGTCAGCAAAATATAAAATTTGATATGGTACCTTAACACATGCTGAAAGTAAGGTGGAAGTAACATTGACTTTGAGGTTGCAGCTGGGTTCCTTTGAGAGATAGCTGTGTTAAAATATAATTGTGCACTGAATGATTTATATATGTGTGTGTGTCCATTTGTTCCACTTGTTGGCAATGGTGTCCCTTCATTTTTGCTAATTGATTCCCTCCCACAGAACCCAGCAAAGTTACCAATAAAGGTTTGTGAACAAATGAAAAAAAAGAAAAAGAAAATGCGTGCCAGGAATCCAACTAAGGTCTTTTTCATCTCCATGCACAAGAAAGAATTTTGATACTTTTTTGAAATAATCACATTTGAGAAATGTTAATATAAAAATTAGGGCTTCCCTGGTGGCTCAGAGGTTAAAGCGTCTGCCTCCAATGCGGGAGACCCAGGTTTGATCCCTGGGTCGGGAAAATCCCCTGGAGAAGGAAATGGCAATCCACTCCAGTATTCTTGCCTGGAGAATCCCATGGACAGAGAAGCCTAGTACATTACAGCTCACGAGGTCGCAAAGAGTCGGACACGACTGAGCAACTTCACCTTCACCTAATACAAGAATTAAAAATATATATAGAAAGGAAGAATGGCCCATTTATTTTCCAGTATATGGCATGGATAGATGGATGAATAAACAAGTAGATGCATGGATGGGTAGATATTATCTTTTAATTTTTTTATTAAAATAACACTGTAAGAAAGTTGTTAATTTCCCTATTTTTACATTTGAAGAAAGGCTCAAAAGAGGTTAAGTGAATTATCCTTGTCCATGTTTCAAGCTTTGATTTTATTCCATCTGACTGAATGAAACTTTGCTTCTCTATTTTGCATAAGCACACCCCTCTTTGGGGATAGCTCCTTATAATCCCTTCAAAGGGATTTAAATTTTTATAACATTGTATATACACATATGACACAGAAATTCTTCTTGAAGGGAAATACTTCTCTTTATTCATTATTGTTTGACCCACTCTCTTTTTAGTTCTAGTTCCACTTATGGTATCTGGAAATATTCAGAATATATTTGTTAAATGAACGAATAGAAGGTTAATAGTATTCTTATGTCTGTTCTGCAATGATTACTTCATGAAAATGTTATTATCTATTTACTATTTGTAGATATGTGAAGCAGACTCATATACCTTACTTCAATTTACTCTCACAACTGATAGAGTTGATTCAGCTTATAGATGGAGGACAGATACCCTGCTTAAATTTATTCAAATAGTCAGTGGTAGAGACAGAATTATAGAACCAGGTAACTCCTTGTAATGTCCGACATGCATACTTTTAATTCTGTACACCATGAACAATTCCCTTTGAAATTTTAGTAAATTATGGATATATAATTTTACATCAAAATTGTGACTTTAGCAATTAATAAAACAATTAGAATCCTATTAACTCAATTTCCTCCATTAATGTTATGGTAGTAGTTTAAAGTTAAATGCAAATGAGCCAAGAATCTAACATGAAGAGAAAAGGAATTTCAGAAAGGACTTCCCGGCACCTTGTGATGCCAGATTTCAAAAATTTAAATTGCTCCCAGAACTTTTTGAAATGTATGCTAAGTACATAACTTTTTTTTTCATTTCACATCAATGTTATTTTAAATTGAGTCATAAAGTTTTTGACATGAAATTTGATTGCAGTCAACTCAAGCTTATCTGTGAATGTTTTATTTATTTTTAAAATTGTGTACTTTCCCTTTACTTTCACTCCCAGGCTGAGTCCAGGCCTGGTTACAGAAGGGTTTTCTTAGAGATCAGTACAAGGGAAAGAAGGGTTCAAACACGAGAACCTGAGCAAATGCTTTACTAAATCAATATCTCAAAATCTTTTAAAAGTTAAAATGCTATTATGATTTCATAAAGTTCAGTTCAGTTCAATCGCTCAGTCATGTCCGACTCTTTGAGACCCCATGAATCGCAGCATGCCAGGCTTCCCTGTCCATCAGCATCTCCCAGAGTTCACTCAGATTCACATCCATCAAGTCCATGATGCCATCCAGCCATCTCATCCTCTGTCGTCCCCTTCTCCTCCTGCCCCCAATCCCTCCCAGCATCAGGGTCTTTCCCAATGACTCAACCCTTCGCATGAGGTGGCCAAAGTACTAGAGTTTCAGTTTTAGCATCATTCCTTCCAAAGAAATCCCAGGGCTGATCTCCTTCGGAATGGACTGGTTGGATCTCCTTGCAGTCCAAGGGACTCTCAAGAGTCTTCTCCCACACCACAGTTCAAAAGCATCAATTCTTCGGTGCTCTGCCTTCTTCACAGTCCAGCTTTCACTCCATACATGACCACAGGAAAAACCATAGCCTTGACTAGACGGACCTTAGTCGGCAAAGTAATGTCTCTGCTTTTGAATATGCTATCTAGGTTGCTCATAACTTTTCTTCCAAGGAGTAAGCGTCTTTTAATTTCATGGCTGCAGTCACCATCTGCAGTGATTTTGGAGCCCAAAAAGGTAAAGTCTGACACTGTTTCCCCATCTATTTCCCATGAAGTGATGGGGCCAGATGCCATGATCTTCATTTTCTGAATGTTGAGCTTTAAGCAAACTTTTTCGCTTTCCTCTTTCACTTTCATCAAAAGGCTTTTTAGTTCCTCTTCACTTTCTGACTTAAGGGTGGTGTCATCTGCATATCTGAGGTTATTGATATTTCTCCCGGCAATCTTGATTCCAGCTTGTGTTTCTTCCAGTCTAGCATTTCTCATGATGTACTCTGCATATAAGTTAAATAAGCAGGGTGACAATATACAGCCTTGACATACTCCTTTTCCTATTTGGAACCAGTCTGTTGTTCCATGTCCAGTTTTAACTGTTGCTTCCTGAACTGCATACAGATTTCTCAGTGAAATATATAAAGGTACATTTACAACATAGAATGTTATGGAGCCATTTAACTCAGATAACCTGGAGTGATTTGCAATTTTCAGAAGTTATTGATGAGTGAAAAAGGCACACAGAGAGACGTGACAGTTATTCTGAATATATCCTTCTAAATAATGTAAAATAGCTCATGCAATTTTACCTATGAGTATATGTCTCTAACAGCATGGAAAATAGAGATTTTTAATACTTGGATGATTTCAACACATTACCTAGAACTTTGGTTAGGACTGTGGTGAAGGTGAGATATAGAGGGAGGAAACAAAAGCAATAAAGAATATGAGGCAACTATGTAAAATAAAATAGCATAAAATTGTGTAAATGATCACAATTTATATAAAATTTTATGTGTGTTTCATTTAGTAGTGTCCACGCAGAAGTGTGGCCGAGAGGAGCGGCAGCTCAGAGAACAACCAAGAGCAGTGGCTGAACAGGCACAGGAGGGCCAAGAGAAGCTATTCCACATTCAAGGTCAAGAGGGAAGACCTCGTCCAAGGTAAGGAGCAGCAGCTGCACTTTGCTGGAGCAGCTGTGAAGAGATACTCCACATCCAAGGTAAGAGAAACCCAAGTAAGATGGGAGGTGTTGTGAGAGGGCATCAGAGGGCAGACACACTGAAACCACAATCACAGAAAATTAGTCAGTCTGATCACATGGACCACAGCCCTGTCTAACTCATTGAAACTAAGCCATGCCGTGTAGGGCCACAAAGGATGGGCAGGTTATGGTGGAGAGATCTGATAGAATGTGGTCCACTGGAGAAGGAAATGGCAAACTTCTTCAGTATTCTTGCCTTGAGAACCCCATGAACAATATGAAAAGGCAAAATGATAGGATACTGAAAGGGGAACTCCCCAGGTCGGTAGGGGCCCAAAGTGCTACAGGAGATCAGAGGAGAAATAACTCCAGAAAGAATGAAGGGATGGAGCCATAGCAAGAACAATACCCAGTTGTGGATGTGACTGGTGATAGAAGCAAGGTCTGATGCTGTAAAGAGCAATATTGCATAGGAACCTGGAATTTCAGGTCCATGAATCAAGGCAAATTGGAAGTGGTCAAACAAGAGATGGCAAGCGTGAACGTCGACGTTCTAGGAATCAGTGAACTAAAATGGACTCGAATGGGTGAATTTAACTGAGATGATCATTATATCTACTACTGCGGGCAGGAATCCCTTAGAAGATGGAGTAGCCAGCATGGTCAACAAAAGAGTCTGAAATGCAGTACTGGGATGAAATTTCAAAAGCAACAGAATGATTTCTGTTTGTTTCCAAGGCAAACCATTCAATATCAAGGTAATCCAAGCCTATGCTCCAACCAGTAATGCTAAAGAAAGTGAAATTGAACGGTTCTATGAAGACCTACAAGACCTTTTAGAACTAACACCCAGAAAAGATGTCCTTTTCATAATAGGGGACTGGAATGCAAAAGTGGGAAGTCAGAAACACATGAAGTAACAGGCAAATTTGGCCTTGGAGTACAGAATGAAGTAGGGCAAAGGCAAATAGAATTTTACTAAGAGAATGCACTGGTCATAGAACACACCCTCTTCCAACAACACAAGAGAAGACTCTACACATGGACATCACCAGAGGGTCAACACTGAAATCAGATTGATTATATTCTTTGCAGCCAAAGATGGAGAAGCTATATACAGTCAACACAAACAAAACGGGGAGCTGACTGTGGCTCAGATCATGAACTCCTTAATGCCAAATTCAGACTTAAATTGAAGAAAGTAGGGAAAACCACTAGACCTTTCAGGTATGACCTAAATCAAATCCCTTATGATTATACAGTGAAAGTGAGAAATAGATTTAAGGGACTAGATCTGATAGACAGAGTGCCTGATGAACTATGGATGGAGGTTCGTGACATTGTACAGGAGACAGGGATCAAGACCATCCTCATGGAAAGGAAATACAAAAAAGCAAAATGGCTTTCTGAGGAGGCTTTACAAACAGCTGTGAAAAGAAGAGAAGCAAAAAGCATGGAGAAAAAGAAAGATATTCCCATTTGAATGCAGATTTCCAAAGAATAGCAAGGAGATATAAGAAAGCCTTCCTCAGCAATCAGTGCAAAGAGATAGAGGAAAACAACAGAATGGGAAAGATTAGAGATAACTTCAAGAACATTAGAGATACCAAGGGAACATTTCATGCAAAGATGCGCTCGATAAAGTACAGATATGGTATGGACCTAATAGAAGCAAAAGATATTAAGAAGAGGTGGCAGGAATACATGGAAGAACTGTACAAAAAAGATCTTCATGACCCAGTTAATCACGATGGTGTGAACACTCACTTAAGCCAGACATCCTGGAATGTGAAGTCAAGTGGGCCTTAGGAAGCATCACTACGAACAAAGCTAGAGGAGGTGATGGAATTCCAGTTGAGCTGTTCCAAATCCTGAAAGATGATGCTGTGAAAGTGCTGCACTCAATATGCCAGCATATTTGGACACTCAGCAGTGGCCAAAGGACTGGAAAAGGTCAGTTTTCATTCCAATCCCAAAGAAAGGCTTCAGTAATACGTGAGTCATGAACTTCCAAATGTTCAAGCTGGGTTTAGAAAAGGCAGAGGAAGCAGAGATCAAATTGCCAACATTTGTTGGATCATCGAAAAAGCAAGAGAGTTCCAGAAAGACATCTATTTCTGTTTTACTGACTATGCCAAAGCCTTTGACTGTGTGGATCACAATAAACTGTGGAAAATTCTGAAAGAGATGGGAATACCAGACAACCTGACCTACTCCTTGGGAAATATGTGTGCAGGTCAGGAAGAAACAGTTAGAACTGGACATGGAACAACAGACTGGTTCCAAATAGGAAAAGGAGTACGTCAAGGCTGTATATTGTCACCCTGCTTATTTAACTTCTATGCAGAGTACATCATGAGAAACACTGGGCTGGAAGAAGCACAAGCTGGAATCCAGATTGCTGGGAAAAATATCAATAACCTCAGATATGCAGATGACACCACCCTTATGGCAGAAAGGGAAGAGGAACTAAAAAGCCTCTTGACGAAAGTGAAAGAGGAGAGTGAATAACTTTTTGGCTTAAAGCTCAACATTCAGAAAACTAAGATCATGGCATTTGGTCCCATCACTTCATGGGAAATAGAAGGGGAAACAGTGGAAACAGTGTCTGACTTTATTTTGGGGGCTCCAAAATCATTGCTTATGGTGATTGCAGCCATGAAACTAAAAGACACTTACTGCTTGGAAGGAAAGTTATGACTAACCCAGACAACATATTAAAAGGCAAAGACATTTCTTTGCCAACAAATAGCCATCTAGTCAAGGCTATGGTCTTTCCAGTGTTCATGTATGGTGTGAGAGTTGGACTCTAAAAAGCTGAGCACTGAAGAATTAATGCTTTTGAGCTGTGATGTTAGAGAAGACTCTTGAGAGTCCCTTGGCCTGCAAGGAGATCCAACCAGTCCATCCTAAAGGAGACCAGTCCTGAGTCTTCTTTGGAAGGACTATGCTAAAGCTGAAACTCCAGTACTTTGGCCACCTCATGTGAAGAGTTGACTCATTGGAAAAGACCCTGATGCTGGGAAGGATTGGGGGCAGGAGGAGAAGGGGATGACAGAGGATGAGATAGCTGGATGGCATCACCAACTCGATGCACATGTGTTTGTGTGAACTCTGGGAGTTGGTGATGGGCAGGGAGGCCTGGCATGCTGTGACTGATGCGATCGCAAAGGGTCATATACTACTGAGCAACTAAACTGAACTGACTCTTTACAACTCCATGTTGCCTGCCCGACTTCTCTGTCCATGTCTTTCCCCAGGCAAGAACAGCAGAGTGGGTTGCTATTTTTTTCTCCAGGAGAAATGGTTGCCATTTTTTTGTCCCCAGCTCTAAGTGTACTGACTGACTAGTAAAAAAATAAAAGAGGTGTGAGAATCTTAATGCATGAGAATATTTAACAATGACAGTCTCATAGTTCTATGGGAATGGAAATAAGGGGTGTGTGAATCAGATGATCAGAGAAGGCAATGGCACCCCACTCCAATACTCTTGCCTGGAAAATCCCATGGATGGAAGAGCCTGGTGGGCTGCAGTCCATGGGATCGCTAAGAGTCGGATACCACTGAGCAACTTCACTTTCACTTTTCACTTTCATGCATTGGAGAAGGAAATGGCAACCCACTCCAGTCTTCTTGCCTGGAGAATCCCAGGGATGGGGGAGCCTGGTGGGCTGCTATCTATGGGGTCGCACAGAGTCAGACACGAGTGAAGCGACTTAGCAACAGTAGCAGCAGCATGTCAGATGATATTTACCTTTGCCTTCATATAATTTCATATGTATTGCTTAAATCAAGAAATTTAAATAAATTTTTATATCTATACCAACCTCATTCATAGAGTCCAAAGAGCAGCTGGACACAATTATTTTTTCTAAGCATTTTTTTCATACATAGGGAATATAAATTTGAGACTGGTGACATTTTGGTATAGTAAGATTTTTGAAACCAAGATAATTCTTACTTATGTCAAAGGAATACCTCTTATTACATGAAAATATTCTATATCACCTACAATTTTTTTCAGTTGTTTGACAGTTTCTTTTTTAGTTCAATGTAATTTAGAAAGCAACTAATTGGTAACATATCCTTTACTAAGCTTTGAAACAATCATCAAATGAAAGAACATGAATATGAGTCATAAAATATTAGTTTTATATTATTAAAAGCTCTCTAATTATCTCTGTGTTTGCTTCTTTACTGGAAGCATGTTTTTCTCCTTACACAGTCATTAATTTTCACAAGTATGAATTTAAACCATCTCAAAATTATTTTCTTATGGTGTGTTACACCCCCCATCAGCAGTATTGCCTAATTCAATGATGGTGGTGGAAAAAAGCTGAATTAATTAGCTTTGGAAAAATACAGTAACAAAATATTTAAATTAGAGAGGAATAAATAAACCTCAAATATCTATAGGAGAATGAAAAAATATAAAATATATACTGTATTTATAAAATATTATATATACACAAAATATATATATATTTTCTCCAATAGTTGCACTTAGTTACTGAAAGTCTGCCCTGCTAGTAGATTATAAGCATTTTGAAAGCAAAGACAGTACAAATAAAATAGGCAAAGTCAGTCTTATGTGATAATGTATTGTTACTATTTTGCAGTCACTCAGTCATGTCCAGCTCTTTGTGTCCCCATGGACTACAGCATCCCAGGCTTCCTTATACTTCACTGTCTCCTGGAATTTGCTCAAAGTCATGCCCATGAGTCGGTATGAGATCCAACTATCTCATCCTCTGTTATCCCCTTCTCCTCCTGCCTTCAATTTTTCCCAGCATCAGAGTCTATTCATATGAGTTAGTTCTTCACATCAGGTGGCCAAAGTACTGGAGTTTCAGCTTCAGCATCAGTCCTTCCAATGAACACCTAGGACTGGTTTCCTTTAGAATGGACTGGTTGGATCTCTTTGCAGCCCAAGGGACTCTCAAGAGTCTTCTCCAACACCACAGTTCAAAAGCATCAATTCTTCAGCGCTCGCCTTCTTCACAGTCCAACTCTCACATCCATACATGACCACTAGAAACACCATAGTCTGACTAGGTGAACTTTGGTTGGCAAAGTAATGTCTCTGCTTTTTAATATGTTGTCTAGGTTGGTCATAACATTCCTTCCAAGGAGTAAGCATCTTTTAATTTCATGGCTGAAGTTACCATCTGCAGTGATTTTGGAGCCCCCCAAAATAAAGTCTGACACTGTTTCCACTGTTTCCCCATCTATTTGCCATGAATTATGGGACCAGCTGCCATGAATTTAGTTTTCTGAATGTTGAGTTTTAAGCCAACTTTTTCACTTTCCTCTTTCACTTGCATCAAGAGGCGCTTTAGTTCTTGTTCACTTTCTGCCATGAGGGTGGTGTCAGCTGCATATCTGAGATTATTGATATTTCTCCTGGCAATCTTGATTTCACCTTGTGTGATGACTTCATCCAGCCCAGCGGTTCTCATGATGTACTCTGCATATAAGTTAAATAAGCATGGTGACAGTATACAGCCTTGATATACTCCTTTCCCTATTTGGAACCAGTCTGTTTTTCCATGTCCAGTTCTAACTGTTGCTTCCTGACTTGCACACATATTTCCCAAAGGGCAGGTCAGGTGGTCTGGTATTCATATCTATTCAAGAACTTTCCACAGTTTGTTGTGATCCACACAAAGGCTTTGGAATAGTCAATAAAGCAGAAATAGATGTTTTTCTGGAACTTTCTTGCTTTTTCCATGATCCAGCAGATGTTGGCAATTTGATCTCTGGTTCCTCTGCTTTTTCTAAATCCAGCTTGAACATCTGGAAGTTCATAGTTCGTGTACTAGTGAAGCCTGGCTTGGAGAATTTTGAGCATTACTTTACTAGCATGTGAGATGAATGCAATTGTGAGGTAGCTTGAGCAATCTTTGCCATTGCCATTCTTTGGAATTGGAATGAAAACTGACCTTTTCCAGTCCTGTGGCCACTGCTGAGTTTTCCAGATTTGCTGGCATATTGAGTGCACCACTTTCACAGCTCATCTTTCAGGATTTGAAATAGCTCAACTGGAATTCCATCACCTCCACTAGCTTTGTTTGTAGTGATGCTTCCTAAGGCCCACTTGACTTCACATTCTAGGATGTCTGGGTCTAGTTGAGTGATCACACTGTTGTGATTATCTGGATCCTGAAGATCTTTTTTGTACAGTTCTTCTGTGTATTCTTGCCACCTCTTCTGAATATCTTTTGCTTCTGTTAGGTCCATACAATTTCTGTCTTTTATTGAGCCCATCTTTGCATTAAATGTTCCCTCAGTATCTCTAATTTTCTTGAAGAGATCTCTAGTCTTTCCCATTTTATTGTCTTCCTCTATTTCTTTGCATTGATCACTGAGGAAGGCTTTCTTATCTCTCCTTGCTATTCTTTGGAACTCTGCATTCAAATGTGTATATCTTTCCTTTTCTCCTTTGCTTTTCACTTCTTTTCTTTTTCACAGCTATCTGTAAGGCCTCCTCAGACAGCCTTTTTTTTTTTTGCCTTTCTTTTTCTTGGGTATTGTCTTGGTCCCTGTCTCCTGTACAAAGTAACAAACCTCTGTCTATAGTTCTTCAGGCACTCTGTATATCAGATCTAATCCCTTAAATCTATTTCTTACTTCCACTGTATGACTGTAAGGGATTTGATTTTGATCATACCTGAATGGTCTATTTTCCCTCCTTTCTTCAGTTTAAGTCTGAATTTGACCATAAGGAGTTCATAATCTGAGCCACAGTCAGCTACTTGTCTTGTTTTTACTGACTATATAGAGCTTCTCCATCTTTGGCTTTAAAGAATATAATCAGTCTCATTTCAGTATTGACTGTCTGGTGATGTTCTTGTGTAGAGTATTCTCTTGTGTTTGTTGGAAGAGAGTGTTTGCTATGACCATTGCGTTCTGTTGGGAAAACTCTTATTATCCTTTGCCCTGCTTCATTCCATATGCCAAGGCCAAATTTGCCTCTTATTCTGGTTGTTTCTTGACTTTCTACTTTTGCATTCCAGTGCCCTATAATGAAAAGGAATCTTTCTTGGGTGTTAGTTCTAGAAGGTCTTGTAGTTCTTCATAGAACCATTCAACTTCAGCTTCTTCAGAGGTACTGATCGGAGCATAGACTAGGATTACAGTGACACTGAAAGGTTTGCCTTGGAAACAAACAGAGATCATTCTGTAATTTTTGAGATTATATCCAAGTACTGAATTTCAGACTCTTTTGTTGACTATGTGGGCTACTCCATTTCTTCTAAGGGATTGTTACCTGCAGTAGTAGATATAATGGTCATCTGAGTTAAATCCACCCATTCTAGTCCATTTTAGTTTGCTGATTCCTAAAACGTCAATGGTCACTCTTGTCATCTCCTGTTGTCTCATCAAGGCTATGGTTTTTCCATTAGTCATGTATGGATGTGAGAGTTGGACTATAAAGAAAGCTGAGTGCCAAAGAACTGATGCTTTTGAACTGTGATGTTGGAGAAGACTCTCGAGAGTCCCTTGAACTGCAGGGCGATCCAACCAGTCCATCGTAAAGGAGATCAGTCTTGAGTCTTCATTGAAAGGACCGATGTTGAAGCTGAAACTCCAATACTTTGGCCACCTTAATGAAGAGCTGACTCATTTGAAAAAACCCTGATGTTGGGGAAGATTGAAGGCAAGAGGAGAAGGGTACGACAGAGGATGAAATGGTTGGATGGCATAACCAACTCAATGGACATGAGTTTGGGTAAACTCTGGGAGTTGGTGATGGGCAGGGAGGCCCTGTGTGCTGAGGTCCATGGGGTCGCAGAGAGTCAGACATGACTGAGGGACTGAATTGAACTGAATGGACCTAACATTCCAGATTCCTATGCAATATTGCTCTTTAAGGCATCAGACTTTGCTTCTGTCACCAGTCACATCCACAACTGGGTGTTGTTTTTGCTTTGGTTCTGCCTCTTTGTTCTTTCTGAGGTTATTTCTCTACTGATCTCCCATACTACTTTGGGTACCTACTGACCTGGGGAGTTCATGCTTGGCTGCCCAGCACTGGAGTGGCTGTGAGGAGATACCCACATCCAAGGGCAAAGAAGAAGCCCAAACAAGACTGTAGGAGGGGCAAATTCACATTTAGAATCAAACTCCATTCCTACCAGAGATGCTCAGTGTGCTCAGACAAACCTCGTGTGCACCAGGACCCAGAGACCCCAGGGACTGAGACAGAACTGTGTCTGGGTGTCTCCTGAGGAGGTACGGGTCAGCAGTGGACTGCCACTGGGGCTGGGGCTCTGGGTGCAGCAGACCCGGGTGTGGCATAAGCCCTCTTGGAGGAGGTCGCCATTAACACCATCATAGAGCTGCCTGAACTTACACAGAACTGGGAAACAGACTCCTGGAGGGCACAAACAGAACCTTGTGTGCACCAGGACCCAGGAGAAAGGAGCAGTGACGCCATAAGATCCTGACCCAGACTTGCCCAGGAGTGTTCAGGAGTCTCCAGCAGAGGTGTGGGTCGGCAGTGAGCTGCTGCAGGGTTGGGGGCACTGAGTGTAGCAGTACTTGCGTGAGACCTATTGAAAGAGGTCACCATTATCTTCATTACCTCCACCATAGTTTCAGTTCAGTTCAGTTCAGTTCAGTCGCTCAGTCATGTCTCACTCTTTGCGACCCCATGAATCGCAGCATGCCAGGCCTCCCTGACCATCACCAACTCCTGGAGTTCTTTCAGACTCATGTCCATCAAGTCAGTGATGCCATCCAGCCATCTCATCCTCTGTTGTCCCCTTCTCCTCCTGCCCTCAATCCCTCACCTCAGATATGCAGATGACACCATCCTTATGGCAGAAAGTGAAGAGGAACTAAAAAGCCTCTTGATGAAAGTGAAAGAGGAGAGTGAAAAAGTTGGCTTAAAGCTCAACATTCAGAAGATGAAGATCATGGCATCTGGCCCCATCACTTCATGGGAAATAGATGGGGAAACAGTGGGAACAGTGTCAGACTTTATTTTGGGGGGCACCAAAATCACCACAGATGGTGATTGCAGCCATGAAATTAAAAGACGCTTACTCCTTGGAAGAAAAGTTATGACCAACCTGATAGCATATTCAAAAGCAGAGACATTACTTTGCCAACAAAGTTCCATCTAGTCAAGGCTATGGTTTTTCCTGTGGTCATGTATGGATGTGAGATTTGGACTGTGAGGAAGGCTGAGTGCCAAAGAATTGATGCTTTTGAACTGTGGTGTTGGAGAAGACTCTTGAGAGTCCCTTGGACTGCAAGGAGATCCAACCAGTCCATTCTGAAGGAGATCAACCCTGGGATTTCTTTGGAGGGGATGATGCTGAAGCTGAAACTCCAGTACTTTGACCACCATAGTTTGGCCCAGGTAAATAACAGGGAGGGAACACAGTTCCACCCTTGAAGAGAAAATTGGATTAAAGATTTACTGAGCATGGCCCCGCCCATCAGAACAAGACCCAGTTCCCCCTCATTCAATCTCTCCCATCAGGGAGCTTCCATAAATCTCTTATCCTTCCCCATCAAAAGGCAGACAGACTGAAAACCACAATCACAGAAAACTAACCAATCTGATCACATGGGCCACAGCCTTGACTAACTCAGTGAAACTATGAGCCATGTCGGGTAGGGCCACCCAAGATGGACGGGTCATGGTGGAGAGTTCTGACAAAACGTGGTCCACTGGAGAAGGAATGATAAACTACTTCAGTATTCTTGCCTTCAGAACCCCAGGAACCATATGAACAGTATGAGTCAAATATAGTAACTAAGAAATGCTGTGAATTTAAACAAAGTATAATCAACTAAAACTTAAAGCAGGCTTAGAGGGAGAAATATGTGACCTTCCTTAAGAGTCTGTGTTATATTGCTGCTTTCTGAAAACTAAACCTTTTTGACAAGGAAATCGTACTGGTTATGACAGAATTTTTATACTTATATTGCTCTGAGTGACAATGGCGGTGCCCGACAAACATGTTCATATATTGTTGACTGTTTCTTATTCACTGTTGCATCACTTGAAGCTCTTTATCACACATTATGTACTGACTTCAATATCTTGGATGAGTGCAAGAGGTAAAGTTTGAGTGACAGGCTTCCGTTATTCCTTATATTTTCTTGGAAAGCCAGAACAGAAAACTTTCCTGGTGGAAGATTAACTATAACACAACATTCTGAAATATAGTGTGCAAATTACTGTTTTCAGAATGAAAGTGAAGTTGCTCAGTCGTGTCCGATTCTTTGCGACCCCATGGACTGTAGCCTCCCAGGCTCCTCTGTCCATGGGATTTTCCAGGCAATAGTACTGGAGTGGATTGCCATTTCCCTCTCCAGGGGATCTTCCCAACACAGGGATCAAACCCGGATCTCCCACATTGTAGACAGACGCTTTACCGTCTGAGCCACCAGGGAAGTCCTTGAGACAAGAAGAAAAGATCCACCTTGTTTTCTTCCTTCTCACTGTGACCACAGCAACTTTCATGGTGACTGTGTCAGAAGCCCCTTTCATAAACCACTAAAGCCTTGCAAGGGGGAAGAGAGAAGGGAAAAAGCAAGCACGGTAACACCTCCTCTCCTCATCACAACACCTAGCCTCTCAGTTCTGTACTTAGCACCTCAGTTTTGTGCTCATGTTTACAGGGTTACTCCCCCAGTGTTCTCCCTGTTTCTCCTGATTCCAGACCTAGTCCTTCCCATTTTCTGGGATGCTGTCAGAGTGATTTTCCTAAAACAATTATGTGTTTGTTTTTCTATGTTATAAGTCCTTAAATGTGTTCTACATATATAGTCAATGTAGACACAGGCCTTCCAAGAGCCTACTTCCCCAGCCTGAAGGTGACGACAATGCTGAAGATGATGGTAACAACTATCCCAGATGGAACATCTTATTTGCCTCCTGTGAAAATAGTTTAGATGGCTCTTTTGTTTCATCTTCCCCAGAAGATCACACAGAAATTACTATTCCTTTCTTCTAACAAATAAAACTCAGCTAAGTTCTTTAGTATGTTCTGAAACAACCAGCTACTGAGTGGTGGGTCAGTGCCGTGAGCTTGTCTTACATCAAAGTTCATATTCTCTCCTCTGTTTTCTCACTTCACAGCTTAGCCCATGAACCTACTTGGACTCAGCAGATGCTTCTTGAGGTATATATACCCTTATAACTTTGTGCGGTTTGCTTTTACTGTCTAAAATACTTTTTCTCCTTATCACTTGAAAAGTCATTATTCATCCATCAAACAACTAACATCTCCTTTTTCTCTGAAGCCCTCCCTACTGTCTTTCCTGCCTAGAAGCATTTAGGTAATCAACTCCCTCTACAGCCTTCAGTAAATCCTGTATATAACTCCGTTACAAAACCTAAATTATCACATTAATGATTAAGGTTTGTGTATCTGACTCAGTTTTTGGACTATGATTTCCCTTAAGGCAAGTATCATGAATTATTCTTTATACATTTTCTGCATTCTTTAAAAGTGATCTTAAGAAATTCCAAAACATTATCATCAGAGTATAAGAAATATACTTTGGAAGCAATTTTATTTTGCATGTTTTGTGCATTGCACCACCTACTGTTGAGAGATATTTATCTCTGTTTATTCATGGAAACCCCTGCTTATTATTATTATTATTATTATTATTATTTTTAATCTACTTGCTTGGCATCTCTGAATTGAATTTTTTTTTTCCAACTGTTGGAAAACTTTCATTTTATTTTTGTTTAAATTTATTTATTAAATTTTTTTTCTTTTTCAATATAAATTTATTTATTTTAATTGGAGGTTAATTACTTTACAATATTGTATTGGTTTTCCCCATACATCACCATGTATCCACCACAGGTATACACATGTTCCCCATCCTGAACCCCCCTCCCACCTCCCTCCCCATACCATCCCTCTGGGTCATCCCAGTGCACCAGCCCCAAGTATCCAGTATCATACGTTGAACCTGGACTGGTGACTTGTTTCATATATGATATTACACATGTTTCTTTGAGGATCCATTTCCCTGCTGTTCTACACTAATCAAGGTGTTTCCTTTGTGTTGTTCTGTGGACCCACTTTAGTTTGTGTGATTGTTGACGGGCCTGAGATGTTGCTGGTCTTTGTTTGGGACCCGAGGCTCACATAAGCCTGGATTTACGGGGAAACAAAATAGATGGTACCATCTTAGCATAGAAATTTGCATAAAAACTAAGAGATGAATAGCCACTACTAAAGATAGCACATTGTTCATGTGAATGCTGTGTTTCAGATAGTCAAGGTAGAAATGAAATGTCAGATACCGCTGTTCAGCTATATCAGTTGTCTACTGCTGGCAGAAGGGATAGTGATGACCTCCTTGGCTTGCTTTAGTGTAGCTTGTGTATTTCAGTTGTATCTTTTTGATCAAAAGGAACCTTCAAGTCCCTAATATATGAGAAGAGAACCGATTTTCCTGCATCTGTAATTTGAACCAGGAATGAACGGATGGTGTTAAAAGGATGCTCTATGATTAGCAAACTTAGACTATGATTTCTCTATTTTGTACCCAAAATTAAAATTCACTTTGCAGATACTGAATAAAAGATGAAATATTTAATGAAGGAAATGAGAAGTACATTCTAGCCATTACTATAAAAAAGGAGCAAAGAAAAAAACTGGAATTTTAGGCTAAGCAGTTTTTGAAACTATTTGAGATTTACATAAGTATTTATAGTTTTGGACATACTTGAATCCAGAAAATAAATTATAATAGCTTGTGAGTACTTACTATGAGTCTGACATCATGGTAGGTGTTTGAATTACTAAAAAAAATAAGAATCATTTCTTCTTTTAACAATCTTTGGATTCTAGTTGATAAAATTGATATATACAAAGATAATTATAACATAATATAGAGACAGTTGAAGTATACTATCTTATTATAAGACAGATCAATGGCCCCAGAAAGATAAAACATGTTACAATCTAGTTTCAAACTCTTATGTATTTTTCTATTGTCCAATGGGTAAAAATGGAATTTATTTTGAGGTTTGCTGTGATCTAAAACCTTGAATACTTTTCTAAATTTATTCTTAAAGAGCCATTTTAACAACTCCCTGCTTCAGCCATATCAAGATATTCTGATTACAGTAATCTTCTCTTCCTCTGACAGTATGTACAAAATTATTTGATGTAATCAGGAATATATATATATATATATTTACATGCCTATGTGTATGTGTGTAAATATATATGATGTTTGCACACATATACACAACTCCTCAACTCAATTTTAAATGCTCAGAAAAAGAAAACCTAAGACTTAGATTTATTCTAGATTTACTCTTTTTCCTGACTCAACAGATAACACATATAAAGTTGTGCTGTACAATATTTAGAGTGAAGACTAGAAAGGGAACAAAGAGAAAAGACGGGGAAGTTAATGTAGAACAAAGATAAGAGGGAGAGAGAAAATATTGTTTGGCTTCAAAGACTGAGACTCTCATTAACTACATGTGCTTCCCACTGCCATCACTTAGTCATGTGACTACTTTATTATAAGTTAATTAAATAAAATTCAACTACTCAGCCACACTAGCCACATTCTATGTCCTAGCTCTCTGTCTGACTAGTGCCTACGGTACTAGAAAATGCGAAACTTTTCCATCACTGGAAAACGTTCTGTTGGATAGCACTGATATACACAGCATATGATCAGTGCTGTTTTTATATGCTGATATCTTCCTAGACTTTCAGAAACCTTCAGATATTTTAAAAGTAAATGACATTTGTGTTTCAAGTAGTGTTTAAAGGAACTGTGTACAGAAGAGAAGCATGGTGTGTTAAACTAACCCTATTTTGATAAGCATGTCTCAAAACTTGAATCTTAGTAAATATTCAAACATCCCCAAGGTTTTATCATCTTACTGGAGAAAATAAGGTTTGAATATATGTTTATACAGTTTATAATCAGGTCATTAGGTGTTAGAAGCAGTTCTTTGCAGGAAGTTGTTGTAGATTGAGTTAAAGCAAAATGTGTCCTATGTTATTTAGATGAATATCATTTTAAGAATCATAAATAGAGAAGTGATGACATAGTTGAGTATCCTTTTCTTGTAAAAGAAAGAAGGTAAATTAAAATAATGTACTTTGAAGGTTTAAAACTGGATTTGAAGAATATAGTCCTATTTACTCTGAGAATTTTGAAATCTGAAGTAGCTGATATCCCATTATCCCAAGTCGAGTACAGTTTTTAATGTAGAATACAGCTTTTTTAATTTGTATGTATTATATCTCATTTTAGAAAAACAAGAAGCATAAATTTGTATATCTTTTAAGCTTCCAAGTTGACTATTCAGAATATTTTAAATGACTTTTATTTTGTATTAAAATTTTATGAACTTTTTGTTTTTATTCAAAGAGAATATATTCCAAAGTAATATTTAAGAAAATTATGATGGGTATTCTTTGTGCTTTTGTATAGTTTTTATCCTGATTTTAAAGCATTCACAATAATCTAGCTTTCTGTAGTCATTCTCTAGCTCTCAACTAGGAAAAGTGGTGGACCTACTTTTTTCCCCTTCCTCTCCCCTCTCTTCCTTATTCCATTCTTTTTGTGAAGATTCAGTCAACATCTACTCTGTGCCCCAAACTATATTAGTTTAGCATCATTGGCAGTACACCAAAGAGAAATGTTTTTTACCTTTTTGGAACTTACAGTATGGAACAGAGGAATTAAAATTTATGCTGAGGTGCCAACATAATTCTCACATCATATTATATTATAGAGGCAAATTAATATCACAATTAATAAAAGTTGCAGCTGCCAGAGGAATCCACCAACACTTTCTAAATTGGATTCTTCACAATATCACTTAGTTTGATATATTTTCAGCCAAGACAAAATTCAAGTCACTTCACTTAAAAAAAAAAAAGAGAGAGAGAGAGAAAGAGGCTTAAATTATATCCAAAAAACGCCAAAGAGAGGGTGTGGTTCCATCAAGACTTTCACTTCTGCTTCATCCTCTTTGGGCATCTGCTCTTGGCCTCAGAATAGTACACCATACAACCACAGAAGAGAGAAACTTTTTCAGGATCTCTTATCATATATTATACTGTAATTCTCAGCGATACAGATTAGGTCACATACTCACGAATTAGTCTGTCAATTCCAATAAAATGCAGGGCACAAATGCAAAGAGGGGAAGTCCTTAAATGTTAAGAGGGCTACTCTTGGCAAAAAAAGGGAAAATGAAATTTGGAGATGCAATCAATATTTATTCTTTCCAGTGTAACTTGTATCATACTAAACATCCAATAAGAAAGGATGCTATAACTCTGAAAGTGGGGAAGTAAAGGGCAGTCCTTTTATAAAAGGCTTAGTTCTGTGGACCTTCTTTTATTAGAAAAGAAAAAGTATAAAATATTATATTATGTGCTATTCAGAATATTGCTTATCACTTATTTTTGCTTTCTAATTCTTAGGTGGCTTTGCTTATAGAAAAACTTGCATTAAATATTAGATGATTTATCAAATTCAAAGCCAGCTGGTCCTACTACCTTTAATAATTGTGTGTGCTGCAATATGTGGTTCAAAATCTCATTGCCACATCTTGATCCAGATCTGAAATGGGGATTTATAGCGAGTGCTTTACGTATGGTAAGTAAACATTATATATTGGTAGCTAATGACATTAATGTTATTGTCCTTGTTTTGTCATTCCATAATTGCTTGGCTGTTACTACTTTGCTTCATAACTATGTAGCACATTTTCTTGAGCTCAGAAAAATTAGGCTGTTGAGACTCTGTTGTGTAACTAAAAACATTTCATCAGGCAAAAATCAAGATGATGTATATAAAGTCACATGGACAAACAATACAGAAATATAAACTAGTCATATTGTCTTCTGATTAATAATACAGAGTTCTAAATCTTGGTTATCAAACATTTGAAAATACGTTTTGCATATATCTGTCAACCAAAATGCGCAACATGAGAGCTGCAAGCTAAGTTTTATTTGGAGCAAAATGAGGATTGCAGCTCGGAAGACAGCCCCTCAGCTAGTTCTGTGAAACTGCTCCAAAGAGGCAGCGGGGGGAGGGGGGTTGGTGGTCTTTATATTTGTGATTTTGGTGAAGGGAGAATACATGCAGTCCAGTACAATTTTTCCAGAAGGTTTCTGCTAGTCACGAGGAACAGCCATCACCATGAAGAATTTTAGTGCTTTTGTAAATATGAGGCAATATAAGAATTCAGGCTCATAAAGCGGCTCTTGAAAATACCTCTCTGAAGCCTGTCCTGCCAGTCTCCCTCACCCCTTGCCACAGCACAGAGTGCCTCGTTTCTGCTCTCTACCCCAAACTCTTTTCAGGGGGTATTAAAAATCAGCAGCTGCAGCAACACATGATTTAATCCTTGTACTAGTAGAAGGCAAGTGCCAGTTTGTAGTTGACATGTCAAAGATTGTATAAGAGAAGAGGTGGTCAAAGTAGTTAACAAATAATTGCCTCAAATATCACTTTTGTCTGGGAGCTGTCCATTCCCCTCAATCTGACTCTAAAAGTATTCTCTTGATACCTCTAGATAATTAAGGTTGAGTGAAATTGAATATAATTTCAGTGCAAAATATTCCACTCAAGGTGTGCAGAAACACCCCTTACCTATACACTAACCAGGGTCACAGGAGATCTGAGCTCAGTGATGGAGAGGATCAGGGAGATTTATTTCCCTTCAGACCTTTTTCCTAAGTTAGATGACTTTGGGCCTACTAACATTTGAAAAATTTTTTTCCACTCAGCTTTTTCTTTTCTAGCACTAAAGTGCTATATTCATTCCCCTAAAGATGCAACAGAGAAATGAACTGTAACAAATGCTGTTTATTTCTGGAATGAACACCCTCAAGTCCTAGACAATGGCCTGGGATTAGAGAAATCACTGATATTCTTAAAAGAACACATCTCTCCACTGAACAAAAGAGCAGAAATCACCATAGCTATTGTAAACAACAGTTATGATTTTAATATAAAATTGCCTTATTGAAGTGGTTTGAATTCTTTGCAAAGATAACACAGAAGTTTTAACTAAATAAATCCATAGAAATAGAGGTAGTTCTAAAAAATATTAAATGAACAACCTAAGAAAAGGCTAATTTCTTGTTCCTTAGATGGTAGTTCAGATCAGATGATTAATGTTTTTAATTGATCTTTGATGAGAACCTTGAGGCATAAATCCAATTAAGATATACATAGATGTGTGTATTAAAATGAAATAAATTTACTTGGCATTTTATAAAATGAGAAACCCTTCTGGAATTTTAAAATGTGGATGTACAGAAATGAATCTCTTTAGATAACCCAATTAAGAATTGCTTGAAAAAATGTTGTAATAATACCATTGCTTGTCACATATATAGAATGCTAGTACATCTGTGAATAGCTCAGTTATAATTAAAAGTGTTCTAGTAAAAATGAATCACGAAGATATATCCAAATGAGTACCCTCTTCTTTGCTTTTTTTTTTCTTGATAGTTGAATTCTTTTCTTTCTCTCAGGTATGAATATAATACCATTAATTTATTTTTAGGGAAACGGCTTCTTTAATAGAAAGATGAAGGAATTTAAGACTTGAAGTACCTGGCCTAATTCAATCAGCTAATGAATATCACAACCAGGACCAGATATTCCAATCCCCAGGTTTCCATTCTCTTCTCTGGCATATGTTACCATGGATAGAATGAGCCTAGGAATAATTTAAGCCAAACTTCCACTCAGAATATGAATGCAGATCACTAAAGTGTGAAAAATAAAAGAAGACTCCATTCTTTCTCTGATTAAACAGAGATTGGCACACTACCATCTATTTGATTTTTAGATATTTCTAACTTGTTCTTTCTTAGTATTAAACTGACAGTTGCCATTGGACAGCTTGCCATTGGACAGCTATCAAGCAAACATAATTTTAATACAATCTAACCAAAGTATACTGAGATTTAAAATGAACATTTCTTGATTTTGTAGTAATGTGTGTAATTGCTGTTCTTGCTAGATACTTTTGTGATTTGTTAATGTACATTCATCAGATGGCTTGTGTTCAGAGGAATAATGAACACAGGTCTTTTGGCATAGAGCAAAGGGGCTCCAGCTATGAAATGACCACAGGATTAAGACTTCCTTAAACAAATTAGTTATATTACATCCAATACTCCTTAATGTTTACTGTATTAAACCCTACAGTTAAAGAGTGCATGTCCCAAAGAGGTTTACCTGTCTTTTTGTAAACCATTTATTTTGTCTCACCTGAACTAATATTAGATCTAGCCAGCTTGCTTGCCTCCAGTTTCTCACCAATTCATTCTCCATATTGATAATAGGGTTATTTTTAGAAAATACATATTCTTGTATCTTTACTATTATTTAGTTCAACTTGGAAAATATAAATAAAATTGAGGGATTATGTAGGGAGGGCATTGAATGTCAAAGACTGGGAGAACTCATATAGGTAATGGAAAGTCATTTAAAGTTTTAAAACAGGATAAAAAAAATGTGACCTCCAGAAGGTATTTTGGCAGTGCCTGACAGAAAAAAATCTACAACAGGTAAACTGGAAGTAAGCCAAATAGACAGTTTTCCATTTGTTCTCTGCTCTATTAATGATTTTGCTGCTGCTGCTGCTAAGACGCTTCAGTTGTGTCTGACTCTGTGCGACCCCATAGACAGCCGCCCATCAGGCTCCCCCGTCCCTGGGATTCTTCAGGCAAGAACACTGGAGTGGGTTGCCATTTCCTTCTCCAATGCAGGAAAGTGAAAAGGGAAAGTGAAGTTGCTCAGTCGTGTCCGACTCTTAACGACCCCATGGACTGCAGCCTACCAGGCTCCTCTGTCCATGGGGTTTTCCAGGCAAGAGTACTAGAGTGGGGTGCCATTGCCTTCTCCACTATTACTGACGAACTGGGGCAAATAGTATATTTAAAAAGTAATCCTCTGTTTCCTAGCCCATGAAACAATGGTGATACCACTATTTTACAAAAAGCAAATATATACATTTATGTAATGTTTCAAAATAAATCTGTTATCCCTTCAAAGAAAAGATAAGGTAACAAAAATGGTGGAAGTGTAGTAAGCTACTCTAATTCTTAATATCTTTATATAAATATAGACATTTCAACACTATAGCTTCTCAAGTATTTTTTAGAATTAAAAATAATGAAAATGTAAAAATGATGTCTACATTAGTATGTTTATTAAGATATGTGAGGATTAACAGGCATAACCTATTGCTTTGTTGATGATAATAGGCAGATGGGAAGTTATAGAGTCTGTATGTGAGCATAATAGTAGAAAATAACCAAGATAATGAAATATCAGCTATACAGATTTTATAATTGCCATTCCATTAATCCCATCAGTTTAATTTAAAGCAATATACAACAAAGTGACAAAACCAATTCCTTGTTACCATGGTAAATTCAAACACATAGAGAAAGTCAACTGTGAGTCATCATTTCAAATACTCAATTATTAACTCAATCAGCTTCGGTTAAAGGACCAACTACTGTATTACACAAGCAATTAATAACTACCGCAGAATAGCCGAGTGTTTTGCACACTTTCTCATTATTATGTGTCAGGAAATACTTGGACAGTATTATCCACATAACATCATCAACCGCAGGGTCACCAGAACTGAAAGCTTTTATTCTAGGCTAATGAAATATTTGAATTTATAATGTAAATAAAAGTAAAAGATACAAGTATTAACCTATTAGGTTTTAAATGTATGAGGATTATAGCAATTGACAAAAAAATGACTATTCTCTTACCTTTCTTTGTCACAGTGAATACTCTTATGCATAAAGAAACCCATTACTAAAGTTGAACAGCAACAGTAATTCAAATTTCATGGCTAGTTAAAAAAAATCATAAACTTTTATCAACCAATATAAATTTATTGATTTTCTTAACTTCAGGGTGCCAATATCAGTATCACCCACAGCTCTCTTCACACCCCACCCAGTATGAATGTGTATATGTATGTGCCTGTATGTTTAATGAGGACTCAGGAAGCAGAAGAGATGAGGCAGATATTTAGCATCATTAGAAGATAATCATCCAGAAACCAAGAATTCTGTCCCTTTGGATCACGATTTTAAGCCCCCTGAGACACAGAGTAGATTAATACTGGATATCTGCTCCATGAGTTGGGTATCCCAGGTGGTGCTGGTGATAAAGAACCCACTTGCCAGTGCCGGAGACGGAAGAGCCATGAGTTCAACTCCTAGGCCAGGAAGATCCCCTGTAGAAGGGCATGGCCACTTGCTCCAGTCCCATGAATGAAAAGAAAATGGTGTTTGGTTAAATAAATGTATTTCTGGAATACA
Source organism: Aepyceros melampus (assembly GCA_006408695.1). Lineage (NCBI taxonomy): Eukaryota > Metazoa > Chordata > Mammalia > Artiodactyla > Bovidae > Aepyceros > Aepyceros melampus. The sequence continues at coordinate 48,869 of SJXQ01011327.1, forward strand.
TAATAATGCTAGTTCCTTTTGCGGTTGGGATCTGACGAGAATTTTAAAAGGGCAATTCCATAGATTTTTTTTAAATTAATTTTTATTTTTTTAGTTTGTTTTGCTTTACAATACTGTATTCGTTTTGCTACACATCGACATGAATCAGCCACGAGTGTACATGAACTCCCAATCCCGACCCCCACTCCCCTCTCCCGCCCCACACCTTCTCTCTGGATTATCCCTGTGCATTAGTCCCAAGCATCCTGTATCCTGCATCAAACCTAGACTGGTGATTCGTTTCACTTATGATATCATACATGTTACATTGCCACTCTGCCAACTCATCCCACCCTCTCCCTCTCCCACAGAGTCCAAAAGGCCGTTCTATACATCTGTGTCTCTTTTGCTGTCTTGCGTACAGGTTTATCATTACCATCATTCTAAATTCCATATATATGTGTAAGTATACTGTATTGGTGTTTTTCTTTCTGGCTTACTTCACTCTGTATAATTGGCTCCAGCGTCATCCACCTCATTAGAACTGATTCAAATGTATTCTTTTTAATGGCTGAGTAATATTCCATTGTGTATATGTACCACTGCTTTCTTATCCATTCATCTGCTGATGGACATCTAGGTTGCTTCCATGTCCTGGCTATTATAAACAGTGCCGCAATGAACATTGGGGTACACGTGTCTCTTTCAATTCTGGTTTCCTTGGTGTGGATGCCCAGCAGTGGGATCGCTGGATCATAAGGCATTTCTATTTGCAATTTTTTAAGGAATCTCCACACTGTTCTCCATAGTGGCTGTACTAATTTGCGTTCCCACCAACAGTGTAAGAGGGTTCCCTTTTCTCCACACCCTCTCCAGCATTTATTGCTTGTTGACTTTTGGATCGCAGCCATTCTGACTGGTGTGAAATGGTACCTCATTATCAGAGAAATGCAAATCCATAGATGTTTTAAGCAAATTAATCTAGTTGCATATTTTGCCAGATAAATATCACTTGAATATGTAGGCTCTCTAAAGGGCATTCTGTAAAAACTCACTTCACATTTACATTCACATAGTTAGTCTTTAGAGTCCATAGTTTTAAAGTAATTTTTAAAATCCCCTATAGAAGGAAAAGTCTTCTCTGGTTGCTCAGAGAGTAAAGAATCCGCCTATGATGTGGGAGGCCTGGGTTCTATCCCTGGGTTGAGAAGATCCCCTAGAGGAGGGCATGTCAACCCACTCCAGTATTCTTGCCTGGAGAATCCCCATGGACAGAGGAGCCTAGCAGGCTACAGTCCATGGGATCGCAAAGAGTCAGACATGACTAAGTGACTAAGCACAGCACAGAAAGAAAAAGAAGTGATCTGGCAGAAAACAATAAGCTAATCAATAGTCTTTCATATCTGATCCTTTTCATTTCTTTGGTTCCTTTGTACATAAATCATCAAGAAAAAGAATGTATTCCTAAAATCAGATTCTGTGTTGAGGTCAAGGTTTTGTTGAGGAAGGCAAATTATCTTTCAGAATACTTTTAGAGTAAAAAATTTTAGGTTACTTTATCAATTTTCTTTTATTAATGTATGAACATATTAACACTACTCAAATTTTTCTCATTTTTGGTTGATTCACTATGGGTTTTTCTATCTTTTCTAAAAATTTTGGAAGTCCTCCATTCATTTTTTATTTAAGAAGAAAGTATAGACCACCTCACTATAGCTAGATGTCATTATTATTCCTAAAATCAGATTCTGTGTTGAGGTCAAGGTTTTGTTGAGGAAGGCAGATTATCTTTCAGAATACTTTTAGAGTAAAAAATTTTAGGTTACTTTATCAATTTTCTTTTATTAATGTATGAACATATTAACACTACTCAAATTTTTCTCATTTTTGGTTGATTCACTATGGATTTTTCTATCTTTTCTAAAAATTTTGGAAGTCCTCCATTCATTTTTTATTTAAGAAGAAAGTATAGATCACCTCACTATAGCTAGATGTCATTACTCAGCTAAATGATATATATTCAGGACAAATACAATTTCACGATCTAGGCAGAGTAGGTTAGCAATTTAATGGTACAGAGGTCAATTTAGAGGTAGTTGTGGCCTAAGAAAGAACAGTGTGAAAAGTGTTTGGTGAGGGCCTGTAAGAGTTGAAGTTGTGAAGTTACCCAGGCATAGATCATTTTAAAACTTATCTTATTTAGGTATTCTTATGAGGTAATGGGGTGCAGAAAATGGCATGATGACTCTTTGGTGAATGAAAAGTTGGTAACACTGTAGGTGATAAGTGCAAGAAAAAGACACGAGAGACAATATGACAAATTAGAAGCATAATTTGATAGATAAGCCCCAGATGATGAAACCCTTATTTCAGCAGAAGTGGTAGAAAAGCTGGAAAGAAGATAACCACAAGAGATGATAAGCTGATACAATTGACAGTACTTGCTTATTCCTGGAGGTTGGTGACAAGGAAGCATCTGGAAAGATTATAGAATAACTTGAGATATTGAATGAATAACAGTAGCACTAACTGAGAAAGGGATAACAGAAGAGAGATTAAGTTTTGGAGGAAAAAAAATGATAACGACTTTGGGCACTAGATTTAAATTGTCAAATTGTAAGTAAAAATTTTCAGGAGGCAGATAAATGTATAGTGTTGCGATTCAAAAGAAGTCTGGAGAAGGATAACATTTGAAAATGATCAGTGTAAATAATAAGTAAGTCTGTGGGAGAGATGAGGTTATACTGGAAGAGTGATAAAATGCTGTTCATTTGTTTTTGCTTTTTCGTGAAAAAAGTTAGAAAAAAGTTATGTGGAAATGTATTCATTTATTTATTTCTATGGGGAAAGTCATGTAGAAAATTTAAGAAAGTTATATGCCTCACATTTTAGGACTTCTCAAGCAAATGACTTTTACGATATCTGTATGAACAGTAAATAATGATGGGATAGAGAGAAATCATTAGGATTTATTCACACATTGCACACAATTGACTCATCCCTCTCTTCAGATTTCCTCCTCACTATAGTATAATTGTCAGGAGAAACTGAGGCTATCTTTCACTGATTCTCTGACTGCAAATTGGAAATGGACTTAAAATATGAAATTGTTTAAAATGATTATTGAACCCATTGTTTAAAAATGAGATTCACCATTCTCTACCCTGCTGCAATAAATCAAAAAAAAAAAAATCAAAGTAGTTTAAACAATGAAGAAATTCATTAACTTATATGCAGAGTATATTATACAAAATGCCAGGCTGGATTAAACCAAGCTGGAATCAAGATTGCCAGGAGAAATATCAATAACCTTAAATATGCAGATGACACCACCCTAATGGCAAAAAGCAAAGAGGAGCTAAAGAGCCTCTTGATGAAAGCAGAAGAGGAGAGTGGAAAGATGGCTTAAAACATTTAAAAAATGAAGATCATGGTATCTAGTCCCATCACTTCATGGCAAATAGATGGGGAAATAGATGGAAACAGTGACAGACTATTTTCTTAGACTCCAGAAACACTGTGGATGATGACGGCAGCCATGAAGTTAAAAGACGCTTGCTCCTTGGAAGAAAAGTTATGACAAACCTGAACAGTGTACTAAAAAGCAGACATTACTTTGCTGACAAAGGTCTGTATAGTCAAAGCCGTGGTTTTTTCCAGTAGTCATGTACGGATGTGGGAGTTGCCCCATAAAGAAAGCCAAGCACTGATGAACTGATACTTTCAAATTGTGGTTCTGGAGAAGACTCTCAAAAGTCCCTTGAACTGCAAGGAGATCAAAACAGTCCATCCTAAAGAAAATCAACCCTGAATAGTCATTGAAAGGACTGATGCTGAAGCTGAAACTCCAATACTTTGGCCACCTGATATGAAGAGCTGACTCATTGGAAAAGATCCTGATGTTGGGAAAGACTGAGGGAAGAAGGAAAAGGGGCAACAGAGGATGAGATGGTTGGGTGGCATCATCGATTCAATGAACATGAGTTTGAACAAATTTCATGAGATAGTGAAGGAGAGAGAAGCCTGGCATGCTGCAGTCCATGGGGTCACCAAGAGTCATACACGACTGAGCAACTAAGCAACAACATTACCAAAAGACTAGTTGTAGGGGGAGGCTTACTGATCCAGTGATGTGATGAGGTCATCAAGAACAATACGTTGCCCTGTCTGTGTGCTTTGACCTTGGCTTCATCCTGAGGTTGGTTTCCTGGATGATTCCTCATGGTGATAGGATGACTGCTGGTATAGCACACAAGGTTAAATGCCTCTATGCTCATACCACAGGTATAAAAAAGAGGCATTCTGCACCTCTCTCTTATGAGCAAGAAAAATCAGCCTCTAGAGCTTCTGATTAACCTCTGAGGAGAGTTAGTATCATTAGCCAGCATTTGACTGCTTGATAGGAATTATTCTGACACAAATCAGACCCACTGCTAGAGTTGAGGGGTGAAGTTAGGTTTACTCAGCCATATGGATATAGTGGGAAAGGGTAGAAATAGATACAAATTCAGGATCTAAGACAACATAAAGTGGGGTGATTGTTTAGGTGGTCAACATCTGCTTCAAGAAGTTTCTATTTTAAATGATAAATATTCACAATGCTAATAGCTTTAGAGAAAGTACCAAGGCAAGTGCTAGGTACATTGTATCAATTATCACATTTAATTGTCATAACTGTATTTAGGTAACACGATTATATCCATTTTGCAATTGAAGAAATGAAAGTTTGTAGAGATTATATCATTGTAGTCCAGCAAATGCAGGTCTCGATTCCAGTTTTGTTTATCTCCCAAGCTATTTGCTATGAAATTTCATTCAAGTGTAAGAAAAACCCTTTGTATGTTCTGCTTCATTTCCCTTTTGTTGATAAAGATATTGTTTCTTTCCAAACAATTGCCCAAGGCCTACTAGATGACCTTAATTCTTCAGTTGTTTGAGAAACATCACTCATATTAGAAATCTCCTTTTTCTTATTGTGACTTTCCATCCTAGAGGTCCAGGCGGATGAAGTCACGTGGTCAGAAAGCAATGTAGATTCTGGGAGTCTCTTGTACACAATAGGATATATGCAGCAGTTGTACTGAGTAGCAGGCACAAAAATAATTCTCTCACAGCTCCTGCTTTATTAGAGGTGCTTACAAAGAGGGAGAAGCCTGAAGCTTCCTGCTGGAAATATATTTGTTTCACAAGTTAGAACCAGGAAGGTGGATCAGAATTTAAACTCAGGCTGCTGCATGACAGCTAGCCTTTTAGTTTAGCAATCCTGCTTAGGGAGCCCAGCCTTGTAAAGGCATTAGATAGAAGGAGAATGTTCTTTTCTTCACTGGCTATACATTAGGCAAAGTGAAGGAAGATCTCTTTTATATCTGACTTGAAAAATGAAGGTGGAGAGTTTCTCTTGTGAAACATCTCTTTATTAAAAACTTCTCATACTAGATGAGAGAGATCTGAAAAGTGAGCAAAAATACTATCAAAACTTTCCATTTCAAGATGCTTGCTATGTTCTCATCTAATGAATGGTTAATTTCATTCCTTATATTACTTGATCAAAAGTTCATGTATCAAGCATTTGCATTAAGAAGGTCTTGGTTTTGATCATTTTAATGGAGTTTTTTGTATAATTTAGGAAGTGATTGAAAATTTCCATCACTAAGCACAATTCCTAGTTGGAAAGGAGGTAAAATGCAAGAAAGTCAATGTTAGAGAGGAAGAGGATTATTTTCTTTTTCAATAAGCTATTTAAATATAATTTATTTTCTAATGGAAACTATGTTTATTTACTTTAAAAGCAAATTTAGTACATTCAAGGAGTTATATCCATAGAATGAAATGTGAATCTTTCCATAAAGTGGATGATAGTTGAATAGGGAAATATGATTTATATTTAAATAACTAAATACACTGTAAAATTGTAATTGCCAGATAAAAGGTGCCATCAAAAGTGTGGTATTGCCAAGTATTATATTCAATTGAGTAATCAGAGAACATTTAGTGGGCAAGCAGACCTTGAGCTCAATTTGAGGATTTGGACTTGCAGATAAGAAAGGAAGCTTCTCTGCAGGGAGTGACAATATCACCAGACAAAATAGGACAGCAGGGAGTATGAATAGCTGCAAGCTGGTAGACCAGTCTGACTGGAGGAGGATTCTGTAGGACAGTGTCTGAATCCTTGTTTCTTCTTGAGGGAAGAGCTTGACCTTATCTAAAATTAAAAATATTCTCATTTGAACTTTAAGAGGTGGTGAATATGTTCCCAGTCTTTAAGTTTTCTCTCCATCAGGCACATGAACAAAACCAAACCAGACTTTTGTTCTGAAGCATGAAACAGGTGTTGAGAAGGCAATGGAGCTGAGCTGGACCCAGCTGACTCTGGTCAAGAGAGAGAGAAGGGAGAGAGTTTGGTGGGAGTGGTAAGGAGTTCTGGCAATAATGTCTCTGAAAGCCTGTTTATCCTTGCAGTGGATTTGATTTGCTCTGTCTACCTAGTACTTTCAAATGTTAAATTTGAAAATAAAGGTTATTTGAGAGGAAAAAAAGCTCCATAGCTGCATGGAGAGGACTTCAATATTTAAGAAAGAATTGGAACTTCTTAGGGAGAAATCAGTAAGTCTTAATATTTGGGGAAAATGGAATGAGCATGATCAGATTTATGAAAAGTTAGGGTCTGTGATTCATTTGCCTTTAATTTCCCAGCATCTAAGTATAATCTTGCAAAACCAGTTGCTTACTGTTTTCACTTTTACTTGTTAGACACTTAATACCAATGAAGTAAATAGTAATAAATGGGTGACTGGAAAACTGATTCAGAGGGGTTTCAAGAGACTAGTGGTGAATGTAACTGGAACTTGGGTAAGGCAGTGACATTAGCAATGGGTATAGGCTATGACTAATAAATATTTCAAAGGTGGAACTGGCAGGATTTGAAAGCTGTTCAGCTATTGGAGTTAAGGAAGAGATCAAAGAGAATTCTTAGTCTTGAACCTGGTATGTCTGAGGACTTGATGGTGTAAAGAACATACTTGTATAAGGAAAGCAACAGGAATATTGTGAAGAAAGGCTAAAAGTTTAGTTTTGAATATGTTTTAAGGTAACAGAGATATATTTCAGATGTGTACTAATAAACAGTTGGACAAGAAAACCTGATTTTCACAGGAAATAAGGGCTAGAGATGAGACCTATGGAGATGTTTAAATCATGGTGATTGAGAAAGGAGAAACTAAATATAATTGTGGGCCAAGGGTATATTTTGAGGAAATCTTTATTTGGGGCATTTGAAGAAAATATAGAAAAGTTTTCATAGACATGATTTCAATAAGCTTTTTCTTTTTTTTCTTTTTTTTTTTTTTTTTTACAATATTAGAAACTGACAAGACAGTAGAAAGTAGAAGTTACGACTCTACTTGAACTCTTTTCAGAAAAGAGAAATCCAAATTCGAGCTTAAGCATGAGGATGCAAATCCACAGAGGAGCCATTTTCAACATTTTTTTTTATCATTCTCTATTCATTTTCTTATACTCAGTAGTTCCTGAATATATATATATATACACACACACACACACATATATATATATATACACATCTATATATATAAAAGGCTTCCCTGGTGGCTCAGAGGTTAAAGCATCTGCCTCCAATGTGGAAGACCCGGGTTCAATCCCTGGGTCAGGAAGATCCCCTGGAGAAGGAAATGGCAATCCACTCCAGTATTCTTGCCTGGAGAATCCCATGGATGGAGAAGCCTAGTAGGTTACAGTCCAGGGGTCGCAAAGAGTCGGACACGACTGAGCGACTTCACCTTCATATATATAAAGGAATTTTAATTAAATGAATCAAATGAATCAAGATTGCCAGTAGAAATATCAATAACCTTGGATATGCAGATGACACCACCCTTATGGCAGAAAGTGAAGAAGAACTAAAGAGACTTTTGAGAGTGAAAAAGGAGGAAAGAGTTGGCTTAAAACTCAACATTCAGAAAACTAAGATCATGGCATCTGGTCCCATAATTTATGGCAAATAAATGGGAAAGCAATGGAAACAATGACAGACTTTATTTTGGGGGGTCTCCAAAATCACTGCAGATGGTGACTGCATCCATTAAATTAAAAAATGCTTGCTCCATGAAAGAAAAGTTATGACAAACCTAGACAGCATTTAAAAAGCAGACATTGCTTTGACAACAAAGGTCTCTCTAGTCAAAGCTATGGTTTTTTCAGTAGTCAAGTATAGATGTGAGAGTTGGACTATAAAGAAAGCTGAGCACCAAAGAGTTGATGCTTTTGAAATGTGGTGTTGGAGAAGACTCTTGAGAGTCCCTTGGACTGCAAGGAGTTACAACCAGTCCATCCTAAAGGATTGGGCCAAGGGTATATTTTGAGGAAATCTTTATTTGGGGCATTTGAAGAAAATATAGAAAAGTTTTCATAGACATGATTTCAATAAGCTTTTTCTTTTTTTTCTTTTTTTTTTTTTTTTTTACAATATTAGGAAACTGACAAGACAGTAGAAAGTAGAAGTTACGACTCTACTTGAACTCTTTTCAGAAAAGAGAAATCCAAATTCGAGCTTAAGCATGAGGATGCAAATCCACAGAGGAGCCATTTTCAACATTTTTTTTTATCATTCTCTATTCATTTTCTTATACTCAGTAGTTCCTGAATATATATATATATATATATATATACACACACACACACATATATATATATACACATCTATATATATAAAAGGCTTCCCTGGTGGCTCAGAGGTTAAAGTGTCTGCCTCCAATGTGGAAGACCCGGGTTCAATCCCTGGGTCAGGAAGATCCCCTGGAGAAGGAAATGGCAATCCACTCCAGTATTCTTGCCTGGAGAATCCCATGGATGGAGAAGCCTAGTAGGTTACAGTCCAGGGGTCGCAAAGAGTCGGACACGACTGAGCGACTTCACCTTCATATATATAAAGGAATTTTAATTAAATGAATCAAATGAATCAAGATTGCCAGTAGAAATATCAATAACCTTGGATATGCAGATGACACCACCCTTATGGCAGAAAGTGAAGAAGAACTAAAGAGACTTTTGAGAGTGAAAAAGGAGGAAAGAGTTGGCTTAAAACTCAACATTCAGAAAACTAAGATCATGGCATCTGGTCCCATAATTTATGGCAAATAAATGGGAAAGCAATGGAAACAATGACAGACTTTATTTTGGGGGGTCTCCAAAATCACTGCAGATGGTGACTGCATCCATTAAATTAAAAAATGCTTGCTCCATGAAAGAAAAGTTATGACAAACCTAGACAGCATTTAAAAAGCAGACATTGCTTTGACAACAAAGGTCTCTCTAGTCAAAGCTATGGTTTTTTCAGTAGTCAAGTATAGATGTGAGAGTTGGACTATAAAGAAAGCTGAGCACCAAAGAGTTGATGCTTTTGAAATGTGGTGTGGAGAAGACTCTTGAGAGTCCCTTGGACTGCAAGGAGTTACAACCAGTCCATCCTAAAGGAAATCAGCCTTGAACATTCATTGGAAGGACTGATGTTGAAGCTGAAACTCCAATACTTTGGCCACCTGGTGTGAAGAACTGCCTCATTTGAAGACTCTGATGCTGGGAAAGGTTGAAAGCAGGAGGAGAAGGGGATTACAGGGGATGAGATGGTTGGATGGCATCACCGACTCAATGGACACAAGTTGGAGTAAACTCCAGGAGTTGGTGATAGACAGGGAGGCTTGGTGTGCTGCAATCCATGGGGTCACAAAGAATTGGACACGACTGAGTGACTGAAGTGAACTGAACTGAATCCCAAAATCGGTTTGTCAGAGCAGTGTGTAATTTCCTCAGTTCCGCCCTGCCACAGCAAAAATGTGAAGCGGTGGTCCAGTGTTGCATTTGGTTACAGCTCAGTTTTATCTAGCAAGCAAAGGAAAATACATGCTTGAGTTGTGAGGGTGGGCCAACCCAAAAGATGTGAAGAGAAGAGGCTCAATCTTGGCTCCTCTTTGTATATGTTTTTTCTCCTCCCCCTGAGCCTGCCCTATGTAAACTGGGCTAGCCAGGAGGGCTGTGTGTTTCACCTGAGGTTCTCACTCTGGTCCTCGGACCTTCCTTCTATTTTCAGGGGCTTTTCCCTTTCTTTGTCTTTTAGCCACCACTATTTTGGACTCCTTTTTCCTATACTAGCTACCTAACAGGTTAAAAGTCAATAATTTATTGTGAAATAATTACTTTCTCTGTTCTTTTGTGTTTCATGTTATTTTATTAAAATGTAGCTGACTTACCTTGTTGTATTTAATTTCTGCTGTACAACAAAGTGACTAAGTTATACATATATGTTCTTTTCTGTTATTGTTTATCACAGGATATTGAATATAGTTCCCTGTGACCCTGTTGCTTATCCATCCTATAAATAATACTTTGAATCTGCTAATCCCAAACTCCCGATCCTTCCTTTCCCATCCTCTCTTTCTTTTTTATTTTATTAAAATGTAGCTGACTTACCTTGTTGTATTTAATTTCTGCTATACAACAAAGTGACTAAGTTATACATATATGTTCTTTTCCATTATTGTTTATCACAGGATATTGAATATAGTTCCCTGTGACCCTGTTGCTTATCCATCCTATAAATAATACTTTGCATCTGCTAATCTCAAACTCCCGATCTTTCCTTTCCCATCCTCTCTTTCCCTTCAGTTCAGTTCAGTTCAGTTCAGTCGTGCAGTCGTGTCCAACTCTTTGCGACCCCCATGAATCGCAGCACGCCAGGCCTCCCTGTCCATCACCAACTCCCAGAGTTCACTCAGACTCACGTCCATTGAATCCATGATGCCATCCAGCCATCTCATCCTCGGTCGTCCCCTTCTCCTCCTGCCCCCAATCCCTCCCAGCATCAGGGTCTTTTCCAATGAGTCAACACTTCACATAAGGTGGCCAAAGTACTGGAGCTTCAGTTTTAGTATCATTCCTTCCAAAGAAATCCCAGGGTTGATCTCCTTCAGAATGGACTGGTTGGATCTCCTTGCAGTCCAAGGGACTCTCAAGAGTCTTCTCCAACACCACAGTTCAAAAGCATCAATTCTTCNTATTTGTAAACCTCAGTGACCTAGTACAGGAGGACTTATTTTCCTTTGTGTGTCGTAGATAATTGTGAATTAGTTGGGGGAGGAAAGGCTATATGCTTCATGTCATTTAGGAACCTGGGCTGTTTGTGTTGATGGTCACATCATCCTGGGAGGCTTTTGAGTCCTCCAGTACCTACGTCATATCCAGGTAGCAAACCAGGAAAAGCAGCATAGACGATGACATTAGAAAATGCATATGCCTACCCCTGAAGATGGCATGATCACTTTTATTTGTAACAATCCACTGACCACAAAACTTCATCATGTAGCCTCACCTAGAAGTTCAAGAACATTTAGAAATATAGCTTTAATGTATCCCTAGCAAGAAGCTAGAACCTAGTTCAAAATTTGTCCTCACAATCTCTGCCACACATAACTATTTAACAAATGTTTCTCAAATATCGGATTCATTATGCTTTAATTTCAACCACCACTAACAAAGATTTTAAAAATTGTATTGAGAAAGAAGAAAGGACTCTACCCCAAAATATATAGCTATTTTTCTATATCCATTATGAAATAATTGCTAGATTCTCTAAATATGAAAAGCAACTTCCATTGTATATTTTGTTCATTATATTAAAATGTATAAGATAAAATATTAAGTAAAATATTTTTAAATAACTAGGAGAATATATAAATTATATACATGTGGTAATATATTATGCAAAATGTTTAGAAAAATAATGAATGAGATGAGGAAATTCACCTGATATATTTTTAACAGCTTTATTTAGATATATTAACCTCCAATCAAAATAAATACATTTATATTTAAAAAAATAAAAATAAATAAAGGTACAGGAAAAAAATTATCACTACAATCAACACACAGACAAATCAGTTACTCAAAAAATTTTCTCTTGATCATTTGTAATACTTGCCCATTAGTGCCCAACTCAGAGTAACTGCTTATCTGCTTTCTGGCACTGTAGTTCCCATTTTATATGGTTTGCATAAATGGAATTCTAGAGAGATGTATTCTTTGCTTGCTTTCACTCAGCTGAGCTATTTTAAGATTAGGGCATGTCTGAGTGTGTATCATAGTTCATTCTTTTTTTACTGCCTAGCAACATTCCATTATATGGACATACCCCAGTTTATCTATTATTCATCTATTGATGGACATCAGAATTGTTTCCAGTTGGAGACTATGAATATTCATGTACAAATCCATCTCTGGACTTAGGCTTTTTTTTTTTTCTCTCTCTCTCTTGGGTAAATACCTAGGAAGGGCTGGGCCATATAGTAGGTGTTCTGTGTAACTTTTAAAATGAAATTTGCCAAGACTTTTCAAAGTGATTGTAGCATCTGATATTCCCATAAGCAGTTTATGAATTTCCGGTTCATTCATATCCTCATTAACTTTGGGTTTAATCAACCCTTTTAGTTTTAGCCACACTATTAAGTTTGGCTTGGTAAATCTCAGCGTGATTTTGGGGTCACAAAGCGTCAGGCATGACTTAGCAACTAAACAACAACAAAAGACTAATAATGTTGAGCATCTTCCGTGTTGACATATGCTACCAACATGTCTTCTTAGGTAGTATCTCTATTCAAATATTGAGTCTACTTTTCAGTTGAGATTTGAGAGGTGGCCCTTTCCTCTGACCCCTCAGTAGTAGCTCTATTCTCTCTAATAAAGAAGATGGCTTAGCACCCAGGACCTGAGCTCTCTGGTTCCATGTTGCCAGCAGCAGCAGCCCTGCATACCTCTGAGCTGTATTTAGCATTGTCTTTCATTTTCCTGAAGATTAACAGGTGTTCACAGCTGAGTGGCTCTCTTGGCCCATATCCTGCCTGTAAAGTTCTAGAATCCCAAAACCCTTTTTCATGTCACCTCATCTCTGCCCCTCTTTAATCCAAGCCAGCAGTGTTTCTGCTTCAGTGGTTGATTGGTTGCATGAGCTGCATGTCTAATCTCTCCAGCAAACTTAGTGTAGTCAGACCTTGGCCCTGTTTCAGAACTTTAAACAGGAATTTAACAGTTCCTTTAAAAATTTTTTCTATTCTTTCTCATATTAACTAAATGCAGCAAGGAAAAACTGGCTGTGTTGTCAACAGTTTGCTAAGAAATCTTAGCTGATTATCCAAAATCATCATTTAAAGTTTCACTTTCTGCTCAGCAGCAGAATATAATGCAGCTCAGATTTTTGACACTTTACAAAGTAATAAATATCTTGATATATGGACAAAATGATGAAGAAGAAAAACTCTGAGCTTGCCTCCTTCCATGACTTCACAATGGAATATTACTCAGCTGTTAAAAAAAAAACCCAAAGTATGCAACAATAGATGGATCTAGAGGGTTTTATGCTAAGTGGGATAAGTCAGATAGAGAAAGAAATACCACATGGTCTCACTTATATGTAGAATCTAAAAAACAGAACAAACAAAATGAAAATGAACTCAAAGATACAGAGAACAAACGGAGGTTGTCAGAATGGCTGCGATCCAAAAGTCAACAAGCAATAAATGCTGGAGAGGGTGNAATATATTATGCAAAATGTTTAGAAAAATAATGAATGAGATGAGGAAATTCACCTGATATATTTTTAACAGCTTTATTTAGATATATTAACCTCCAATCAAAATAAATACATTTATATTTAAAAAAATAAAAATAAATAAAGGTACAGGAAAAAAATTATCACTACAATCAACACACAGACAAATCAGTTACTCAAAAAATTTTCTCTTGATCATTTGTAATACTTGCCCATTAGTGCCCAACTCAGAGTAACTGCTTATCTGCTTTCTGGCACTGTAGTTCCCATTTTATATGGTTTGCATAAATGGAATTCTAGAGAGATATATTTTTTGCTTGCTTTCACTCAGCTGAGCTATTTAAGATTAGGGCATGTCTGAATGTGTATCATAGTTCATTCTTTTTTTACTGCCTAGAGACATTCCATTATATGGACATACCCCAGTTTATCTATTATTCATCTATTGATGGACATCAGAATTGTTTCCAGTTGGAGACTATGAATATTCATGTACAAATCCTTCTCTGGACTTAGGCTTTTTTTTTTTTTTCTCTCTCTTGGGTAAATACCTAGGAAGGGCTGGGCCATATAGTAGGTGTTCTGTGTAACTTTTAAAATGAAATTTGCCAAGACTTTTCAAAGTGATTGTAGCATCTGATATTCCCATAAGCAGTTTATGAATTTCTGGTTCATTCATATCCTCATTAACTTTGGGTTTAATCAACCCTTTTAGTTTTAGCCACACTATTAAGTTTGGCTTGGTAAATCTCAGTGTGATTTTGGGGTCACAAAGCGTCAGGCACAACTTAGCAACTAAACAACAACAAAAGACTAATAATGTTGAGCATCTTCCATGTTGACATATGCTACCAACATGTCTTCTTAGGTAGTATCTCTATTCAAATATTGAGTCTACTTTTCAGTTGAGATTTGAGAGGTGGCCCTTTCCTCTGACCCCTCAGTAGTAGCTCTATTCTCTCTAATAAAGAAGATGGCTCAGCACCCAGGACCTGAGCTCTCTGGTTCCATGTTGCCAGCAGCAGCAGCCCTGCATACCTCTGAGCTGTATTTAGCATTGTCTTTCATTTTCCTGAAGGTTAACAGGTGTTCACAGCTGAGTGGCTCTCTTGGCCCATATCCTGCTTGTAAAGTTCTAGAATCCCAAAACCCTTTTTCATGTCACCTCATCTCTGCCCCTCTTTAATCCAAGCCAGCAGTGTTTCTGCTTCAGTGGTTGATTGGTTGCATGAGCTGCATGTCTAATCTCTCTAGCAAACTTAGTGTAGTCAGACCTTGGCCCTGTTTCAGAACTTTAAACAGGAATTTATTCTGAGCTGTATTTAGCATTGTCTTTCATTTTCCTGAAGATTAACAGGTGTTCACAGCTGAGTGGCTCTCTTGGCCCATATCCTGCTTGTAAAGTTCTAGAATCCCAAAACCCTTTTTCATGTCACCTCATCTCTGCCCCTCTTTAATCCAAGCCAGCAGTGTTTCTGCTTCAGTGGTTGATTGGTTGCATGAGCTGCATGTCTAATCTCTCTAGCAAACTTAGTGTAGTCAGACCTTGGCCCTGTTTCAGAACTTTAAACAGGAATTTAACAATTCCTTAAAAATTTTTTCTATTCTTTCTCATATTAACTAAATGCAGCAAGGAAAAACTGGCTGTGTTGTCAACAGTTTGCTAAGAAATCTTAGCTGATTATCCAAAATCATCATTTAAAGTTTCACTTTCTGCTCAGCAGCAGAATATAATGCAGCTCAGATTTTTGACACTTTACAAAGTAATAAATATCTTGATATATGGACAAAATGATGAAGAAGAAAAACTCTGAGCTTGCCTCCTTCCATGACTTCACAATGGAATATTACTCAGCTGTTAAAAAAAAAACCCAAAGTATGCAACAATAGATGGATCTAGAGGGTTTTATGCTAAGTGGGATAAGTCAGATAGAGAAAGAAATACCACATGGTCTCACTTATATGTAGAATCTAAAAAACAGAACAAACAAAATGAAAATGAACTCAAAGATACAGAGAACAAACGGAGGTTGTCAGAATGGCTGCGATCCAAAAGTCAACAAGCAATAAATGCTGGAGAGGGTGTGGAGAAAAGGGAACCCTCTTACAC
>SJXQ01011327.1:66018-80088 GCA_006408695.1 Aepyceros melampus
AGGTGGGGGTCGGGATTGGGAGTTCATGTACACTCGTAGCTGATTCATGTCAATGTATAGCAAAACGAATACAGTATTGTAAAGCAAAACAAACTAAAAAATAAAATAAATAAATAAATTTACATTATTCATAGTGGCTAAAAAAATAAAATAAATTATCAAAAAAGAAAAACAGAGGAAGATAAATTTGTATCAGGGGATTAAGAGGTGCAAACCTTCAGCATATGATAATTAAGTCACAGAGATATAATGTATGGCCTAAGGAACGTGGTCAATTGTATTGTAACAATGGGGAGAAGGAAATGGAAACCCACTCCAGTATTCTTGCCTAGAGAATCCTGTGGACAGAGGAGCTACTGGTGGGCTACAGTCTTGGAGTCACAAAATGTCAGATATGATTGAGTGACTAACAACAATTGTCATAATGACACATGGTTTACTAGACTTGTGATCATTTCATAATATTTGTAAATTTCATATCATTATGTAGTATCCCTGAAACTAACATAATATTATACAACTGCATTTTAATGTTTTAATTAATATTCTATTATACATAAATATATTTATCATAAAATTAATGTTTCAGTTAATATATCTTTCTATAAATTTAGGCTTTCTTGGTAGCTCAGCTACTAAAGAATCTACCAGCAATGCAGGAGACCCTGGTTGGATTCCTGGGTTGGGAAGATGCGCTGAATAATGGATTGGCTACCCACGCCAGTATTTTGGCCTGGAGAATTCCATGGACAGAGGAGCCTGGCAGGCTGGCAGGCTACAGTCCATGATGTTGCAGAGTTGGACACAACTGAGTGTCTTTCATTTCGTTTCACTTCTATATATTTAAATATACATACTTAATACATAGATATCATCATACTGAATATAAATTTCTTTTTTTGTTAATAGATTCAGACAGCCTATTTTAATACAAAAATACATGCACATAATTCTTTTTAATATCACAGTTTATTTTTTAACATACTGTAAGTATATTATATTTTATAATATTTAGTTTCACATTCTTCTCCATCCTCTAATAGTTGTATATCTTAGGGCCAGTTACTTAATCTTTCTGTACCCCAGTTTCCCTATTCATAAAAAAAAAACTGACAGTGATAAAATATCTCCCTCATAGGCTGATTATAAGAACTGAGATATAACCCATGTGAGGCCACTGGGGCAATATATGGCAGAGAGTAAGCATTAACTAATTATTGCCTATTATTATTACCTCCACGATTCCATGCCGGTTCTTAGGCCTGTGATCAGAACTCCCGGTCAGGAACCATTCTTTTGGCATTGTTAGCAGTGAGGTATTCCTTCTACATAGAGTCTTTCTGCTCTTGTTAAGTCCTCATGTATTCAGCACTTTAGCCCATCACTCAGGTAATCATAAGATTTACCACTAACAGTGTGGAGAAGCAATTCTGGATTATATGGCTCGCCGGGGTCCAGCCCCGGTGGATCCAGGGATGCTCAAAGGTGGGACGGAGCAGGCGGATAGGAAAGGATAGGACAGGATAGGACAGGACAGGATAAAACAGTAGGAAATTAATGAAAATAGGAGGCTGAATAACTTGGTTTACGGGGAAAGCCAATGAAACCTCAAGACAAGAGGTTTGCACCATCTACGTAGGCCACCGGCGTCCGCTTGAATCTCTAAAGGGGCCCCACCGTGGGTCCACTTTTCTCGCAGAACTTATAGCCAGGGCAAGTAAGTAGACATGGTGAGCCTCCCGCTCCAGATGGGAATTCAGCCTGGAGGTAAAGTACAAGAGGACAGAGAGATAGAGAGAGAGAGGTGTGGGAGCCAGATGTCCCTAAAGAACGAGTCTAGGAGAGCGAGTCGTCGGAGAGACTGGCCCGCAGAACCGGTCTGAGAAAATCTGGTCCGAGGAAATAAAACTGCTCTGAAAAACTGTTCCCAAGAGAAACTGGTCCCAAACTTTATTTTTCACATCCCCTTTTTATACCATGAAGATCAATGAGTTTCACAAATTTTGGCAATGACAGCAGCCCTGACTCTTATCGAGAGCAGGCTTAGTCTCTGCATACCTAATTGTATACACAGTCTTAGGTAATTTACATGATCTTCCAGCCAAAAGGCCAATTCGACAATTTACAGCTCTTCTCTGATAAGCGTTAGTTTTTCCAAGGTCTGGCGCCATTCTCGGGAGGTGCTGGACAAGATTGGGTTTTCGTAAATGCAAGGACACAGCAAACAGGAGTACAAATGATTTATAAAAGAAACAATTAACTCAAAGGCCTAGTGTTGCTAACATCAAAAAAAACTGCTACATTCCTATCCCCAAATATAGTTTGTATAGCAGAAACTTTCAGGTGCAGATAAGGAGGTCTGGCAACAGTCATTGAAGCAACAGTGAAATAAATCTATTAAGACTTTGGCTCTTAGGAGAAGTTTGTAACTTAAGACACTTCAAGGCTCTTTTGCCCCTCACAGCTGGGGGTTGCGAGCAATTCACAGGCTTGTAAAAGGTCAAAGGAATCTGTTTAGGCAGGCTAGAGCATTATCAAAGGGGGTTGGGCTGCAACACTCCTTTCAAATGCGGGGAGCTAAGACAGTGAATTAACTCTATCCGAGAAACTGGCAAAAAACAGTGGAGAAACAGACAAATACAGAACAAAATTTTATTATTGGGGCACATGCTCAGGAAAAACCAGGGAAAAATCCGATGACTCAGACTGCCCTGCCATCTGAGTTTGCCACGTGACCCTGTCACGGGTGGGATTCCTCACGCTGGCTTCCCACAATGGCTGTCAGTTTCCACTGTCCTAGCATTTTCCTCTTCAACTGCTGACTGCCAGGCCCTACTCTACGTGGCACCCTCTGAAATTGGCAGCCTGACACACTGCCCAGAAATATCCTGCTGTAAAGTAGCTATGCCACTTCACAGTGGCCCTGATAGTCAACCCTGTAATATGCCATCCTAAAACGTCTCCATCTTCAAAGTATCAAACAAATTTTAGTTAAAAAAATGTTTTTAATTCATGTTCTTTTTATTTTAAGAGAAGGAGTAAATCATTGACATGAGATCAAAGACTGTCAGATTGGTAAATTCCCAGGAGGTAGACACCATGCTTTGAAGTGCAGGGTAGGATAAAATGTATTCTCATTTTAAATGTATTAATGAAAAATTGATTAATCGTTAAATTCATCAATTTGATTCATCATTTTTCAATCACATAAGCTGTTGGTGAAACAGAACTCTATACTTTTAGGCATAATTTGATAACTTCATCAGTAATCTAGATGTGAGTTTCTTAAATCATCTCCAGTTCAAATTCTCTGGTAAGATACACTTGGACAGGCATCGAAAATAGCTCAATATTTGTTATTATTTAGTATCCATTTATAAAATGGTGTTTAAGTCTGTGACATAAATTTTGAGGAAACCAAATTCAAGGAATCCTTTCTCCATTGTATTCGGTGTGCTTATGCAACTGGCATCTGATTTTAAGAAATAAAATGAGAATTTACTCTATTTTTAAAACTGGATATAGGTCAGTTTAAGGTTAAAGATACAGCACACTCTGGCTTTTTGGACAATTTTTTTTTAGAGAAGTTTGCTTTTGAGAAGGTGGATGCATAAATACGTCTCCCTCACCCCACAGCAGCAGTTAAAAATCCATTCAGAGGTTTTAAGCAAAGTTCACTTGATTGTAGGTCAGTATCCAGTGGATAAATCACAAAATTGCTTCAAATAATGTACGTGATTTGCTTTCTCCCTGCTGAGGAAAAGCTCTGAGCTGAGAAAGCATGAAGTAAGAATTGTTTCCTCACCCTTAAGGTTAATGCCCCTGTCACAGCTGAAGTCACCATCAAGGAAACACACAGAAGTAGCTTAAAATGCAACCGTTTTCATCAATCTGCCACAGGCAGCAGAAAACAAATGACTGTGGATCCTATCTTTGTCAGCGGCAGGGCATTTGTTAAAGTAAAAAGATAAGAGCAAAGAAAGAGACAAGAAATCCCTTGGCAAAGAACATAAGAGAAATATGCCACCAAAAGTGCAGGGCCTTCAAAAATAGTCTCTTATAATCACTGAGGTCTGTGAGGCTGGCAGAGCATTATGTTTTGGTGAATGTGGTAGGGTAAATGTTCCCCTTTAGAGTTTTAGGCTATTGACCCCCTGCTGCAAGAGTAATCTTTCTCAAGCACCATTTTCATCATGTCGTTCCTACTCAAGGACCCTTAGGGCAGAGCACCCTGGTGCCTACCATATTAAATCCAAACTCTTCAGCCTGGTAACCTCAGTGGTCCTCTCCAACTGATCTTTGCTTCTGTTGCACCAGCAAACAGACACTCTTCAATCCATTCAAGTAGACTGGCTTGCTTTCCTCTGTATAAATTTTTTTGTTTTTAATGAAACTAGCTTTAAGTATCTGCTCCTCTTTCTCCTGCAGTCTTGGATATTCTCCTTATTTCCAAAAGTACACACTCCCACATAGACTTCTTTTCCATGCCTGCCAAAGTCCCTGCAATTAGCTTTGAAACTGATTTCCCTCAGGAAGTCTTCCCTAAGTAACCATAGTCCTATTCTGTTAATTTTGATTCTCTGTCCCTCTGCTCAGTTTGTACTATTTTTCCCATATATGTTATTTTGTACTATGCATTTCACTTCTGTAAGCTTGATGCCCCAAGCTAGAGTCAAAATATAACAATGGTAGCATGTTTTATGTTTGTTTTCCGAATGACTTGATCATTCATTCATTCATTTTAATTACTCAATAAATATGCATTATTTAACTGCTCTGTTAGGAATATTGCAGGGAATTCGCTGGTGGTCCAGTGGTTAGGACTCTGAGCTTTCACTGCCAAGGGCCTGGGTTTGGTTCCTGGTTGGGGAGTTGAGATCCTGCAAGGAATGATAAGGGGAAAAAAGACCTTATGTCGTCATGGAGGTAAGGAATGAAGAGAGTATTGTACTTTGGGGCAAGAGAGAGTTTAATGAAGAAGAAATGATTAAGAGGAATATTGCTGAAAGGTTGAAGATAAAAAGAAAAGGTCACTGAGTTGGTGATTCTATGTCTAAATTTTATGACCCATGAAGGGTTATAACATTAATTTTTGAGACCACCAGGTCAGTTCTAAATAATTGAAGCCACGTGACAAGCCAAAACAAACAAACAAACAAAATACCCAGTACTTCTCATTGTCAATATTAAAAAATAAATGTGAGTCCAAAAATAGTCAAGAAATGGTTCCAGTTTGGAGGAATAATTAAATTCTATTTGATTCAAGACCAAAGTCTTCTGTGAGTGCAGAAGTTCAGGTAAGGTTTTCTGAAACAAGCAGCCTCATTTTTATATATATTACTTTCAAGATAAATCAGAGATTTCTGGGAAAGAAGAAACAAGATGGAGAATCTCTTTAATATTAAGTAATAAGTGCATTTGTAGAAATTTGCAATATAAATGTGGTTCTTAAAAACCTCCATCTTAGCTTCATATTAGCACAGACATTTTTCTTTCATGGGAAGGCTTGCTGAATGCAAGTTTATTTCAGAAATTTGATTTCTGTAAATAAATGCCATGCTAGGTTTTGCATATTCCAGAATTATTTAGAATTGACCTGGTGGTCTCAAAAATTAATGTTATAACACTTCATGGGTCATAAAATTTAGATATATAGTCACCAGTGACCTTTTCTTATTATCGCCAACCTTTTAGCATCATTCCTGACTATTAATCATTTCTTCTTCATTAAATTCTCTCTTGCTCCAAGGTACAATACTCTTCTTTCATTCCTTACCTCTGTGACAACATAATGTCTTTTCTCTCCTTATCATTCCTTGTGGATATGAGGGATTTGCATGTTTTAATAATTGTTGCTTGCTTTCTTCTCTATATTCTAACCCATGTATGTTCTGTAGAACAGAGGCGACCTTTTTCTTTCCTGGCTCATCCTCAAGAGAGGAAAACTTTTTAATGTAACTGATGAGAATTGGAGATATTGCTTGAGTCTCAGGCAGCTTTCCCTTTCATGCTGCCCACTAGCAGCCTTCATGGGATGAGGGGCACTGAGGAAATCCTAGACCTTTAGAACAGGTTTCATCATAGCACATTTTTACTTCTACCTCTTCTGAAAATGGAAAGGAATTAATATGATTATAAACATCCAATCTTCAATCCAGCCCCTTGCTTCCCAATGTATCTGTGATTCTTCTTCTTCATTAGCTGAACTCCTTCTGATGCTGCAGTTGGAGGACTATGGCTGTTTTGTCTTCTCTTCTCTCTTTTTATTCTTCTGCATGGCAGACTCTCTGGGCCATCTGAGCACTAGATTCTTAATCTAGGTAAGAATGTGTAATACGATATAGAACTGAAGCTGCTGCTATTACTATGTCATTGAGAAATTATTTTATTGAGAAATAAATTATTTTAGGACAAGATAAATATGGCATTAAAACCAGAGTTTCAGTATAGAGACCTTTAATCTGTGTGGTTGAATAGACTTATCTTCATTATTAACATGGTTTGATTCTTTTACTTTTCCCCATTAATTTATTTTGTCATTTGCAGGTCATTCAAGACTACTGAAGTCTCTTGTGAGCTACAGAACATAAATATATGAAATTTTTGTGTTAAATGTTAATTCTAAATACTTAAGTTGTTTTTATTTTGGAAGCTATATTGTTCATTTTATATATGTCTTTTATATATGTCTTTTATATATGTATACACAGATGCATTTTATATATACACATATTTATTTTTACACAGGGAGAGAAATTGATTTTAAGTTATTGGCTCATGTGATTATGACAGCTGTTGTGTGTGTGTTGTGTATTAGTTATTCAGTTGTGTCTGACTCTTTGCAACCTCACAGGTGTAAGCTGTCAGGCTCTTCTGTCCATGGAATTCTCCAGGCAAGAATACTGGAGTGGGTAGAAGGGGATCTTCCCAACCCAGGGATTGAACCCAGGTCTCCTGCATTGCAGTCAGCTTTTTTACCAATCTCCTGAGTGGTCCAGCAGGCTGAAGATCCAGTGTAGAATCAATGTGAAGTTCAAGTCCAAAGGCAGTCTGCTGGTAAAACTCCTGTTTTGCTGGGAGAGGTGTCCTTATTGTATTACAGTCTTTAACTGATTGGCTGAGTCATTACCACATGACAGAGGGTAGTCTGCTGTACTCAAAAATCCATGAATTTAAATGTTATCTCATCTAAAAAAATTCCTCACATTAAACATCCAGAATAACATTGAATAAATATCTGGGCACTGTGACCTAGCTAAGTTGATACATAAAAATTAGCCTTCAAAGAAGTCAGAAGTTTTCTTCTCTTCCTTATTTTAGGCCTTATTAAAAGTTGTAGAAGGAATTGTGTTCAAGGCTTATCTTCTGAATCCATTTGACTTGACATAAACTCATGTATCACAGTCTCCATCACTGTCACATAATTGCAACCATGATATACTCTTAACATTGTCTCTGTATTATCAACAGAAGTATTTTTAATTAACTGGCTAATTAATAAAACAACCTAAGCATTCATCAATGGATGTATGGATAAGGAAAGTGTGCATATATGAGACGGAATATTATTCAACCACTAAAAAGAAAGTTATCATTTTTTACAACGTGGATGGAAGGTGAGGCTAAGTAAAATAAATCTCAAGTGAAATAAGTCAGACAAAGGCAATTACAATATGATCTCATTTATATGTGGAATCAAAAAACAAAACCCCAGGACTGAACTCCTAGATACAGAGAACAGATTTGTGGTTCCCAGAAGGATGGATGGGGGGTGGGTAAAGTGAGTTGAGGGTGGTCAGAAGGTACAAATTTTCAATAATAAAAATAAATAAGCTCTATGGATGTAATTTACTGCATGAGGACTATATTATACTGCATTTTGTATATTTGAGCATTGCTAAAAGAGTTAATCTTAAAAGTTCTTATCACAAGAAAAAGAATTTTAACAGTAGTGATAGTTGTTAATGAAACTTACTATGGTAATCATTTGGCAATATACACATGCATCAAATCATTATCTTGTGTACCTAAAACTAATACAATGTCATATGATAGTCATATCTCAGAAAAAAAAAAAACAGTGACACATACATATTGAGCACTTGTTAAACTCTATGCTCTAGTCCAGGTACTGTCCATGGCGGCCTGTTCTTGTGAAGCTTACATGCTATTGAGAACCTCAGTTCAGTTCAATTCAGTCAGTCGTCATGTCTGACTCATTGAAACCCCATGAACTGTAGCACGTCAGGCCTCCCTGTCCATCACCAAATCCCAGAGTTCACTCAAACTCATGTCCATTGAGTTGGTGATGCCATCCAGCCATCTCATCCTCTGTCGTCCCCTTCTCCTCCTGCCCCCAATCCCTCCCAGCATCAGAATCTTTTCCGATGAGTCAACTCTTTGGCATCAGATGGCCAAAGTATTACAGTTTCAGCGTTAGCATCAATCTTTCCAAGGAACACCCAGGACTGATCTCCTTTAGAATGGACTGGTTGGATCTCCTTGCAGTCAAGGGACTCTCAAGAGTCTTCTCCAACACCACAGTTCAAAAGCATCAATTCTTCAGCATTCAGCGTTCTTCACAGTCCAACTTTCACATCCATACATGACTATTGGAAAACCTATAGCTTTGTTGGCTAACTGATGTCTCTGCTTTTTAACATGCTGTCTAGGTTGGTCATAGCTTTTCTTCCAAGGAGCAAGGATCTTTTAATTTCATGGCTGCAATCACCATCTGCAGTGATTTGGAACCCCCCAAAATAAAATCTGCCACTGTTTCCACTGTTTCTCCATCTATTTGCCATGAAGTGATGGGACCAGATGCCATGATCTTAGTTTTCTGAATGTTGAGTTTTAAGCCACATTTTCACTCTCTTCTTTCATTTTCATCAAGGGGCTCTTTAGTTCTTTGCTTTCTGCCATAATGGGGGTGTCATCTGCATATCTGAGGTTATTGATATTTCTCCCAGTTATCCTGATTCCAGCTTGTGCTTCCTCCAGCCCAGCCTTTCTCATAATGTACGCTGCATGTAAGTTAAATAAGCAGGGTGACAATATACAGCCTTGACATACTCCTTTTCCTATTTGGAACCAGTCTGTTGTTCCATGTCTAGTTCTAATTGTTGCTTCTTGACCTACAAACAGATTTCTCAAGAGGCAGGTCAGGTGGTCTGGTATTCCCATCTCTAAGAATTTTCCAGAGTTTATTGTGATCTATGTCAAAGTCTTGGCATAGTCAATAAAGCAGAAATAGATGTTTTTCTAGAACTCTCTTGCTTTTTTGATGATCTAGCCAATGTTGGCAATTTGCTATCTGGTTCCTCTGCCTTTTCTAAAACCAGCTTGAACATCTGGAAATTCATGGTTCATGTATTGTTGAAGCCTGGCTTTGAGAATTTTGTGCCTTACTTTACTAGCATGTGAGATGAGTACAATTGTGCGGTAGTTTGAGCATTCTTTGGCATTGCCTTTCTTTGAGATTGGAATGAAAACTGACCTTTTCCAGTCCTGTGGCCACTGCTGAGTTTTCCCAATTTGCTGACACATTGAGTGCAGCACTTTCACAGCATCATCTTTTAGGATTTGAAATAGCTCAACTGGAATTTAAGCTGTATAATCAAATACAATGCTATGGTGATTTTATTAGTGAGCAGACAGAAAGGGAACTTTGGCTCTTACTGGAAAATGTA
This sequence comes from Aepyceros melampus, assembly GCA_006408695.1. Classification (NCBI taxonomy): domain Eukaryota; kingdom Metazoa; phylum Chordata; class Mammalia; order Artiodactyla; family Bovidae; genus Aepyceros; species Aepyceros melampus. The sequence continues at coordinate 75,708 of SJXQ01011327.1, forward strand.
ATGAAGACAAAGTTTTCAAGTGTAAGCATATATCTGAGCTGGCCAGATAAGGCAGTGTGTGAGACTTGTTGGTGGAAACTGATGACCTGGAGAGTAAAGGTCTTGTCAAAGGGAGTTTCTTATACCAAGTTCTAGTGAGTTATCATCATGCAGGTAATTCAGCAGATAAACTTTAAGTTTGAGACTTCTGATATAGTAGTTTGGCATATTAATTATGTATGTTAAGGGAAAGAAAAGTGAAAGTGAAGTCGCTTAGTTGTGTCCAACCCTTTGTGACCCCATGGATTGCAGCCTAAGAGGCTCCTCTGTCCATGGGACTTTCCAGATGAGAATACTGGAGTGGGTTGCCATTTCCTTCTCCAGGAGATCTTCCCGACCCAGGGATCAAACCTGGATCTCCCCCATTGTAGGCAGACACTTTACCGTCTGAGCCACCAGGGAAGTCGAGGGAAAGAAACATGCATTTATTTTATCTCCTCTCTGTGCCAGGCACTGTAGAAGTAACTATCATATATGTTGTCTCATTCAATCTTCACAATTATATCAGAGATACTTTTCAAGAACAGAGCTATGACAGAAGGCAGTTTCTAATTTGAAAAATCATCAGCTACTCTGGCAATAAGTTAGAGATCTGGACTCACACATGCCCTGCCGCACAGTTAGGTCAGTCAGTAAAATGGTCTGTGTAAATGAGATTCATCCAATTTTGTCTGAGCCACCATGAGTTGATGGCTGTCAGATACCAGAGACTTATGTGTAAATTTCAAAATTGTTTTCTGAGAATTAGTGAAATACTCTTAACTTGTCACATGTATCAAGGTTATAAAATAGTCAAGAGTGAGAGTTATTTTTGGAAGAATTTCTTTCTTGTAAGCTATGCTAGGAGCCCACTCTCAGAAAGAGAAGGGATAGGACTATTAATACATCACCAAAGCCCAGGAAAAAAGAATGGCTTCCGTGGGATTAATTTAGAAAACATTTGTCTCCCAAATCCCCTTTGGAAAATCTCAAGAACAAGAAATGACTAAGTAACATTCCATTTTTTTGCAGGTACCACGTCTTAAGCATATTATTTGTTGGTGGGCATTTGGGTTGTTTGTGTGTCTTAGCTAGTACTACCGTGAATATTGGGGTGCATGTATCTCTCCAAATTAGAATTTTCATCTTTTCCAGATATATAACCAGGGGTGGGATTGTTGGATTGTATGCTAGCTCTATTTTTAGATTTTTAAGCACCTCCATACTGTTCTCTATAGTAGCTGTGCCAATTTACATTCTCACCAACATTATAGGAGGGTTCCTTTTTTCTCCACAGCCTTTCTGGTATTTAATATTTATAGACTTTTTGAGAATAGCCAATCTGACAGGTGTGAGCTGGTACCCTATAGTGGTTTTGATTTGCATTTCTCTGATAATTAGCTTTGCTAAGCACCTTTTCATGTGCCTGTTAGCCATCTGTATGTCTTCTTTGGTAAAATAATCTATTTAGGTCTTCTGCACTTTTTTTGGTTGTTTGCTTTCTGATATTGAGGTGTACAGCTATCTGTATATTTTGGATATTAACCCCTTGCCAGTCACATCTCTGCAAATATTTTTCTCCTATTCCATAGACTGTCTTTTCAATTTGTTGGTTTCCTTTTCTATCCAAAACTTTTAAGTTTAGTTAGGTCCCATTTGTTTAATTTTGATTTTGTTTTGCTTTGGGAGACTGATCTAAGACAGTATTGCTGCAACTTATGTCTGAGAATGTTTGTCTATATTCTCTTCTAGGAGATTTATGGTGCCATGTCTTAGGTCTTTAAACCATTTTGAGTTTATTGTTGTATATGGTGTGAGAGCGCATCCCAAGTTCATTGATTTACATGAGAATGTCCAGCTTTTCAGACTTGCTGAAGAGACTGTTTTTTCCTCCATTGTATATTCTTGCCTTCTTTGTTATAGATTAATTGACTGTAGGTGGGTGAGTTTACTTGTGAGCTTTCTATTCTGTCCCATTTTTGTGCCAATACCATGCTTTTTTTTTTCTTTAATTAATTTTTATTTTTTAGTTTGTTTTGCTTTACAATACTGTATTTGTTTTGCTACACATCGACATGAATCAGCCACGAGTGTACATGAACTCCCAATCCCGACTCCCACCTCCCCCCTCCCACCCCACACCCTCTCTCTGGATTATCCCCGTGCATCAGTCCCAAGCATCCTGCATCCTGCATCAAACCTGGACTGGCAATTCGTTTCACTTATGATATCACACATGTTACACTGCCACTCTGCTAATACCATGCTTTTTTGATTACTGTAATCGATACTGTACTATTGACTGAAGTCTGGGAGAATTATGCTTGCAGCTTTGTTCTTTTTCCTCATGATTGCTTTAAAAAGAATGAAATATTACCATTTTCAGAAACATGGATGGACCTAGAGAATACTGTATTAAGTGTGGTAAGTCAGATAGAGAAAGATAAGCATTATATGATATCAGTTGTACCTGGCATCTAAGAAGTACTACAAATGAATTTATGTACAAAAAATAAAACAGATTCACATAGAAAACAAACTCAATGGGGAAAGGGAGGTTGGAAGGGGTAAACCAGAAATATGACTTAACAAACTATTATATCTAAAATAAATAATCAACAAGGATTTACTATATAACAGGGAACAATATTTAATATCTTGTGATAACTTATAATAGAAAATAACCTTAACTGTCTATATATATATGAATCACTTTGCTATACATCTGAAATTGACAAAATATTGTAAATAAACTATACTTCAATTAAAAACAAAATGGAGAAACGATACTTTAAAAAAGCCAGAGATGGCTTGTTTTATGGCAGAAGCCAAAGAGAACAGCTGCATTACTACCAGGTTGTGGAAAATAATATAGAGACCGACTGTGTTACTAGTTGTGAGTGAGCACAGCAGCATGGGTTTATGTCTGATACTGTACAAAGAGGAAGACATCTAACTGGCGTTGCTAGATATCGACTGATTGTAGAAACACTAAATAATGAGCTGATAGTACATCACTTGGAAATCAAGGGAAATGCAGAAAATAGCCCCAGCAAAGGGGGATTACTGAAGAATGTACATAAATGTTTCATATGAAAGAAGAGTTTTAAATATTGGACAAGCTCATAGAACCTGAAGCCAGCTCATGACATCAGCAGTCAAGTAAGAACTTCACCACTTACAATTCCATTCTTTCTATTGCCCAAGCTGGGAAAGCACAAACTTCCCTCATGATGATGATAATATGTAAAACAAATATTGATACTGTTATTGATAATAATTTCAGTAAATGTTAATTGGCATTTTATTGTCTCTGGATTAACTGTTCCCTCAAAGGGCTAAATAGTAAGGCTAAATAGTAAGGCTAAATAGTACCTATACTTTGTAACTTAAGTGGTCTCTCCTAACTTTTCAGCTTGGCTATTTTTAGCATGAATGCCTCAAAGATAATATGTACATGAGTGGGAGTGGCTGTTTCAACAAACCGTTATTTATGAAGATAGGCAACAGGTTCCGTTTGGTTGTAGTTTACCAGTGACTACAAAAGAAGTTCTGGATATATTTTTGATCAATAAGGAAATTTAGTCAGGTTAATCAGCATTATAAATTATCCATCAGATACTATGAATATTAAACTACTAGGCTTGTATTATTTAACAAAGGAATTCAAACAAGTGTCCATAGTACAGAGATCTAATAGTATAGATTAGATAAAGAGAAGTAATATTCACAAATTCTTCTTATGAGATCAGTATGATCTTGATGACAAGGCAGAAAGTAAGAGAGAAAATTATAAGTAAATATAATTTGTAGAAACATACAAAAATTAGAAATAATTATTGTTAAATTCATTTTGACTATGTGTAAAAGAGATTAATGTATCACACACAGGTGGGTTTATCCTCAAAATGCAAAAATGTTAGAAAGTCTATCAGTGTAATTCTGCATATTGATATTGGAACAAATAACAATATGATCATAACATAACAATGATGAAAAACATTTGATAAAATTTATCATGCATTAATATTAAACATTAATGATAAAATAATAATATTCCATTAAACTTGAAAGAGATTTACAATTTATTACTCTGATAAAGGAACACTACTTAAAATTAAAGAATATCACTGAGAAAATTTATTAAGTATTTCCTTTAAAGTTAAGAATATGGCAATGAGGTCTGTTTTCTCCATTTTAATTCTATCTATGATGGAAACTACTGGTGAGCACAAAAATGAAGGTGAACTAAAGAAGGAAAATAAAAATTACAAATGAGAAGAAGTTATAATCATCCACAGATCAGTTGTGATCACATAGAAGTCTCAAAACTATCTAAAAAATACTGAATATAGAAATAAAG
>SJXQ01011327.1:81590-98335 GCA_006408695.1 Aepyceros melampus
CTCTTCACTTTCTGCCATAAGGGTGGTGTCATCTGCATATCTGAGGTTATTGATATTTCTCCAGGAAATCTTGATTCCAGCTTGTGTTTCTTCCAGTCCAGCATTTCTCATGATGTACTCTTCATATAAGTTAAATAAGCAGGGTGACAATATACAGCCTTGACGTACTCCTTTTCCTCTTTGGAACCAGTCTGTTGTTCCATGTCCAGTTCTAACTGTTGCTTCCTGACCTGCATACAGATTTCTCAAGAGGCAGATTAGGTGGTCTGGTATTCCTATCTCTTTCAGAATTTTCCACAGTTTATTGTGATCCACACAGTCAAAGGCTTTGGCATAGTCAATAAAACAGAAATAGATGTTTTTCTGGAACTGTCTTGCTTTTTCCATGATCCAGCGGATGTTGGCAATTTGATCTCTGGTTCCTCTGCCTTTTCTAAAACCAGCTTGAATATCAGAGGGTTCACGGTTCATGTACTGCTGAAGTCTGGCTTGGAGAATTTTGAGCATTACTTTACTAGCATGTGAGATGAGTGCTATTGTGTGGCAGTTTGAGCATTCTTTGGCATTGCCTTTCTTTGGAATTGGAATGAAAACTGACCTTTCTAGGAACAAAAATGTGAAATATCTAGATATAAATGCAAGTGATGTTTGTGATCTGTATGAAAAAAAAAACACTTTATTTAAAGTCATTAAAATGACTTTTAAAATAGTAGAGATATAAAGCACATTAGTGGGTAGCAGGACTCAATTAAACATAATTATTTTTTCAGTGCAATACAAGACAAGAATACTGGAGAGAGTTGCCATTTTCTACTCCAGGAGATCTTCCAGACCCAGGGATCAAACACATGTCCCTTGCATCTCCTGCATTGGCAGGCAGATTCATTACCATCGGCACTGCCTGGGAAGTCACACATACAGACAATGGTACAGATGGTGAAGAATCTTCCTGCCAGTACAAGGGATGCAAGATTAACAGGTTTGATCTTGGGTCTAGACGATCTCTTGGAGAAGGGAATGGCTACTCACTGCAGTATTTTTGCCTGGAGAATTCCATGGACAGACGAACCTGGCAGGCAACAAGTCCATGTGGTCCCAAAAAGTTGGACAGAACTGAGCAAGTAACACTTTCACTTATATATTCTCCAGGCTTTTCTTCCATATAGATTATTACAGAATACTGAATGTATTTCCCTGTACTATACTGTAGGTCCTTATTCATTATCTATTTTATATGTAGCTTTCCTGGTGGCTCAGACAGTAAAGCATCTGCCTGCCATGCAGGAGACCTGGGTTTGATCCTTGGGTTGGGAAGATTTCCTGGAGAAGGAAAAGGCAACCCACTCCAGTATTCTTACCTGGAAAATCCCAAGGATGGAGGAGCCATGTAGGTTACAGTCCATGGGGTCACAAAGGTCAGACATGACTAAGTGACTTCACTTCACTCACTTTATATGTAGTAGTGTGTATATGTTAATTCCAAACTCCTAGTTAATCCCTATTTTATCCTAAACCATCCCTAATGCTTACCATTCCCATTTGGTAGCCATAAGTTTGTTTTGAAGTCTGAGTCTGTTTCTGTTTTGTAAATGAGTTCATTTGTATCATTTTTTTTTTAAAAAAATCCACATCTAAGTGATAATGTATGATATTTGTCTTTGTCTGAATTACTTCACTTAGTATGATAATTTCTCTGTCCATCCATGCTGCAGTAAATAACATTATTTTGTTCTTTTTGTGGCTAATATTCCATTGTTTATATGTACCACTCTTCATTCTTAGGTTGCTTCCATGTCTTGTGTTTTGTTGTAAAAACTGCTGCTGTGAACACTGGGATACATGTATCTTTTTGAATTATGGTTTTCTCTGAATGAAATGCTCATGAGTGGGATTACTCAATCATAGGGTGGTTCTATTTTTAGTTTTTAAAGGAATCTCTGTGCTGTTCTCCATGTTACATTTTATCTCCAATTTACATTTCTACCAGTTGCGTAAAGAGGGTTCCGTTTTCTCCACACTCTCTCCAACATTTATTATTTTATTTTATTTTTCATGATTCTCATTCTGAACAAGTGTGAAGTGATACCCATTGTAGGTTTGATTTGCATTTCCCCTAGTGATTTATGATGTTTATTGCCTTTTAATGTGCTTTTTGGCCATCTGTAGACCTTCTTTGGAAAAATGTCTACTTAGATTTTCTGCACAGTTTTTGATTGGGTGGTTTTGTTTTTTTTTTTTTTGACATTGAGGTGCATGAACTATTTGTATATTTTGAAGATTAATCCCTTGCTGGTCACTGTGTTTGAAATATTTTCTCTCATTTTATAGGTTGTCTTTTCATTGTGTTTATGGCTTCCTATCACATACAGAAATTTTTAATAATAATTAGGTCCCATTTATTTTTATTTCCATTACAACAGCAACTCTACAGGTGGACCAAAAAGATATTGCTGTGATTTGTGTCATCGAGTGTCCTGCTTATGTTTTCCTCTAAAAGTTTTATAGTATCTGATCTTACATTTAGTTCTTTAATATGTTTTGACTTTACTTTGTGTGTGGTGTTAGAGAATATTCTAGTTTCATTGTTTTATATGTAGCTAGTATTTTGTTGAGAATGTTGGCATCTATGTTTATCAGTGACATTGGTCTATAATTTTATTTTTTATAATATCTTTGGTTTTGGTATCAGGGTGATTGTGGCCTCATATTAATAGAATGAGTTTGGGAATATCAATCTTGTAAAAGAATAAAAGGCGATGAGAATACTCAGCTACTAGATTTAATCTAATATCCTTATTATAAGATATCAAGACTCATTATGAGCAAAGCACATCCATGCATCTTTGAAAACTTGATTTATGACAACAGAAACCCTATAGATTAAGAATAAAGAAGAGACTGTTTAGTAAAGATTGTCTGTTAGTCAACTGGTTAATCATATGGAAAAGAAAACCTAGTTAGCATCCCATATTCAAGACACACACAAATTGCAGATTGATTAAAAATAAAAGCATGGAAACAAAAATTCGTAGAAAAATACTACAATAGTTGTTGTTAGGAAGGGATAGGTAAGATACAAAAAGCAGTAGCCATGAAAGAAAAGATAGTTAAATGTTCTGCATTAACATTAAAAATTTCTTCATGAAATGTGACAGATAAATGTAGATACAGGAAAAATGTTGCAATACATGTAACTGACAGAGGATTAGTGCATAGATTATATGAAGTGCATTTCCAAATTTATAACAAAAATGCCTTCTGGAAATGTGGGCAAAAGATACATTTTGTTGCAAGAGAGAGCCCCAAACCCACAAATATCATGAAAATATTATCAATTGCATTAATACAATGGGAATCTGAATTGAAACCACAATCATATTTAATTTTACACCAAACTGGCCAAAATAAATACTCTAGTGATTCAAAAATGTGAATGAAGGAAAATTGCACTCCAACTCAATCTGTCTGGTATAACCTCCTTTGAGAAAAAGTTGACTATACACTATTTCAGTCAGTCAGTCAGTCAGTCAGTTCAGTCGCGCAGTCGTGTCCGACTCTTTGCGACCCCATGAATCGCAGCACGCCAGGCCTCCCTGTCCATCACCAACTCCCGGAGTTCACTCAGACTCACGTCCATTGAGTCCATGATGCCATCCAGCCATCTCATCCTCAGTCGTCCCTTTCTCCTCCTGCCCCCAATCCCTCCCAGCATCAGGGTCTTTTCCAATGAGTCAACTCTTCGCATAAGGTGCCCAAAGTACTGGAGTTTCAGTTTTAGCATCATTCCTTCCAAAGAAATCCCAGGGTTGATCTCCCTCAGAATGGACTGGTTGGATCTCCTTGCAGTCCAAGGGACTCTCAAGAGTCTTCTCCAACACCACAGTTCAAAAGCATCAATTCTTCTGCACTCAGCCTTCTTCACAGTCCAACTCTCACATCCATACGTGACCACTGGAAAAACCATAGCCTTGACTAGACGGACCTTAGTTGGCAAAGTAATGTCTCTGCTTTTGAATATACTATCTAGGTTGGTCATAACTTTTCTTCCAAGGAGTAAACATCTTTTAATTTCATGGCTGCAGTCACCATCTGCAGTGATTTTGGAGCCCAAAAAAACAAAGTCTGACACTGTTTCTACTGTTTCCCCATCTATTTCCCATGAAGTGATGGGGCCAGATGCCATGATCTTCGTTTTCTGAATGATGAGCTTTAAGCCAACTTTTTCACTCTCCTCTTTGACTTTCAACAAGAGGCTTTTTAGCTCCTCCTCACTTTCTGCCGTAAGGGTGGTGTCATCTGCATATCTGAGGTTATTGATATTTCTCCCAGCAATCTGGATTCCAGCTTGTGTTTCTTCCAGTCCAGCGTTTCTCATGATGTACTCTGCATAGATGTTAAATAAGCAGGGTGACAATATACAGCCTTGACGTACTCCTTTTCCTATTTGGAACCAATCTGTTGTTCTATGTCCACTTCTAACTTTGCTTCCTGACCTGCATACACATTTCTCAAGAGGCAGGTCAGGTGGTCTGGTATTCCCATCTCTTTCAGAATTTTCCACAGTTTACTGTGATCCACACAGTCAAAGGCTTTGGCATAATCAATAAAGCAGAAATAGATGTTTTTCTGGAACTCTCTTGCTTTTTCCATGATCCAGTGGATGTTGGCAATTTGATCTCTGGTTCCTCTGCCTTTTCTAAAACCTTAGTAAATAAAAAATGAATTTAGCCTATGAAATTCCATTTCTAATTATATACTTTAGAAAGCTGTTTGCACAAGGAGACAGATATGCATGTATAATGTTACATGTAGCACTATTACAGTAGCAATGTTATAATAGTCACATATAAATGTAGTATAATATACAATGGAATACTATGTAGCCATACAAATAAGTATCTTAGAGCCATGTATATTAACATTGATGTATTTCACAAACTATATTGAATAAAGACTTTTTAGGGATAGTAAAAGAATAAAATGTGTCTGAGAATTACAGATAAAATATTTAGTAAATTTTTTTTTTTTTTAAAGAAGGAGAGGGTGAAATGACGGAGTTACATGCTGTACTTAAACTAGCTGGTATGTTCATGATATTGTTTATATATTTTCTCTTGCCTAAAAAATTTCAGAACAGAATGTATAATAGGAGGAAAAGCTGCTTAAAATGTTTTATCTTTTTCCTTTATTATTGTATGGTCTTCCACTCTATTCCACCACTTTGACATTTTCATCCACAGAAAAATCTTGGTGGAATTCCTTCTGGATTAGTCACTCCATTACATGGATATTTAGTTTATATTTGGGGCTTCCCTGGTGGCTCAATGGTAAAGAATCTGCCTGCAGTGCAGGAGACCTGCGTTTGATCCGTGGGTTGGGACAATCCCCTGGAAGACTCCCCACTCCAGTATTCTTGCCTGGAGAATTCCATGGAGGACAGAGGAGCCTGGTGGGCTACAGTCCATGGGGTTGCAAGGAGTCAGACATGACTGAGTGACTAACCACTGCCACTGCTACTTAGTTTATATATCTCTATTCTTATTTCCTAATTCTTGTATCTAGATTCACTGTACTTCTTGAGAAAATAGTTTAAAAGGAAAGTGTAATATTTGCTTTACAGTAAAAGTAAAGAACCCTATAAAAATCTCTCAGTTATATCCATGACTTTCATAGACTGTTATCAAGAACAGATCTGAGTTCTGGAAGTGGTTTGGCTTTTTAGAGAAATACTCTAATGCCTAAAAGCTCTTGCAAGAAGACAGAATACAATCCTTTGTTGATATTAAGTGAATTAGAGTATGCATGTATAGCCCATCCTGTCCTATTTAATTAAGGGCAGTATATATATTCAGTGATGGAAGCAAGGAATGAAATTTGATTTGTTCAGGGATGTGATAGGATATTTTAAAAAATATATGTGTAAAAAATTCAAGTAACCACAAACCATGAAATTAAGGATGAAACAAACATAGGCAGAAGAGAATAATTTGACACTTATATTCTTACTAGTAATCTTAAAAGTCACTAAGTGTTGCTACATAGAAGAATTGATTAATTGTTACAAAAAAACTGGAAAGAATAAAAGATAAACAAGCATCATTGACAGAGCAGGGACACCAAACTGCAGATGTCATGAGGAAGATATTATCCATAACCTAAGACTCTTAGAAGATGTTGAGAAAACTTTTCCTTTGAAGCATGACATCCAAAGAAATTATAAGACTTGCGTAGGATAAAATGGCAATATAGGACCCAACATGGCTTTAAAAACACAGTCAGTGTGTTATCGCTGTACTTGTGTAATCACAAGTACTTGGTACAATTCAACTGTGTTGCATGTGTTCAGGGGCTAGATTGTAAAAAGCAAAGAACTGTCAAACAGCTGTGATATGTCAGGAAGTGATACCGTTTGCTACTTGGGAAGCAGAAGCAATAAAGAATAAAGCCTGCTCTGGCACCAGGTAGCATGATGTGACAGAGCTGTAGAGCAAGTAGTAGGAGCAAATCAAGCCAGTTTTCTTCCAGAAAACAAAATGAAGGCAATCACCCTGTGGGCAGAGAGGCAGAGATACAAGTAGCGCTAAGTGCCATAAACTGAGTGCAACTGTGTCCCAAAAAGCATTCCCAATGGTAGCACTTGGAGTAGGAATAGTCCTTACACATGTTAAATTGCGGTACAGAGGTAATTTTTCATTTCTGAGATGTGCATATAAATATGTGTATTTAAAAAAAACAGATTCAAATCTGTAGGCAAAAATTTTAAATAATTATAATTGAATTTAAGAAGTAGTTATAAATAAGCATTATTCATAGTGGTAGATTGCTTGCAGAGTAGAAAGAGAAATATTTTCCTTGTAATTCCCCCAAATTGATTCATCTGTGATGTTTAAAAATTCAGTGTGAAGGCAAAATATTTGTAGAGTGACCCTAAAATATTGCTAGAGAAAACATTTAAAGAAGTGTTTAATTCAAGAATGAAGGCAAAGCATATAATAGATCAGAGAAGATTTCACGGAGTAGAAGTTACTTGAGATGATCTGTGAATGCTTGGCAGGGTTCCGATGAGTGAATTTGAATGGACAATGTCTTTTGTGCATTAGTAATAGTCCATGTAAAAGCACAAGAGAAGACTGTGACAACGTAGAGGGGTGGGATGGGGGGAGGTGGGAGGGCAGTTTAAGAGGGAGGGGCCATATGTAAACCTATGGCTGATTCATGTTGATGTATGGCAGAAACTAACACAATATTGTGAGGCAGTTATAATCCATGTCTCTAGAGTTTGCAGGCAACCCCGAAAGAAGCTTGACTGAGAAAAGTAGACTGAAATCTTAGGAAATGACATTAGATAGCTGCAGAGGAACACTTCTGAGAGCTTTATAATTTATAGTTTAAGCTTTAATAATTAATGGATGAGTAATTTCAGTTTTATTTCACATGAGGGGGAGACCTTCAATTCTATAAACTGTCTTGATCACAGTGGGGGTTCCATAAGATATACTTCTCTTCAGTGTGTAAAGGCTATTTGAAATGGGAGGTTAGAATTTCAAAGAAATAGGAGATATTTGCCTTAACCCACTAATGTGATTGGGACTTAGGCTACTGATGGGGCCAGTGGTAACAGGAAATGATCAAGTCTGTTTATGTGCACAGTTATTCTTAAATTTAATCACTCATTTTTCCATTTGCTTCATATGTATTGAGTGCTTTCTATGGGCCAAGTTCTGTTCTAGGGACCAGAGACACAGGAATAACAAAGTAAGACAATGTCCCCATTGTCAAAAAATACATACCCAAAGACCATGGAGAAGCAAAACACAAATAACTTCATATAGTTTTGTAAAATTGTGAAAAAATAAAGTGGAACAATAGAAAATAGTGGAACAATAGAAAGTAGTGGGAGAGTGACTGGTTGAGATTGGGCGTGTGGTTAGGGGCAGTCATTTGAGCTGGGTCATGAATTAAGGGAGGGATGGATGCTGAGCGATTTGAACATCCCAGGTGCAGAGGAAATAGAGGAGACCCTGAGCCGGAAGCATCCCTGGTAGGGAGATTCATTACACAGAGTACTGTCCTCGTGACAAGTCCGGCTTTAAAGACTTTTTTTTAAAAGTTGTTAGCATTTCTTCAGTTTGTTTGATTCCAAACTGTCTTTGAAATTGCTGAGGCTATTTTTCCTTAAACAACTATTGATGTGTTGCGATAGACATTTCATGTCAAAGTCCCAGTCGTTTAGCAAGTTCTGTCATTTGTGTAAGATAAAACATGAATGTAAGTAAAAGTGTCACTGCTTAGCGTATTCTTTGGCTCATAATAGTATATTTGCATTAAGCAAATGGGAATGCCAGATGTTTATATGATAGTTGCTCTAGTCTAGCTCAGGGGCACACCTCTTCAGTTTCGCTGGCTTTGCCAACACACTGTTGCTGTCTCTCTCCACTCACTTTGAAACCACCTCTCCTGTCAGCTTCAGTGCCCTCTGCCACCTTCTGGGATCATCACATTTTACAATGTCCTGGAGGAATCACCTTGGAAAGTAGTTTTGTTAAGTTGCTTCTCTGGTTAAGAACTATTCTACATTGGTTACAAAATAAAGTTAAAACTTTATCTGATATTCAAAGCTTTTTCCAGTTGCGCTCCAATCTAATCTTTCACAATCTTGGGACTTCTGTAGTAGTCCAGTGGTTAAGACTTCACCTTCCAGTGCAGGAGCTGTTAGGTTCTGTCCCTGGTCAAGGAGCTAAGACGCCACATGCCTCAGGCCCCAAACCCCAAACAATAAACCAGGGCAATATTATAACAAATTCAGTAAAGACTTTAAAATGGTCCATATCAAAAATCATTTAAAAAAAGAACAATAAAAATAAGCTTATCTCTCACATTAGCTCAGCTTAACATCTCCTACCAATTACCTGGGCTCAGGATTCTGCAGCACCTAAAACTATATCCTCCTCCTGCTAACATAAATCTAATCCATTTACGCATATTTCAAAGTCCATTTTAAAGCTTAAAGTCTTTCTTTAAAGGCCTTTCATCCCACCACACAGCTCACTATATATATATATAGTATATATATATATCATCATATATAGGGCTTCTCTGGTGGCTCAGAGGTTAAACCGTCTGCCTGGAATGTAGGAGACCCGGGTTCGATGCCTAGGTCGGGAAGATCCCCTGGAGAAGGAAATGGCAACCCACTCCAGTACTCTTGCCTGGAGAATCCCATGGAGGGAAGAGCCTGGTAGGCTACAGTCCATGGGGTCACAAAGACTTGGACACGACTGAGTGACTTCACTTTCACTTTCATCATATATGCACACACATACATGCACATATAAGTATTTTTACCATATAATGTGATATATATTACATTATACATATGTGTTTATATTAAGATTTTCCTGGTTATGATATTATATGCATACATGTCAACTCTAAGCTGAGCTTCTAAAAGATAATCATGATTTATTTTATTTCTATTAATAAAGAAGAGTTTTAAGCACATAAAAATACTCAGGGTATATGTTTAATTGATTAAAGTTCTATATACAAATTACAAACAAATGTGAAGTGAAGTGAAAGTTGCTCAGTTGTTCCACTTCTTTGTGACCCCATGGACTATACAGTCCATGGAATTTTCCAGGCCAGAATACTGGAGTGGGTAGCCTTTCCCTTCTCCAGGGGATTGTCTCAACCCAGGTATCGAACCCAGGTTTCCTGCATTGCACGCAGATTCTTTACCAGCTGAGCCACAAGGGAAGCCCCTATATAAGTCATCAATTTTATCATATAGTTGTTCTTATTACATTATTAGTCAAGATTCAACTTCTTCCATAATTTTCTATTCTCCTCTCTTATTTCACACATACTTTATAAAATTTGTCCTGTATGTGTAAGTTTCTCTGTCTTTAACTATACATATGCATTTGCGCATATATATACACATACACACTATGCAGAGTCCCTCTCTATATAACATGTATCAGATATGAATTACATATAACACAGAGTTGGTTTGACAACATGATGTCATATTTACTAATACTGCTTAGGTTATCATTGACTTTCATTTTTGAGAATTAAATAGACCAAGATTGGCAATTCCGACCCATTACCTGTTTTTGCAAATAAAGTTTTATTGGAACATAGCCATGCCCATTTATTTGCGTATTGTCTATAGTTGCTTTCCCCCTAAAGGGAAACATTGAATAGTTGCACCATAAAGCTTATGACACACAAAGTCTGACATATTTGCTATGGCCCTTTACAGAAAAAGTTTGCTGATACCTAGAACCAAACAAGAGGAAATGTACTGCTTTTCATTTGCATAGTTCTCAAGATTCAGGTGTCATAGAGTGATATTCTCCTGTTCAACTTCACTATTTATTCAATTGTAGTAAAAGTCTGACATCAGATGCATTTACCCAAAGGGGCATTATTTGCAAATCATCCTCTTGTTGTTGAAGGCATTCAGTCTGAGTTATATTGGTTTTGAAAATGTAGAAAATGTTATAAGGAGATCTCAGAAGGTGTAGAAGTTGAGCTTAATCCAGAATTATTTTCTTCCAGAGTTATTTTAATTATGGAAGGCCTAATTAGCAAGCTAAATCATAGCAGAAGAATGTGTTTGCTTTGCAAAATCAAATCAGTTACACAATTTATGTTCCCTGCAGCTGCTACTTCCCATTTTTATAGAAGCAGCTCCATTCCAGCTGTGGATGTGAGCAGCTCTGTCTCCTGCTCATTCAGAGTGGAGATGTTTCATACCCAACTATACGGATGCCAAGAACCAAAACTTGTAAGCAAATTTCTTTTAAAAAAAAAGATACCAGTAGATTGGAACTGAAAAAAAAAATGAAAATGTAATATAGTGCAGGTTTTTGAAAGCCTAAGGAAATATAGTAATATAAATTTTTGTGTATAAACATATCAATTTCAAGATTTATTCTATTAACTTGGGATTTGAATTATTTTGATATTTTTCTGCATCTTAATGTGATATATTAAATTATTATGGCATTTAATTATGACAAATTTTAAAAATATAAACATTGAAGAATAATATTTTTCTTCTTTATAACATAACCTTAGATAACTAAAGAGAAAATACACCTCATTTTATTTATTTATTTTAAAATTTAATTTATTTATTTTAATTGGAAGCTAATTACTTTACAATATTGTAGTGGGTTTCGTCATACATTGGCATGAATCAGCCATGGGTGTGCATGTGTTCCCCATCCTGAACCCCCTCCCGCCTCCCTCCCCACCCCATCCCTCAGAGTCAGCCCAATGCACCAGCCCTGAGCACCCTGTCTCATGCATCAAAACTGGACTGGCAATCTGATTCACATATACATTTTTCAATGCTATTCTCTCAAATCATCCCACCCTTGCCTTCTCCCACAGAGTCCAAAATACTGTTCTAACATCTGTGTCTCTTTTGCTGTCTCACATATAGGGTCATGGTTACCATCTTTCTAAATTCCATATATATGCATTAGTATACTGTATTAAGTGTTTTTCTTTTTGGCTTACTTCACCCTGGATAATAGGCTCCAGTTTCATCCACCTCATTAGAACTGATTCAAATGCATTCTTTTTAATGGCTGAGTAATACTCCATTGTGTATATGTAAACAGCTTTCTTATCCATTCATCTGCTGATGGACATCTAGGTTGTTTCCATGTCCTGGCTATTATGAACAGTGCTGCGATGAACATTGGGATACACGTGTCTCTTTCAGTTCTGGTTTCCTCAGTGTGTATGCCCAGCAGTGGGATTGCTGGGTCATATGGCAGTTCGCTTTCCAGTTTTTTAAGGAATCTCCAAACTGTTCTCCATACTGGCTGTACTAGTTTACATTCCCACCAACAATGTAAGAGGGGTCTGTTTTCTCCACATGCTCTACAGCATTCATTGTTTGTAGACTTTTGGATAGCAGCCATTCTGACTGGCATGAGATGGTACCATATGTCTTCTCTGGAGAAATGTCTGTTTACTTCTTTGGCCCATTTTTTTATTGCATTGTTTATTTTTCTGGAATTGAGCTGCAGGAGCTGCTTGTATATTTTTGAGATTAATTCTTTGTCAGTTGCTTTGTTTGCTATCATTTTCTCCCATTCTGAATGCTGTCTTTCCACCTTGCTTATAGTTTCCTTCGTTGTGCAAAAGCTTTTAAGTTTAATTAGGTTCCATTTGTTTATTTTTGCTTTTATTTCCATTACTCTAGGAGGTGGGTCATAGAGAATCCTGCTGTGATTTATGTCAGAGAGTGTTTTGCCTATGCTTCCCTCTAGAAGTTTTATGGTGCTATGTTTAGATCTTTAATCTATTTTGAGTTTATTTTTATGTATGGTGTTAGAAAGTGTTCTAGTTTTATTCTTTTACAAGTGATAGACCAGTTTTCCCAGCACCACTTGTTAAAGAGATTGTCTTTTCTCCATTGTATATTCTTGCCTACTTTGTCAAAGATAAGGTGTCCATAGGTGCGTGAATTTATCTCTGGGCTTTCTATTTTGTTCTATTCATCTATATTTCTGTCTTTATGCCAGTACCATACTGTCTTGATAACTGTAGCTTTGTAGTATAGTCTGAAGTCAGGCAGGTTGATTCCTCCAGTTCCATTCTTCTTTCTCAAGATTGCTTTGGCTATTCGAATTTTTTGTATTTCCATACAAATCATGAAATTATTTGTTCTTGTTCTCTGAAAAATACTGTTAGTAACTTGATAGAGATTGCATTGAATCTATAGATTGCCTTGGGTAGTATAGTCATTTTCACTATATTGATTCCTCTCATCCATGAACATGGTATATTTCTCCATATATTTGTGTCATCTTTGATTTCTTTCATCAGTGTTTTATGGTTCTCTACATATAGGTCTTTTGTTTCTTTAGGTAGATTTATTCCTAAGTATTTTATTCTTTTCATTGCAATGGTGAATGGAATTGTTTCCTTAATTTCTTTTTCTGTTTTCTCTTTATTAGTGTATAGGAAAGCAAGGGATTTCTGTGTATTAATTTTATATCCTGTAACTTTACTATATTCACTGATTAGCTCTAGTAATTTTCTGGTGGTATCTTTAGGGTTTTCTATGTAGAGGATCATGTCATCTGCAAACAGTGAGTGTTTTACTTCTTCTGTGATTCATTGGGTCGCAAAGAATCGGACACGACTGAGCGACTGAACTGAACTTTCCAATCTGGATTCCTTTTATTTCTTTTTCTTCTCTGATTGCCATGGCCAAAACTTCCAAAACTATGTTGAATAGTAGTGGTGAGAGTGAGCATCCTTGTCTTGTTCCTGACTTTAGGGGAAATGCTTTCAATTTTTCACCATTGAGGATAATGTTTGCTGTGAGGTATCATATATGGCTTTTATTATGTTGAGGTATGTTCCTTCTATTCCTGCTTTCTGGAGGGTTTATTATTATCATTATTATTATTATCATAAATGGATGTTGAATTTTGTCAAAGGCTTTCTCTGCAGCTTCCCTGGTGGCTCAGAGAGTAAAGAATCTGCCTACAATGTGGGAGACCTGGGCTCAATACCTGGGTTGGGAAGATCCCCTGGAGAAGAAAATGGCAACCCACTCCAGTACTCTTGCCTGGAAAAATCTATGGACAGAGGAGCCTGGTAGGCTGAAGTCCATGGGGTTGCAAAGAGTCAGACATGACTGATGACTGCATACATTGAGATAATCATATGGTTTTTATCTTTCAATTCGTTAATGTGGTGTATTATGTTGATTGATTTGCAGATATTTAAGAATCCTTGCATCCCTGGGATAAAGCCCACTTGGTCATGATGTATGATCTTTTTCATATGTTGTTGGATTCTGTTTGCTAGAATTTGGTTAAGGATTTTTGCATCTATGTTCATCAGTGATATTGGCCTGTAGTTTTCTTTTTTTTGGTGGCATCTCTGTCTGGTTTTGGTGTTATGGTGATGGTGGCCTCATAGAATGAGTTTGGAAGTTTACCTTCCCCTGCAGTTTTCTGGAAGAATTTGAGTAAGATAGGTGTTAGCTCTTCTCTAAATTTTTGGTAGAATTCAGCTGTGAAGACATTTGGTCCTGGGCTTTTGTTTGCTGGAAGATTTCTTGTTACAGTTTTGATTTCCGTGCTTGTGATGGGTCTGTTAACATTTTCTATTTCTTCCTGGTTCAGTTTTGGAAAGTTTACTTTTCTAAGAATTTGTCCATTTCTTCCAAGTTGTCCATTTTATTGGCATATAGTTGCTGATAGTAGTCTTTTATGAGCCTTTGTAATTCTGTGTTGTCTGTTGTGATTTCTCCATTTGCATTTCTAATTTTGTTGATTTGATTCTTCTCCTTTTTTTTCTTGATGAGTCTGGCTAGTGGTTTGTCTATTTACTCAAAGAACCAGCTTTTGGCTTTGTTGATTTTTGCTATGGTCTCATTTGTTTCTTTTTCATTTATTTCTGCCATAATTTTTATGATTTCTTTCCTTCTACTAACCCTGGGGTTCCACATTTCTTCCTTTTCTAGTTGTGCTAGGTGTAAAGTTAGGTTATTTATTTGAGTTTTCTCCTATTTCTTGAGGTAAGCTTGTATTGCTATGAACCTTCCCCTTAGCACTCTTTTTACTGAGTTCCACGGGTTTTGGGTTTTTGTGTTTTGTTTCTATGTATATTTTGATTTATTATTTCTTCTGTGATTTGTTGGTTATTCAGAAGCGTGTTTTTAGCCTGCATATGTTTGTTTAGCCTCCATGTTTGTATGTTTGTATGTTTAGCCTCCATGTTTGTATGTTTAGCCTCCATACAGTTTTTACCCCTGTAGTTGACATCTAATCTTACCGCCTTGTGATCAGAAAAGATGCTTGGAATAATTTCAATTTTTTCAATTTACCAAGGCTAGATTTATGGCCCAGGATGTGATCTATCCTGGAAAAGCTTCCATGTACACTTGAGAAAAAGGTGAAACTCATTGTTTTGGGGTGAAATGTCCTATAGATATCAATAAGGTCTAACTGGTCCATTGTATCCTTTAAAGTTTGTGTTTCTTTGTTAATTTTCTGTTTAGCTGATCTGTCCATAGGTGTGAGTGAGGTATTAAAGACTCCCACTATTATTGTGTTGCTGCCGCCGCTGCTGCTGCTGCTAAGTCACTTCAGTCGTGTCCGACTCTGTGCGACCCCATAGACGGCAGCCCACCAGGCTCCTCTGTTCCTGGGATTCTCCAGGCAAGAACACTGGAGTGGGTTGCCATTTCCTTCTCCAATGCATGAAAGTGAAGAGCGAAAGAGAAGTCACTCAATTGTGTCCGACTCTCAGTGACCCCGTGGACTGCAGCCTACCAGGCTCCTCCACCCATGGGATTTTCCAGGCAAGAGTACTGGAGTGGGACGCCATTGCCTTCTCCCATTATTGTGTTACTGTTCACTTATCCTTTCATACTTGTTAGCATTTGCCTTACATATTGTGGTGCTCTTATATAGGTGCACATATATTTATAATTATTATATCTTTTTCTTGGATTTATCCTTTGATCATTATGTAATGTACTTCTTTGTCTGTTTTCACAGCCTTTATTTCAAAGTCTCTTTTATCTGATATGAGTATTGCTACTCCTGCTTTCTTTTGGTCTCTATTTGTATGAAATATCTTTTTTTCCAGCCCTTCACTTTCAGTCTGTATGTGTCCCTTATTTGAGGTGGGTTTCTTGTAGGCAACATATATGAAGGTCTTGTTTTTGTATCCTTCAGCCAATCTTTGTCTTTTGGTTGAGGCATTCAACCCATTTACATTTAAGGTAATTATTGATAAGTATCATCCCATTGCCACTTACTTTGTTGTTTTGGGTTCAAGTTTATATACTGTTTCTGTGTTTCCTGTCTAGAGAAGATCCTTTAGCATTTGTTGAAGAGCTGAATTTGGAGGTGCTGAATTCTCTCAGCTTTTGCTTGTCTGTAAAGCTTTTGATTTCTCCTTCATATTTAAATGAGATCCTTACTGAGTATGGTAGTCTCAGTTGTAGATTTTTCTCTTTCATCACTTTAAGTATGCTCTGCCATTCCCTTCTGGCCTGAATGAGTTTCTATTGAAAGATCAGCTGTTATCCTTATAGGGATCCCCATGTGTGTTATTTGTTGTTTTTCCCTTGCTGCTTTTAATATTTGTTCCTTGTGTTTGATCTTTCTTAATTTGATTAATGTGTGTCTTGGGGTGTTTTGCCTTGAGTTTATCCCGTTTGGGACTCTCTGGGTTTCTTGGAATTGAGTGGCTATTTCCTTCCTCATTTTAGTGAAGTTTTCAACTATTATCTCATCAAGTATTTTCTCATGGCCTTTCTTTTTATCTTCTTCTGAGATTCCTATGGTTCGAATGTTGGGATGTTTGACATTGTCCCAGAGGTCTCTGAGGTTGTCCTCATTTCTTTTAATTCTTTTTTCTTTTTTCCACTCTGCCACATTTATTTCCACCACTCTATCTCCTACCTCACTTATCTTATCTTCTGCCTCAGTTATTCTACTGTTGGTTCCCTCCAGAGTGATTTTGACATCAGTTATCTATTTCTGCTTTATTGACTATGCCAACGCCTTTGACTGTGTGGATCACAAGAAACTGTGGAATAGTCTGAAAGAGATGGGAACACCAGACCACCCGACCTGCCTCTTGAGAAATCTGTATGCAGGTCAGGAAACAACAGTTAGAACTGGACATGAAACAACAGACTGGTTTCAAATAGGAAAAGGAGTACGTCAAGGCTGTATATTGTCACC
>SJXQ01011328.1:0-13203 GCA_006408695.1 Aepyceros melampus
GAGGATGGGATGGCTGGATGGCATCACGGACTCGATGGAGTCTGAGTGAACTCTGGGAGATGGTGATGGACAGGGAGGCCTGGCGTGCTGCGCGATTCATGGGATCGCAAAGAGTTGGACACGACTGAGTGACTGAACTAAGGGAACATTTGAGGGAGTGAAAATGAATTAAGGATAAAAGTGAATTAAGAGAAATATTTATGGAAAATGAAAAACACAAAATATCATAAGAAGAAAACAACAGAATTTTAGATTTAACAGATAACAATCATTTGAAAAATCCAATTTTTCTTTTTTATTATTTGGAGAAATGATAATTATCCCTGATGGAATAACAAATGGGTTTTAGCTCTTGTCTCACAAGGTGTCTGAGGCTATTTGAAGTATATTGTTTTATTTTATTTATTAATTTGGAGTTTTCTTTATTGACTCTCCCCCTACTGCCTACACCCGCCACCCCTACCCACGATTCTGGTCAGTCATTCTGAAATCCATGTTCTCCAGATTGCAAGTGCGTTTACTCCACATGCCCATTTGTTGTCTTTGGACTTTGTTGCCATTTATACAGAGATATTTTTATTCCCACTTGGAGTTGGTGATGGACAGGGAGGCCTGGCGTGCTGTGGTTCATGGGGTCACAAAAAGTCGGACACAACTGAGCAATTGAACTGAACTGAACTGAATGGATTCAGAATGTATCCTTTTCCTTTCTAGCTTCTGAGCTTTGTGTGTCTGCTTCTGAAAGGCCTGCTCCTTTCAGTTAAGTGTTAAAGTGTTATTTTTTTTTATTTTTTATTTTTTTGCTTTTAAATTTTTTTATTTATTTATTTTTTAAATTATTTTTTATTTTTTTAGTTTGTTTTGCTTTACAATACTGTATTCATTTTGCTATACATTGACATGAATCAGCCACGAGTATACATGAACTCCCAATCCCGACCCCTACCTCCCCTCTCCCGCCCCACACCCTCTCTCTGGATTATCCCCGTGCATCAGTCCCAAGCATCCTGCATCCTGCATTAACCTGGCCTGGCGATTCGTTTCACTTATGATATCACACATGTTACACTGCCACTCTGCAGCTGCTGCTTGTGTTGCTCAGGCTGCTTGCTGCCAGTGTGGGGGCTCAGTTCATAGCTACCCATGCAGCACACCACTTGTACAGCCAACAGACATGACTGGTTCTAAGTGTTAAAAAGAAATCAAACTATATAATAAATAGTGATCTTGGAAAAGTGGTGGATGAGGAGTTATAAGTTCCTTGTTCAGGTCATATATGTACTAGCTAATAGCCAGATGACATCATTCAAATTAATCAGTCTCTTTGAATCCCAGTGTGCTTATTAGCATAATGGTGATAAATAATATTTACCTTCCAGGCTTACACAGTCATCTGAGTTAATCAAACAATGTTTTATAAAATTTCAGGGTTTTTTTCTTTTTTAAATTATGAAAGTATGATAACACATTTGCAGGAAACTTGGAACATACAGAACAAAGTTATAATTCTACTATATATTACAGTGGGCTTCCCTGGTAAAGGGAAGTCAGTAAAGAATATGCCTGCATTGCAGGAAACTGCCTGTAGTACACCTGGGTTTGATCCTTGGATCGAGAAGATCTGGAGGAGGCATGGAAACCCACTTCAGTATTCTTGCCTGGGAAATCCCACGGACAGAGGAGCCTGGAGAGAAACAGTCTATGGGGTCGCAAAAGTCAGACATGACTTAGTGACTAAATCACCACCATATATTGCAATTGTTCTTAAGTAGATAAATTAAAATTAAAGTTTCAAGTTGTATAGAAGTGCACATTATTATTTAAAAGATTAATGCAACCATAAGATAATTGTGTTACCGTGTATATGGACTTCGATGTTTTTGAACAGGTAGCATGGCATACCATATCATGTATGCTGCAGTACCACAACTCGAAGTATCTGTTTAATAACTGAGCCACTTTCTTTTCCCAAATGGATAGCCATAATGTTACCATACATGTAAAATATTTTTGCTTATACTAATTTCTAATTCTAGATTTAGAATCTCAGTGGTCCTCATTCCACATAACATTTCTTTCAAAATATTTGTTTTTCCAGTGCACTGATTCTTAGTTGTGATAGAAGATGTCAACAGTTTATAAGCCATAGTGGGTTGCCAGTATGAGTTAAAGCAAAGGTATTCTGACTTAAGATCCTCTGAGCCATTCATAGTCTAACCTTGCAGCTCATCCTCTTTTTCAGGGTTTGAAGACATTGGAATGCTCAAGGAGTCTCTCCTTTTCCTTCATTATCCATACTGAGGTTATCTCAACTCTTCTTATGGCTTAAAAAAATTTACATATGGTTTTCCAGATGTACAGTCCCAGCACTGAATTGTCCGTGACCTCTAAACTAAGATCTCAAATGGCTCTGGCCACATCTTCCTTTGAATGTTCAATCTACATCCATCCCACTATCTGTCTATCTACAAAATGTCTTCTTTGTGTGTCTAATTACCATGTCCCAAATCGTGTTCTCGAAGTTCCTGTCATATCTTCCCTATTTTTCTTATGGTGCCTGCGTGCATGCTAAGTCACTTCAGTCATGTCCAACTCTTTGTGACCCTGTGGGCTGTAGCTCATCAGGCTGTCCATGGGGATTCTCCAGTCAAGAATACTGAAGGGATTGCCATACACTCCTCCAGGAGATCTTCCCAACCCAGGGATCGAACCCAGGTCTCATGCATTGCAGGCAGATTCTTTACCACCTGAGCCACCAAGGAAGCCCCTTTCTTATGGTACCATAAATCAAAGGCCAAACTATGAGTGTCATTCTTAACTCCTCTCTTCCCCACTCACCCCCTATCCAAATCATCAGCAAGTCCTGTCAGTTCTATACTAATATGTATTCCTTATCATACTCTGTAAGATGCTACATGATTGGATTCCTGGCCACCATTTCAAACTCATCTATGTAATATGGGCTTTTTCATCTTTCACTTGTCATAGCACAGGCCCCTACGGAAATTGTATTTATTTGTTGATCTATTTATTGTCTCTCCCCCAGGAAAGGACATTTTCAGTTTTTTCCCAGGTACATACCTAGAATGCTGCCTGATACATTGGAGACACTCAATAGTACTCATAAATGAATTAAACCATAGTCATAGTATAAATCTGTCAGTAGAAGCAGGCTTGGAATTATGGGAACCAGATTGACAGCTATACATGACCATCAGTGTGTTAAGCTATGCTTTTTTAAACACATTCTTCACCTATAAAATACACTCTGCATTTCTTTTGAATACAGAGAGCCCAAAATGTCATGTTGATTCAAAGAAATAAATTCTACCTATTTTCAACTCAAGATAATTCTGTAAGGATGAAAGCTCTCAAAACAAGACAAGGAAAAAAAAATTTTTGTTTTTATTTGAACTATCCATCTCTCCAAACATCCTTCCCTAACTCCTGAATTTTTATGTTTAAGAACATATTTTGTATTTCCTCTCAGAGTCAAAAATAATGTTCAAACTTGAAGATACTGATCATAAGAACTGTTATTATGCCAAATCACCTCAAATTATGCAGTAGCCAAAGTACATAAAAATATGTCATGGTAATAAATCCATTTTCCTATTCTTCATAGTGTCTTATTTGTCCTTATAGCTTTTCATACTGTAGCATAATAAATGAACTTTCCAGTGTGATTTGCATATCTCTTACCAGAAAAAGAGTTTCAGATCTTAAAGTTGTATTTGATATATTTAAGTGATCTTGAATAATAGTCCTGAGAGTTGTTCTGACCTAACTGATAATGAATTTTATAGTCCACTATAGTGTTCATTTGCCTGGGCCTGCCATAAATTAATTACCAGAAAATGTATGAAATATGCTATTGCAAATCCCTGGTTTCTCTCTTCTGAATTCATTTGAATAATTACTAAAGTATGTCTCATTGTTTGCGGGCCAAATTTGATCTCTTAATCATGGAGCTTGTATCTTCTCCCATTTTTTATGTTGGTTGGTTGGACCTTCTTTCATCTCACTCCCAAGTCAGAAGAGTCATTCCTTAATGCTCACCTCCCCTTCACTTCATATGCTGAATGGATGCCTTATCCTCTCAGTTCTGCTTATAAAATATCTCTAGATCCATCTCTGCATCTATTCCCTTTTCTTTAGCACTGTGTCCTCTTTGAGAGATTAAGCCTTCTGGCTTCACAGAGGTGTATTGGCCTGGCTTCTGACTGCACCACTTCTTCCCCATAAAAGCAGAGAACAGTTAGCTCAGAATCACATCCAGAAAGGCAGTAAGATTGGGGAATGGTTGGTTGTCCGGTTATTATATATTCAATCACAGAGATGCTACTTGAGGTGGGAGATTCTACAAAAAGAGCTTACATTGTGATACTGTAAATTGTGATACCACACAGGCAGGGTTTCAGAACCTGTCTCTGCCTGCACACTGCTATTATCTTGGGCAAGTTCCCCTCTCTGGAACTTAGTTTAACCATATTTAACTTTGAGATAATAATTCACACTCCATAGGATTGCCGTGAAAACTGGATAAGATTCTGTGGGCTGAAAGATACTTCATGACATGTGTTGGATCCTCCCCATATGTTAGTTCTCATCTTGCATTCTCCTACCGCTTCCAGGCCCCATCGCATGCTACTCTGAACACACCTGCAGAAACCCTGCATGTTTTCTTGGCCCTCTTATACTGAATTCATTTGGGTAGCAAGAATTTCTTTTATTTCCCTCAACCAGGATAAGGGAACCTGAATGAGACAGTGTTCTATATCAGGAAACCTGTTTTTATGTTTCTGCAATCCTTGTTCTAGAACAGCTGGAAACTATTTGTCTTTGTGCAGTTTGCTTATTTTAGTATGTATCAATGACTCTCCCTAGGTTATAAGTAAAACTACAGATTTCTTAGCCTTCTGTACTTGCATATTTTTAAAAACTCAGCTCTGACACTTATGCTCTTTAGCTGCTTGTATTCCTCATAGTTTATGGCTTTTGCTCCCATTCCGGTTTGATATATCTCTATAAGCATGTGTCCTGTCATATTTGTATTATTTGTATACTGTTTCTCTTACCCACTATTATATAAATTCCTTGAATGGCTGACCTACCACAGCACCTAGAATGTGTTTGAAGGTCCATAGCTAATTGATGGACAATGGAAGGTGTTATTATCATTGTTTCTATTGTTGCCCTTACCTATTTAAAGAATTTTCTTTTCTTAGATTTTCTTGGTCAAACCATGAATAAAATGTATAGAATACATTTTGTTTTCTATATCAGAAACAAATACAATTTTAATGTAAACACTATTTTTATATAACCTAAGCACCAAAGATTTTAAAACCTAGTCAATTACTCCAGTATGTGTACTTCTTATTTGCATGAAATTAACATTCTGCAGTTGAGATTTCAGAGCTTCCCTGGTGGCTCAGTGGTAAAGAATCTGCCTCAAATGCAGGAGACACGGGTTTGATTCCTGGGTTGGGAAGATTCCCTGGAGAGGGAATGGCAACTCACTCCAGTATTCTTGCTGGGATAATCCCATGAACAGAGAAACCTGGTGGGCTACAGTCCATGGGGTCCCAAAGGGTGGGACATGACTGAGTGACTGAACATGAGTGCAATTGAGATGTCAAAGCCCTATTAAAAAAAAAAGCTTAGAAAAATGGATCATATTTTAGTCATTTTATTAAATAAATTGGAAAGCAATGATGCATAATTTCAACAGCCTTCATAGTAAACTCACCTTTTATTCCCAGTGTTCTTTCATATTGCCTTTTGGTGCCAAGAAATAATTGGGTTGGCCAAAAATTTCATTTGGGTTTTTCCATACAGTATTACAAAAGACCTGAACAAACTCTGTGCCCAAACCAATACATCCTTACCATGATAGCCCTGAGAGAAACACCTTACTTTGAGAAGGATGGAGAAATGTAGGAATAATTGGCATCCCGTTGTTATATAATACTTAACCTCAAGACAGCCAGGCCTAAAGGGATCACATGTTCCCAGGGTCTATCTCCTTCTCTCCTAAGGTAACTTAATGAACTCCTGCAGTTTCACACTGAATCTTAATCAATAAAGTGTAAAGGTCAGAGATAGAACATTTAAATATCTGCTGCTGCTCTGCTGCTGCTGAGTCGCTTCAGTTGTGTCCGACTCTGTGCGACCCCAGAGACAGCAGCCCACCAGGCTCCACCGCCCCTGGGATTCTCTAGGCAAGAACACTGGAGTGGGTTGCCATTTCCTTCTCCAACACATGAAAGTGAAACGTGAAAGTGAAGTCGCTCAGTTGTGTCCGACTCTTCGTGACCCCATGGACAGCAGCCCACCAGGCTCCTCTGTCCATGGGATTTTCCAGGCAAGAGTACTGGAGTGGGGTGCCATTGCCTTCTCCTTAAATATCTAGCAGTTAACTCTACTCTTTATTGACTATGCCAAAGCCTTAGACACTGTGGATCACAAGAAACTGTGGAAAATTCTGAAAGAGATAGGAATACCAGACCACCTGACCTGCCTCTTGAGAAATCTGTATGCAGGTCAGGAAGCAACAGTTACAACTGGACATGGAACAACAGACTGTTTCCAGATAGGAAAAGAAGTATGTCAAGGCTGTATATTGTCACCCTGATTATTTAACTTATATGCAGAGTACGTCATGAGAAATGCTGGACTGAATGAAGTACAAGATGGAATCAAGCTTGCCAGGAGAAATATCAATAACCTCAGATATGCAGATGATACTACCCTATGGCAGAAAGTGAAGAGGAACTAAAGAGTCTCTTGATGAAAGTGAAAAAGGAGAGTGAAAAAGTTGGCTTTTAGCTCAACATTCAAAAACTCAGATCATGGCATCTGGTCCCATCACTTCATGGCAAATAGATGGGGAAACAGTGGAAACAGTGGCTGACTTTATTTGAGGAGGGGCAAAATCACTGTAGACAGTGACTGCAGCTGTAGAATTAAAAGATGCTTACTCCTTGGAAGAAAAGTTATGACCAATCTAGAGAGCATATTAAAAAGCAGAGACATTACTTTGCCAACAAAGGTCCATCTAGTCAAGCTATGATTTTTCCAGTAGTCATGTATGGATGTGAGAGTTGGACTATAAAGAGTGCCAAAGAATTGATGCTTTTGAACTGTGGTGTAGAGAAGACTCTTGAGAGTCCCTTGGACTGCAAGGAGATTCAATCAGTCCATCCTAAAGGAGATCAGTCCTGAATTGGAAGGACTGATGCTGAACCTGAAACTCCAATACTTTGGCGACCTGATGAGAAAAGCTGACTCATTGGAAAAGA
This sequence comes from Aepyceros melampus, assembly GCA_006408695.1. Lineage (NCBI taxonomy): Eukaryota > Metazoa > Chordata > Mammalia > Artiodactyla > Bovidae > Aepyceros > Aepyceros melampus. The sequence continues at coordinate 7,305 of SJXQ01011328.1, forward strand.
CTGTGATGCTGGGAAATATTGAAGGCAGGGGGAGAAGGGGATGACAGAGGATGAGATGGTTGGATGGCATCACCAACTCAATGGACAAGAGTTTGAGTAAACTCCGGGAGTTGGTGGTGAACAGGGAGGTCTGATGTGCTGCAGTCCATTGGATTCCAAAGAGTCGGACACAACCAAGTGACTGAACTGAACTGAATCTACTCTGTCATAGACCTACATGAGAAGGTGTGAAGATTTCTACCTAGGAATATGAATGGAGAGGTAAATGTACTGTCCCTTTCCATATTTGTGATGTTTTATAGTATTTACATTATTTTCAGATCCTTCTGTAAGTTCCAGCTCATCCCTTAAGAAATCCAGTAGGCTGTCATATGTCTCTACATTCTTCAGTTTGTACATGCGAATTTTAAAAACCTACTTTGTAAAGTAGCTGATAAAGTGGGGAACTTGTACTCTCTGACATAGCATGAACTGAGAGTGTCATTTAAGTTTGATTAGTTAAGTATAAAAATATTAATCTCATACTTAGGGAAAGATAAGAATATTTTTAGGCCTTTTTCATTACTTTAAGAAGAATTTTATAACAAATTCAGTTTCAGTATAAATACAACTCAATTATCTATAACAATGGTAATGGAAAATTGAAATCTACAGATAATTCAAAATTTTATTTTAAAGGAGCACAATAAAGCTTTGTTCCCACTAAGCTTCTTAGTATTGCTCTGAGCTGAGAATTAATTTGTGTAGATTCTTTTTTTATTTGACACCTTCCCCATGGAGGAGGGATTGATCAATAGTAAATTAGACACTAAGTACAGAGCAAGGGAAACAGAGTGAAGTCAGAGACCAAAGGCTTTGAATCAGCCACAAGATCATATTAATACCTGAAATTTAAAATTATTTATAAATCTTCATTTTGGATTTATAATAGAAATAGACTTTCTAAGAACTAAATACAAAACATTTTGAATGTGAGAGTTGTCATTGAAAATATAGGTTAGTACTTTGATTCCACTTTCTGGATCAAACAATTCAAATAATTATTTCATAGTTTATCAACTCTTATTTCTTCCCAAGCAACAACAGCAACAAAAACAAACAAAAAAAAACACTTTGTTTCCATTCTGGATTTTTCAAATGAGGCTTATCAACAGAAAAACCATTTGCAAATGTGATCTTGTTTCAAAGGTAAACAAGTAATATTTGTTGTGCAAAATCAACATTCCAAAAAATACTAAAAAATCAGTAAGATCTGCCCTGTTGCTATCTTTGGTTTTGCCTCTCCCATTGCAAAGGCTCACCACTCAGCCTGCCAGTTCAGCAGGAAGCTTCCTTACAGCCTCAACAACACTTCCTTCTGCCTATTATGAAGCTTACATTTTGTTTCCAAATGCTGATGTTTTGGTTGGGTGAAAATTATTTCCAAAAAGATATTCATTTTTCACTTATAATTTTTAGAAGGTAAATAATGTTCTGTAGTTTTACATACAATGAAGAATCTGAATGTGGCATTGAAATTGTCAAATGAAGCATATGATGTGTTGAATGTGCCAAAAGAAATCGTCACCTTTCCTAATAAATTAAAATCTTAATCCTCCAAAGTTGGCACAGGGCAAAATCCTCCATTCCTGAGAAGGAGGATATGCCTTCATAATTGTACCTGTTACAGTTATTCTCTTAGGATTTCCTGTCTCCCTAGGGGTGTCTTGATGACATCCCCACTTCCACACTAGTTTGAGTGGGGCAGAGAAGTGCTGCCTCTGGGTTTGCACACTTACCTTCTCTAGCGAAGCATGTAATTACTACTCTGTTGCTTCAAGTGAAGCAGCCTCACAGGATACACTGTCATTCTCATGCAGGTAATACACAAGTCCTCCTGTGGAGAAATCATCACTATTTAAATTGTAAAAATAATGATTGGATCTCACTATTTAATCAAGGTGTATACGATTCATAAATGCTTCACAGATTACTGATAACCTCAGTTAAAACCTATTATTAATATCAGCCATAGAAGTGTAAATATGATCTAAGTGAAATAACTAACCACTATTCCTTGTTTAAAATTTTTAACCAAAAACAACCTTTAACCTCACATATCTGATTGTATTCCTCTCATTTAAGCAAACTTATCTTTAGTCTTATTTACAAAATAAATTGAGAACCATCATTAAATTTGGAAATGAATTTTTAATTTTGAAAATAGTTTGGCAGAGCATAAGAAACTACATTCTCTCTGGGCATTCAGATTTTAACGTGGACATAGTCTTCTGTAGTATATTTGTTGCACTAAAATATAATCCTAGAGAGTCTGTGAGCCCCTTGAAATTATATGCAAAAACATACGTGACTTTGTATATATCATGTTGGGAGAAAAATTACAATGGATTTCCTCAGAACCGTAGCATAAAGTAAAATCCGTTCATTGTGTGTAAATTCATCTATATATATATGTTTTTAGATAATGACAAATACTCATACTCAGTGAAGTGCAGTGTGAAGAATATCAGTGAATCTATCAGCATATGCACATAGATGTATTGTCAGAACAGGAATATTCTTGGCCTTAAAATAAATGATATATATTTTAATGATACAATTTTATTATATATGCTCTGGCTTATCATCATAAATCTATTACTGTCTGATGATATCTAATATTTACTTATAGAAAAATTCTTTTATTGAAAAAGTTAATAACTTGAAATTAGTAGCTGCAAAATAGATTTAATAAGATCTGCTTAATGAGCATTTAGTGATATCTCACTAAATTTTGGTTATTTAAAGACAGAAAAATATTTTGAATGTTTAAAAAACTAAATGTGTGGAACTAGAAGAGCTGCTACTATATAAACTTGCTCCAGATAATCTAAGTTGTGAAAAGAAGTTCCTCGGTGAAAGGTGATATGACTTGACAAAATACTTTGCTGTAGGCTCCTTTTTGAGTCAATGCTAATGGCATATGTATTGAGATTTGAAGTAGAAATGAGTTTTAAATAAATATTACATATAAATAAACTTTAGCTACAGTTCCTTGAAAAGTACTGTGTCTTTATTCAGTGTAGTATCCTCAGAGTCACATTCAAACACTAGTGAATGAAAGAAAAAATTAGTTACTTAATATTTGTTATAAATCCATAGTTATCGTTCTGGTTCCTGCAAGTAGTAAGAGCAGTGTGTGACCTCCAAAATACTTTTTAGATGTTCACACACACACACATATATATATATATATATATATAAAAGATATATATATATTCCTTTCATATATATATATATATATATATATATGAAAGGAATTTGCTAACATGGTGGACAAGCATTGTGATACAGAAAAATTTTAATCTAATTGAATGACAAACATTTTGACCTGTAAAATGCATAAGTGATAAAAACAACTAATTTTCATAATGTCCTTATCAATTAAATGGTATTAAAGTTATTTTAGATATGTGAGAGTGAGTGCTTTTAATATCTAAACAGACTAATTCCAAATTATTTAATAGAGAATGTGCTTTGTTAAATACACTGTTATTGATGAAAAGTCAAGATTTAGTAAAGTTACATATTAACTTGTAGATTTATTTTCTAACACACATAGAAATAATTTCTATCCAGGAGAAAAATAAGTCCAATTGTTATGGATGTATTATCCCATAGGACTTTGATCGGTTTTTTTATCCTATCTAAAAATCTTGTACTAATAATGTTTCAAAATGCTTATAAATACCCAGCTGCTTAAAACCCTGGTGAATTAGCCTTGTCATCTAATTGATTTAGTCATTAATCAACGAGTTGAATAAAATCCTTCACATGTTTATTTTATATTTGTGTAAGAGTTATGCTGTTAACTTTTTGAAATTTTGTGTAAACAATGGATTATTATTATCTTCACAGTCACATAAAGAAGTTACTAAAATCATCCCTGTGTACTGTTATATTAGTATAGTATAGTAGGTACCATTGTCATCCCTATAAGGAAACTGAGAATCAGGGAGGTTAAGTGAGGTCTCCAAGGTCACACAGGTGGTAAGGATTAAAGAATTTGTAATATTGCAAGCCTGTGCTCTTAACCATTACACAGTGACATCCACCTTGAGGCTAGAAGAAACCTCACATTGAATAAACTGAAGTTAAAGATGTTTGTAACTCATCTGGCTGGCATTTCCCATGATGTACTCAGCTTGTAAGTTAAGTAAACAAGGTGACAGTATACAGCCTTGGTAAGTGAGAAGTCCAATACAAGCCACACTAGGCTAAAAGGAGTGTTGGCAGAGCTCTATTCCACCTGAAGACTTTGGGGAAGAAGATATTTTCTAGTCTTTTCCAGCTTCTAGAGCCCAGCCACATTCCTTAGCACATGCTCCTCTTCCTCCATCTTCAGAGCTAGCAACAACAGCCCGAGTCCTTCTCACATTTCAACATTCTGCTTCTTGTTCTGTCTTTTCTATCTGACCCAGTTGGGAATATTTATCATATTATTAAACCAGATTCAGTCAGATAATCCAGGATACTATTTCCATCTTAGTATTCTTAATCACATCTGTAAAGGCTGTTGGTATCATATAAGGTAACATATTTGCAGGATCTGGGGGCTAGAGCATGGACATCTTTAAGGATTATTATTTTGCCTGCCATAAGACATGATGATATCACTATTGTTTTATTATCAAACTAAAATTTTCTAATGTCATGAAGTAAATAAAAGAGAGAGGAAAGAAAGATGGTAAAGTGTGCCATTATTCAGTTTCCCCTTTGGTTAGGAATGCAGTAGTAAAAAGAGAAAAAGTATCATAACATTCTCTCTTCCCCCAACTCAAACTCAGGCCTTTGTCTAATTACTTTCAGTATTTTTCAAAATGCTTTTTGTGGATAAAGGAGTCCAAGGCTTAAGAAAGTCTTGATAACATATCGAATGTGAGTTTACAACTTTCACTGAGTGGAATCATGTACAGAGCACGAAAAATGTGTGTTCCTCAAGCTGTACCCAAGCCTGAATAGGCCCAACTCATTGTGGCTTCTGATCTGTTATGAACATCTGCTCAGTCTGACCTGTCTGTATTGTGACTGGATCTAAAAACTTCACCCTAAGCCAACATGTTGCCTTGATTAGCCTAGGAAGACAGCTGTATCCTTTGTGTTTTTCTCCTTCTTAGTCTTGTCTTTCTACCAACATAAAACAGCTGCATATCAATTCACTTTTTGCCTATTCACACTTCTTATAGATGTATTTTACTGTATTGAATGTTATTCTTTGTATTTTGGAATGCTGAAATACCAACCTCCCACGTTGAAGGTCAGGAAGGGCGGCGGTGAGGAGATACCCCTCATCCAAGGTAAGGAGCAGCGGCTGCACTTTGCTGGAGCAGCCATGAAGAGATATCCCACGCCCAAGGTAAGAGAAACCCAAGTAACATGGTAGGTGTTGCAAGAGGGCATCAGAAGGGAGACACACTGAAACCATACTCACAGAAAGCTAGTCAATCTAATCACACTAGGACCACAGCCTTGTCTAACTCAGTGAAACTAAGCCATGCCTGCGGGGCAACCCAAGACAGGCAGGTCATGGTGGAGAGGTCTGACAGAATGTGGTCCACTGGAGAAAGGAATGGCAAACCAGTATTCTTGCCTTGAGAACCCCATGAACAGTATGAAAAGGCAAAATGATAGGATACTGAAAGAGGAACTCCCCAGGTCAGCAGGTGCCCAATACGCTACTGGAGATCAACGGAGAAATAACTCCAGAAAGAATGAAGAGATAGAGCCAAAGCAAAAACAATACCCAGTTATGGATGTGCCTGGTGATAGAAGCAAGGTCTGATGCTATAAAGAACAGTATTGCATAGGAACCTGGAATGTCAGGTCCATGAATCAAGGCAAATTGGAAGTGGTCAAACAA
>SJXQ01011329.1:0-56242 GCA_006408695.1 Aepyceros melampus
TGCAAGGGATTTCTGTGTGTTGATTTTATATCCTGCAACTTTACTATATTCATTGATTAGTTCTAGTAATTTTCTGGTGAAGTCTCTTTCAGTTCTTGTTTCCTCAGTGTGTATGCTCAGTAGTGGGATTGCTGGCAGTTCTATTTCCAGTTTTTTAAGCAATCTCCACACTGTTTTACATAGAGGCTGTATTAGTTTGCATTCCTAACAACTGAGTAAGAGGGTTCCTTTTTCTCTGCACCCTCTCCAGCATTTACTGTTTGTAGACTTTTTGATAGCAGCCATTCTGACCAGCATGAGATGGTACCTCATTGTGGTTTTGATTTGCATTTCTCTGATATGAGTGATATTGAGAATCTTTTCATGTATTTGTTAGCCATCTGTACCACACCAAAAAAAGAGGAGGAGATAGTCTACCTGAAAAAATAATTTGAAAAATGATAATAAAAATGATCCAAATTTTTGAAAACAAAATGGAGTTACAGATAAACGGTCTGGAAAGATTGAGAAAATGCAAGAAAAGTTTAACAAGGACCTAGAAGAAATAAAAAATAGTCTATCAATAATGAATAATGCAATAACTGAGATCAAAAGCCCTCTGGAGGGAACCAACAGTGGAATAACTGGAGCAGAAGATAGGATAAGTGAAATGGAATATAGAATGGTAGAAATAAATGAAGCAGAGAGGAAAAAATAAAAAAGAATTAAAAGAAATGAGGACAATCTCAGAGACCTCTGGGACAATGTTAACTGCTCCAACATTTGAATCATAGGAGTTACAGAAGAAGACAAAAAGAAAGGCCATGAGAAAATACTTGAGGAGATAATAGTTGAAAACTTCCCTAAATTGGGGAAGGAAATAGCCACCCAAGTCCAAGAAACCCAGAAAGTCCCAAACAGGATAAACCCAAGGCAAACCCCCACCCCAGACACATATTAATCAAATTAACAAAGATCAAACACAAAGATGGAGAAGGCAATGGCACCACACTCCAGTACTCTTGCCTGGAAAATTCCATAGAAGAGGAGCCTGGTAGGCTGCAGTCCATGGGGTCGCTAAGAGTCAGACATGACTGAGAGACTTCACTTTCACTTTTCATTTTCATGCATTGGAGAAGGAAATGGCAACCCACACCAGTGTTCTTGCCTGGAGAATCCCAGGGACGGGGGTGCCTGATGGGCTGCCGTCTATGGGGTTGCACAGAGTCGGACACGACTGAAGTGACTTAGCAGCAAACGCAAAGAAAAAATATTAAAAGCAGCAAGGGAAAAACAAATAACTCACAAGGAGATTCCCATAAGGATAACAGCTGATCTTTCAATAGAAACTCTTCAAGCCAGAAGAGAATGGCAAGACATAGTTAAAGTGATAAAAGAGAAAAACCTACAACCCAGATTACTGTACCCAGCAAGGATTTCATTCAAATATGAAGGAGAAATCAAAAGCTTTACAGACAAGCAAAAGCTCAGAGAATTCTACACTACCAAACCAGCTCTTCAACAAATGCTAAAGGTAAGTTTTTAATTTGTTTCCTTTACTTGGTTTGTTTTACTTTTTACCAATTTAAGATTACTTTTCATGATAATTTGTAGAATGATACATTATAAATAAGGAATACATTGCTTTATGTTTCTAATGCAGTACTTTTTATTACTTAAGCATACAAAGAAATAAACTATTTTTTCTTGCTTTCAGAATTTACATATAAAGAATAAAAGATAGTGTTATAAATCATGTGTCAAAGGATTGTAGAAAATTAAACTTAGAGGGAAATGACATTAGGCATTTGGTTACAACAACATGTGCTCACTTAGGTTCTGGTCAGTTGATTTTTAAGTGGGAAACGGAAATCTAGGGCACACATCTCCCATTCTGAGGGCTCATCAGAGTCATTATGCAGCTGTTGCCCATATGAGAGAAAAATCCCTCCTGGAATTACTTGAGATTGGCAACAGTTGGTATAATTAAAGAAGAATCAATTTTCCTGTGAGCTCTCTACATAAACCTCTGTAAAATGCTTTAATATCAACTTAAAATGTGAATCAGAAAGCATTTGTTTCTAGATGACATAAAAATTATATATACATCTTATATATACATTTTTTTCTACTTGTGAATTAGATAGAAAAGGCAAACCTATATTTTCCTACCTAAAATCTACTAATCAGCAATAGCATGATGCAGAAAATTATCTATGGGGTATTTTTCAATCTTTTTATTTAATCAAAATGATGGAAATTTATCTCATAATATGTTTTTAAAATATTTTTATCTTTATAAAATTTGTTTTCCGAGTGATTTCAGGAATTTAAGGATGTAGACATTTTCACTTCTTAGGACTGTAAGGGTTCTCTTTAGTAATGGTAGCTTATGCTCCATGACTATGCTATGTTCTTGTGACTTGTAGATTACTTACATATTTCAAAACTTTTTAAGGAATTCTATGAAGATAATTTGCACAATTAGAAAATACATGTATAACCCTTTAGACAAAAATATTTCTGAATCTTATATGATTTCTCTTTCTTTAATACATAAAATGTTTCTATATGTTTATCTTTTGATATGATATTGCATTATGCAATATTGTATTTTGCATAAATATATTTATGAAAATTCTTTAGATTGTATTATCTAGCATATGTAGACTTTCATTGTAACCTTAAAGAAAATACTATTGCTTTTTCCTTGCAAGTTTTGATTTATATAGAAAGACTGAATTAATAAAAGAGAAAATAGAGATTTTTTCATTTACTTATAAACATGTGCACAACAATTTAGACTAAAAAGATAATTCCATGCATAATAATTCTGCTTCTCTATAGGAAATAGATCTCATCATGACATATTAGTGTGTAGTACAATGGAGAAGAAAAAGAGATTGAACAATTAATATGTTACTTTAAAAGATTTAATTACATAATTTACTTCATTTAAATTTATGATTCTAATAAATTTTGGTGAACGTAGTATAATCTGTAAAAATGCTTAAACACTAATTTTTCATTGAGAAACAGAAAGATTAAATTCTTCCCTCTTGGTAATAATATGAATAATAGAAAATTGTTTCAGTTTAGTCACTCATTCATGTTCGACTCTTTGTGACCCCATGGACCGTAGCCCACCAGATTCCCCTGTCCATGGGGTTTTCCAGGCAAGAATACTGGAGCAGGTTGCAATTTCCTTCTAAGCAAGGTATTATTTTAGCTATACTGTACAAAATTTCAGTTCATACTCTTTTTCATACCCAATCTTGAGAGTAGCACATGTTATTTATAAATATTTAATTATATATAACTGTACACTTAGAATCTCTGATTTTTTTTTTTTTTTTGTAAATTTATGTACCAACTACTGTTTAAAGATTCCTTGTCTTCTCATGGAAACGCTTTCTTCACTTGGGTTCAGTAAAAGAAAAAAAATCCTGTTTTTCCTAACTCAATGATTATTCCTTCACTATTTCAACTTATTTCCTTGGTCTCTAAATGCAATAGTACCTTATTTTCTTCTTTCTCTTCTCTCCCTTTCTCTCTTTCTCTCTCAGTATCATCATTTAGTATTACAGCTTCCAATAACTTTTATATTTCCATTGCAGCCATAATAACTAATTCCATATTTTATATTAAACTTTATTGAAATATATGACTTCATGTACACACAGACATACTGCTCTTATCTCCAACTTTAATCCTTTCACAATCTTGTCAAAAATATATAAATGGATACATTTTCCTTCTCTCAGCTAAATGCTGATATCTGAGATACTGCCTTGACTTCTCTCATCTCATATGCCATTACCAATACATCTGTAAGTACTGTCAGTTGTATCTTCAAAACATTTCAACAGTCTGAGTGCATATCTTTATCTCACTATTTCAAGCCATGATCATCTCTTATTTGGAGTGTTGTAGTTGCCCTCTATGTTGTCTTTGCTTCTGCACTTGCCCCTCTGTTTTCTACTTGGTAAACAACAGCAAGAGTAATCCTGTTAAGCTATAAGTCAGTTCAAGGCATTAATTTGCTGAAACCCTCTAGTGACTTCTCAATTATCTCAGAGTATAAGCCAAAGCCTTCCCAAGGGCTTACAATTCCCTTACCTTTTCTGAGCCATCCCCTGTTATTCTCCCTTTATATTATTATGGTTGAGATAAACTGAGCTCTTTGCTGTTCCTTTTACTGGGATGATATGTCGTTGCTTCAAGGATTTTCACTTAAATATTATGCTACCTAAAAAAAATATATTACCCAAATATAAGCATAACTAACCTCTTTCAGGTTTTTACTTGAGTTTTAACCTCTCAGAGATAACTTTACTAATCATCCTATTGAAAATGAAACAAAAATCTCTTTCCCAGCCCATATATCCTCATGAGCAATTATAACTTGTTTACTTCAAAGCAGTTACTCTTCAACATAGAATGGAACAGCATTTCTTCATTCATTTATTTTAATCATTTGTTCATGTGTTGGTTTTTATAGTCTCCTCACTAACTGTAAACTCCATACAGCAGGAATATTTGTCTATTTCCTTCACTGTTGTACATTAAGTACCTAAATAGCGTTCAGTACATAATAGAAGATTGTTTAATATTTATTGAATTCAATTATTGGTTCTTATTATGTAAAATAATCTAATTATAGAAGTAAAATAAACTTCTACTGCATCCTATCAGAAGATACAAATTACTGATTTTATATATCTTTTTTTTTCTATTGAAAATTCTCTGAGAGAAAGAACTATCTTAAACATTGATAGGTCTTCACACTGGTCAACAGAACTGAAATCTAATAGATATTAATAAAGTGAACTAGTGGAACCAATTTCAAAGCATATGTTCACAGAGGCAAAGAGTGCTGACTAGATACATAAATGCTACTAAGTACAGGGTAAAAGAAAGTCAATTTAGATGATACCAATATTCAACTTTTCAAGAAGTATGTAAAATACACAATTCTACTTTTTCATCAGCCCACAAAGTTGCTTTGACAGAATTTGAGGACATAAGTCCAGTTGAGTTCAGTTCAGTCACTCGGTTGTGTCTGACTCTTTGCGACCCCATGAAATGCAGAATGTCAGGCCTCCCTGTCCATCACCAACTCCTGGAGTTCCTCAGACTCACGTCCATTGAGTCAGGGATGCCATCCAGCCATCTCATCCTCTGTTGTTCCCTTCTCCTCCTGCCCCTAATCCTCCCAGCATCAGAGTCTTTTCCAATGAGTCAACTCCTCGCATGAGGTGGCCAAAGTACTGGGTTTCAGCTTTAGCATCAGTCCTTCCAAAGAACACCCAGGACTGATCTCCTTTAGAATGGACTGGTTGGATCTCCTTGCAGTCCAAGGGACTCTCAAGAGTCTTCTCCAACACCACAGTTCAAAAGTATCAATTCTTTGGTGTTCCGCTTTCTTCACAGTCCAATTCTCACATCCAACATGACTGCTGGAAAAATCATAGCCTTGACTAGATGGACCTTAGTCGGCAAAGTAATGTCTCTGCTTTTGAATATACTATCTAGGTTGGTCATAGCTTTCTTTCCAAAGAGTAAGCATCTTTTAATTTCATGGCTGCAATCACCATCTGCAGTGATTTTGGAGCCCCCCAAAATAAAGTTTGACACTGTTTCCACTGTTCCCCTATCTATTTCCCACGAAGTGATGGAACCAGATGCCATGATCTTCGTTTTCTGAATGTTGAGCTTTAAGCCAACTTTTTCACTCTCCTCTTTCACTTTCATCAAGAATCTTTTTAGTTCTTCTTCACTTTCTGCCATAAGGGTGGTGTCATCTGCATATCTGAGGTGATTGATATTTCTCCCAGTAATCTTGATTCCAGCTTGTGCTTCCGCCAGCCCAGCATTTCTCATGATGTACTCTGCGTAGAAGTTAAATAAGCAGGGTGACAATATACAGCCTCGAGGTACTCCTTTTCCTATTTGGAACCAGTCTGTTCTTCCATGTACAGTTCTAACTGTTGCTTCCTGACCTGCATATAGGTTTCTCAAGAGGCAGGTCAGGTGGTCTGGTATTCCCATCTCTTTCAGAATCTTCACATTTTATTGTGATCCACACAGTCAAAGACTTTGACATAGTCAAAAAAGCAGAAATAGATGTTTATCTGGAGCTCTCTTGCTTTTCCATGATCCAGTGGATGTTGGCAATTTGATCTCTTGTTCCTCTGCCTTTTCTAAAACCAGCTTGAACATCAAGTTCACATTTCATGTATTGCTGAAGCCTGGCTTGGAGAATTTTGAGCATTACTTTACTAGCATGTAAGATGAGTGCAATTGTGCAGCAGTTTGAGCATTTTGGACATTGCCTTTCTTTGGGATTGGAATGAAAACTGACTTTTTCCAGCCCTGTGGCCACTACTGCATTTTCCAATTTTCCTGGCATATTGAGTGCAGCACTTTCACAGCATCATCACCCTGATGTTTACACTCACCTACTGTGCAGAGCTAACTCATTGGAAAATACCTTGATGCTAGGAAAAATAGAGGGCAAGAGGAGAAGGGAGCAACAGAGGATGAGATGGTTGGATGCATCACTGACTCAGTGGACATAAGTTTGAGTAATCTCAGTGCTTCCCTTGTGGCTCAGCTGGTAAAGAATCTGCATGCAATGCCGGAGACTGGGTTTGATCCCTAGGGTGGGAAGATTCCCTGGAGTAAGGGAAAGGCTACCCACTCCAGTATTCCAGCCTGGAGAATTCCATGGACTGTATAGTCTACGTGGTCACAAAGAGTCAGACACGATTGAGTGACTTTCACTTTCAGGGAGACAGTGAAGGAAAGGGAAGCCTGGAGTACTGCAGTTCATGGAGTGTCAAAGAGTCAAACAGCTTAGCGACTGAACAACAATAAAAACTGATGTAGAGATTGGTATGCCAATTAAATAGCCAGATATAGAATGTCACATATATTTACAAATATGCCTTGTTTCATGCCTATCAATGATAGTTATCTCTATTTTCTATTTTCATCAACAAATTTTCAGGGGAAAGCTTATCTGCCTGCAATGCTGGAGACTGGGTTCAATCTCTGGGTTGGGAAGATCCCCTGGAGAAGAGAAAGGCTACCCATTCTGGCCTGGAGAATTCAATGGACTATGGTCCATGGGGTCTCAAAGAGTCAGACATGGCTGAACCACTTTCACTTTCACTTCCAAAGTGACCTTTGCCCAAACTGTCAGGTATTATGAACACCATCAGGTATTGCAAACTGTGTTGAAAACTTCTGCTATTCATGCTTTTATCATCACTGGCTGGTATCACTATCTCTTCTTCTGTAGTCAATATTACTATGCTTCCTTGTGGTTTTTTTTGGCCTTGCAGCTTAGAAGGTTTCACAGCTATGGAATATTAATGACCTCTTTCTTTTTTTAGTTTTTTGATGTGCTTGGTTATGCTCAGGTATCTCATAGGTTTATTAAAGTAGATTTTAACATGCTTATTTAAATACTTCACATCCATGATCTAACTCACCAAGGACCTGGGTGATAGTAAATGAAAATAAAGGAAATCTAGTACTATCAAAACTAGAACACCCTTGTTCCACTGGGAAAGTGTATGGGATCAGATGTGTTCTGTTAAGTAGAATTTATTCTTATAATTAAAATTTTTCCTGTAGATTTTACTCTTAAGAATTATCTGAATCCCATCATTTGCTTATCAGACAGGATTGACTGACTTATTTTAAACTCTTGTAAGAGATGCAAACTAGGCCCAACCTGGGTCTTTGTCACAAATTTATAAACTGTGTTTAATGATTCTTCTTATAGATGTCACAATTGCTCTGTGAACATGAATTCAATATTAGTATCCTGTTGTGACTGTTGGTTGACCTTCTGAGAAAGAATAGACTATGTTTTGAAATTTCTATATCTATACTTTCATTTTTTGTTTCACAATAATTTTAAGAGAATTCAAGATATAGATAATGAAGGTTATAGCAAATATGAGAGAAGAACCACTTAGTTTCAAGGTTTCTGACATTAAACTTTCTTCTAAATCTGGATTTTCAAAGGTATTGGAAATAATGATTAAAATAAAGTATTAAGAATGTATACTTGGTAATTTAAGGTATTTATTAAAATACCATGATAATATAATTTAAGCACAAAATCTTTCTGTTTTATTCCTGATAAAGAAACTTAAACTTAAATGCCAGTGCAGTACATAGGAGAGTACTTACAATGTTATAAAATCACCTATTCTTAATAGGGAATGGTGCTTATGCAGGTGAGTATTTGACACGCTACATTCACAAGTGAAGTCACACAGGAGAAAGGGCTCCTGGTAGTTGTAGATAAGCACTATTGGTTGCAAGATGAGCAGGACTGATTTTATGAGTATGGATCCACAGAGAATCAAAACACATTGGGCAGGAAACTTATGCCCACACTATAGATGCATCAGTAATGCCTAACTTTTACAGATCCTCACATTCAACAACAAAATTTTGACATCTATCCATGAAATTAAGTATCTCTATGTGAGTTAGGAGACCCAGCACCATATGACAAGGTACCTAAGAGGAGTCTCAACCATCTATATATCTATAATGTAATAGGCAAATAGACTTTGGTTTTGGCCATAGATCCTACAGGAGACTGTCAGCTAGTACCAGCACCTCTCAGACACAGTCTGGGAACACTTGCAGAATACTGACTTGGTCAGACACTGGGGGTAAAAGAATCTGTGTGTAAGTCCAGGTTTACAGAGAACTTCCAGTACTCCATATCACACACACACTCATACACACAAAATACAAATTTGGATTCACATGAGTAAGTAAGAGGAACAGCAAGCCATCATTCCTCCTACCCCAAGGTGGCAACGTTAAACAAGATAGACCATGAGCTCACCTATGAAGAAAGGGAGCTAGCAAGTGAGTATGCAACTTTCCCAGCTGTGTCGCAAACTATTGAAAAGATTCATTTCTCTCTCGCAGATTTCAGAGTACTAAATTGGGAGTGGTATGACGGGGAGTAGGGAACAGATAGGTAGAGCAGCAAATAAGATGTCTGGAGGATGTGAAAAGGACACAGTTCCTGCTGACTGCATTCTGGACTCCCTCAAAAGGCCTGCTCACAAGCCATCAGAAAAATCTCTTCCATGAATAGTCTGAACTGGCCTGTGGGCAGTCTCAGTGCCAAATCCATGTTTCAATTTGTGGAAAGCTCCCCTGAGTGCAATTCTGAGATGGCAGCAAGAGGAAAGTTTGGTAGAAGGTTAGGGAACATACAGAGAATGCAGACCAAGGTCAGTGGGTAAGAGAGGATCCTCAAAACTTGAGCTGTCACACTATCTTTATGAAAGGAACAGAAGTTATAAGCAGTTGGACTAGTGAATTGTAGAATCAAGAAAAAAACTACAAACTGAGGAATTTTGCCTCTGGAGGGAGAAACAAGCATAGCATAGATCAGTTCAGTTCAGTCGCTCAGTCGTGTCCGACTCTTAGCGACCCCATGAATCGCAGCACGCCAGGCCTCCCTGTCCATCACCAACTCCCGGAGTTCACTCAGACTCACGTCCATCGAGTCAGTGATGCCATCCAGCCATCTCATCCTCGGTCATCCCCTTCTTCTCCTGCCCCCAATCCCTCCCAGCATCAGGGTCTTTTCCAATGAGTCAACTCTTCGCATGAGATGGCCAGAGTACTGGAGTTTCAGCTTTAGCATCATTCCTTCCAAAGAAATCCCAGGGTTGATCTCCTTCAGAATGGACTGGTTGGATCTCCTTGCAGTCCAAGGGACTCTCTAGAGTCTTCTCCAACACCACAGTTCAAAAGCATCGATGCTTCTGCACTCAGCCTTCTTCACAGTCCAACTCTCACATCATACATGACCACAGGAAAAACCATAGTCTTGACTAGACGGACCTTAGTTGGCAAAGTAATGTCTCTGCTTTTGAATATGCTATCTAAGTTGGTCATAACTTTTCTTCCAAGGAGTAAGCGTCTTTTAATTTCATGGCTGCAGTCATCATCTGCAGTGATTTTGGAGCCCAGGTAAATAAAGTCTGACACTGTTTCTACTGTTTCCCCATCTATTTCCCATGAAGTGATGGGGCCAGATGCCATGATCTTTGTTTTCTGAATGTTGAGCTTTAAGCCAACTTTTGCACTCTCCTCTTTCGCTTTCAACAAAAGGCTTTTTAGCTCCTCTTTACTTTCTGCCATAAGGGTGGTGTCATCTGCATATCTGAGGTTCTTGATATTTCTCCGGCAATCTTGATTCCAGCTTGTGTTTCTTCCAGTCCAGCATTTCTCATGGTGTACTCTGCATATAAGTTAAATAAGCAGGGTGACAATATACAGCCTTGATGTACTCCTTTTCCTATTTGGAACCAGTCTATTGTTCCATGTCCAGTGCTAACTGTTGCCTCCTGACCTGCATACAGATTTCTCAAGAGGAAGGTTAGGTAGTCTGGTATTCCCATCTATTTCAGAATTTTCCACAGTTTTTTGTGATCCACACTGTCAAAGGCTTTGGCATAGTCAATAAAGCAGAAATAGATGTTTTTCTGGAACTCTCTTGCTTTTTCCATGATCCAGCGGATGTCGGCAATTTGATCTCTGGTTCCTCTGCCTTTTCTAAAACCAGCTTGAACATCAGGGAGTTCATGGTTCACGTATTGCTGAAGATGCTTGGAGAATTTTGAGCATTACTTTACTAACATGTGAGATGAGTGCAACTGTGCGGTAGTTTGAGCATTCTTTGGCATTGCCTTTCTTTGGAATTGGAATGAAAACTGACCTTTTCCAGTCCTGTGGCCACTGCTGAGTTTTCCAGATTTGCTGGCATATTGAGTGCAGCACTTTCACAGCATCATCTTTCAGGATTCCATATAAAGTCTAAGAAAGCCACAGAATTCATAACAAAGCTGATAAAATGTATTTCTATGTTGAAGGCATTTAGTAAAGTTTAAAGGGGGTCATTGATACTTCAAATGTGAAAACAACAATAGGAGTTTAAACTAAAGAAAAATCACAGAAACATGTCAAATACTGTACTAATCTTACAGTAACTAAACTATTGTATTGTTTGTATTATTGTACTAATTGTACTGTTTATTGTACTGATTATTATTAGTACTAATACTGTACAAATTTTAATTAAACTGTTGTACCAATCATCCAGTAACCAAATCTATGATTTGCCTGATAAAAAAAATCAAGATAGCTGTTTAAAGGAAACAGTGAACTATAAGAAAACACAGAAAAAGCATTCAGTGAAATCAGAAAAAACACGTAATCAAAATGAGAAGTTAACAAGGTTACAAATAAAAAAAAAATCTGGAACTGAGGTATTTAATGAACAAAATGAAAAATACAATAGAGAGCATCAAGAGCGTATACAAAACAGAAGAAGGAACCAGTGAGATAAAGAAGAGGAATTTTGACATAATACAGATAGAGGATAAAAAAGGAAAAAGAAAGAAAGAAAAATGGTAACAAAAAAATTCTATTTGAGGTATGGAAAATAATCAAAAGAAATCATATTCAAATCGTTGGCATTACAGAAGTAAGGGAGAAGATGGCAGAAAGCTTATCTAAAGAATTAATAGATGAGAACTTCTCAAATCTGGGAAAGAATTAGATATCCAAGTTCATAAAGCTAATACATTGCCCCATTATTTCAATTCAAACCAATGTTCTCCAAGACACCTCACATTAAAATTATCAAAATTCAAAGATTGATAGAGAATACCGAAATCAGCAAAGAAAATATAAAAAGATAAATTACAAAGAAACCACAATTAAGCTATCAGCAGGTTCTCAAAAGAAATCTTATATGCCAAGAGAGTATAGAATCATATATTCAAAGTACTGGGGGAAAAAAAAAAGGCAAGAATACTTTAGCCACAAAGTTACATTTCAGAAATGAAGGATAAATAAAGATTTTTCAGACAAACAAAACTTAAGGGAATTTATTACTATTGGATATGGCTTACAAGAAATGTTAAAAGATATTCTTCAAGACGACATGAAAGAATGCTGATTAGTAACATGAAAACATGAAAATACATAGCATGCTGGTAAAGGCAATTATGATGAAATTCAGAGAGTGCTGACCTGCAATATGATCATGAGCTGTTAACCACTTTACTGTAGTGTAAATGTTACAGGAAAGAGCTGAAGGTACAGTTATTTGCTAACAAATACAGGCTATAAAGGAGGCAATTTGTGACAATAAAAACCTAAGCGTATGGGGAATTAAAAGGATTGAAATTATGTATAGAGTGGACATTAATTATCAGCACAAAAAGACTATTGTATCTATAGGATGTTTATGTAAGTCTCTTTGTAACAACAAAACAAGTAACCTATAGTAGATTCATGAAAATAAAGATAAGGGAATCAAAGCATTCCATCATACACAATCACTAATTCATGAAAAGAGGTAACAAGAGAGGAAAAAAGAAACACAAAACAATAAGATGTCAATAGTAGGTTCCTACACATCAATAGTAACTCTACATGGACTAAATTTTCCACTCAAAAGACACAGGCTGGTTGGATGGATGAAAGAAATAGACTCAATGATATGATTCATGCAAGAGACTCACTCAGCTCTAAGGACACACATAGATTCAAAGTGAAGAGATGAGAAAATATATTCATGCAAAAGAGAAAAATCAAAACTAAAAGAGAACTGAGGCAGCTATAGTTAGACAGAATAGACTTTAAGCTAAACATAATTACAGAGGACAATGAAGGTCTTTATATAATGATAAAAAGGTCAATTCGTTAAGAAGAGATAACAACTGTAAATATATGTACATCCAACACTGAAGCACTTAAATGCATTAACATCAGAAGGGAGAAATAGACAACAAAATAATAATAGCCATGTAATAATACAAAAATACAACAAAACAATAATACAGTTGCAGAACCCTGAATACCCCATGCTCAACAAGAGATACATCATACAGAAAGAAAATCATCAAGGAAACATTGAACTTGAAACATATTTTAGAATAAATGGATCAAATGTGTAAATATACATATATATTTGACATTCAATTTAACAGCTTCAGAAGACACATTCTTCTCAAATACCCATAGAACATTTTCAAGTTTGAGATAGGCCATGAAACAAGTCTTAGCAATTTGAACACTGCTGAAATCACACCAAGTATGTTTTCTGATCACAATAATATAAAACTAGAAATTAATATTACATTCAACAAAATATCAACAAAATAAAGAGGAAATTTAAAGAATGAAGGAAAATATCTGCAAATCATATATCTCTTAAAAGAAGTTTACCTCCAAAATATATTAGAACTCATAAAATTCAATGGCAAAAACCAAACAAATAATCTAATTAAAAATGGCTAAAAATAAATAGAAAGTTTTCCAAAGAAGGTATACAAATATTCAACAGGTACTGAAAGGTGCACAGCATTATTAATAGAGAAAATGCAAATTAAGACTGTGAAATCTTATATAATGCTAGTTAAAAATGGCTATCATCAAAAAGACAAGAGATAAAAAGTGCTCATGAGGTTGTGGGGGAAAAAAAGGGGAAACTTTATTGAACTGTTGTTGGGCTTGTAGGTTGATGCAGCTACTATGAAAGTAGTAAGGAGGTTCTTAAGAAAATATAAATAGAATTACCCTATGATCTAGCAATTCTACTTCTGAGTAAGTATTAGAAGAAAACAAAATATACCAGGGTTAATATTTAGCCATGAAAAGAAGGAAATCCTGCTGTTTACAATAACATGAATGGACCTGGAGGGAATTATGCTAAGTAAATGTCAGGTAGAAAAATGCAAATATAAATATATAAACACATATCGGGCCTTCAATCAACATTACTATATAGTATATTTGAAATTTATTAAGAAAGTAAATCCTAAGCCTTTTCATTACAAGGAAAAATATTTTCTTCATTTAGTGTTGTTTTGGGTTTTGCTTGGTCCTATTGAAATGATAGATAATAATGGTACAGGAAATATATTGTGGTAATAATTTCACAATATGTGTAAATCAAATCATTATGCTATACACCTTTAACTTAATACAATGCTATATGTCAATTATATCTCAGTAAAACAGGATAAAAAAAAGAGGAAGAAAAAAGAAAATTGTATTGGCTTCTAGGAGTGTCAGTGGGAAACTGAAACATTTTGTAGTTTCTGGCAGATAGAAATGGTTTTATATATATGATTGTAGATGGCTAGAAAGACAGAGAGAATTTAAGACAGAAATGTAAGGTACAAGGCAAGGCTGAGATTAATTATCAGCTCTCAGTAACAGATACCCTGATGCTACACAAGCATGAGAAAGTGCTTTCAATGATTTAGGTTTAATTTTTAAAAAAAGAAAAAAAAAATGATTGTAGATCCAGAAGCTTATAATTCTTCATGACTTAAAATATATAGAAAGAACTTAACTATTAACATAGCTATTCTATAATGCAAGACATAAAAGACTCATTAGAAAGGATATATTTAACTTCTGGTATTGGTAGTTGTGAACTATTTTGGTTTTAGTCCCTCGTTTCATTCCTATTCATTATTGATGGAATATAGTGTTGCATTAATTAAAATAGACTACAATAGGACGTAGGAGATCACATCCAAAGCGTCAATTCTTTAGACAAGTGATCTTGCAGAACTTCATTTATTCCCAGAATCATTAAGGACATCAAGGACACTCTTAGAGCTAGCACAATGTCAAAAAGACAAAATCCTCATGGCAGGAAAGGCAATTTTAGCTTATCATTGATAAATTTATTTGAATGCAAATAAAAGAAATAACAAATAACACAAATTACAAAGAGCAGAATGCAAATAACACCTCCAGAAACATGGTGGAGTAGAAGGATGTGCTTTCATCTTCTCCTGTGAGAAATCCAAAATTGCAAGTAACTGCTGAACAACTATCAACAGGAAACGTTGGACCCCACCAAAAAAGACATCCCATGTCCAAGGGCAAAGGAGAAGCACGAAGATGGTAAGAGAGGCAAAATCGCATCTAAAATCAAACCCCATACCCACCAGAGACACTTGGAGGGCTGAAACAAAACCTTATGTGCACCAGGACCCAGGTACCCCACAAGAGACGAAGTCAGACCTGCTTTTCAATGTTTGAGTATCTCCTGCAGAGTCACGGATCAGCAGTGGCCTGCTGCAGGGACAAAGTCTCTGGCTGCAGCAGACCGGGGAGGTACAGTATGTGAGCCCCACTACAGAGCCACTGAGCAAACAACCCACAAACTTGAGAACAATTATACCAAAGAAGTTCTTGCACTGTTGTGAAAGTTCTAGGGCCCACAACAGATTTCCCAACTTGAGGATCCAGCAAAGGACTGAGAAATGAAGTCACTCAGTCATGTCCAACTCTTTGCTGCCCCGTGGAGTGTAGTCCACCAGGCTCCTCTGTCCATGGGATTTACCAGGCAAGAATAATGGAGTGGGTTGCCATTTCCTTCTCCAGGGGATCTTCCCAACCTAGGGACTGAACCCAGGTCTCCCACATTGCAGGTGGCTGCTTTAACCTCTGTGCCACCAGGGAAGCAAAGGACTGAGAACCACCAGGGAATTTGCCTTTGAAAGCCAGTATGATTGATTACAGAACTTCCACAGGACTGGGGAACTAGACTCTTGGAGGGCACAAAGTGCTCACCAGGACCCAAGAGAAAGGAACAGTGACCCCACAAGTGACTGAGCCAGATTTGCCTGTCAGTGTAGGAGTCTCCAGTGGAGGCATGAGTCAACAGAGGAATGCTGTGAGGTTAGGGGCACTGAATACAGCAGTCCTGGCATAAGTCCTTTTGAAGGAGGTCACCATGACTCCCTAAGGCCAAACTAGAGGGAGGGAACACACCTCCACTCATTAACAGAAAATTGGATTAAAGATTTACACGTCAGAGCAAGACCCAGATTCCCCCACAGCCAGTCCCTCCCATCAGGAATTTTGAACAAGCCTCTTATCCTTATCCATCAGAGGGCAGATAGAATGGAAACCACAATTACAGAAAACTAAACAAACTGATCACTTGGCTTACAACATGGTCTAACTCAGTGAAACTATGAGCCATGCTGTGTAGGGTGACCCAAGACAGATGGGTCATGGTTCTGACAAAACAACTTCTTTTTTTTTTTTTTGCCACAAGAACCCTATGAACAGCATGAAAAGGCAAAAAGATATGACACTGAAAGATGCACTCCACAGGTCAGTAGGTGCCCAATATGCTACTGAAGAAGAGTGGACAAACAGCTCCAGAAAGAATGAAGAGGCTGTCAGTTCAGTTCAGTCACTCAGTCATGTCCAACTCTTTATAACCCAATAGATAGCAGTATGCAGGCTTCCCTGTCTATCACCAGCTCCCAGAGATTATTAAACTCATGTCCATTGAGTAGGTGATGGCATCCAAACATCAACTGAAGAGGCTGAGCCAAAGCAAAAGCAACACCCAGTTGTAGATGTGACTGATGATGGAAATTAAGTCCAATCCTATAAAGAACAATATTGCATAGGAACCTGGAATGTTAAGTCCATGAATCAAGGCAAATTGGAAGTGGTCAAACAGGAGATGGTACGATTTAAGATCAACATTTTAGAAATTAGTGAAGTAAAATGGACTGGAATTTTAATGGGTGAATTTAATTCTGATGACCATCATGTATACTACTGTGGACAAGAATCCCTTAGAAGAAATGGAATAGCCCTCAGAGTCAACAAGAGTCTGAAATGCAGTACTTGGGTGCACTCTCAAAAAAACCAAAATGATCTCGGTCCATTTCCAAGTGAGATCATTTGATATCACAGTAATCCAAGTCTATGCCCCAACCAGTAAAGCTGAAGAAGCTGAAATTGAATGGTCCTATGAAGACCTACAAGATCTTCTAGAACTAAAAACAAAAACAGATGTCCTTTTCATTAGAGGAGACTGGAATGCAAATGTAGTAAAAAAAACAAAAGTCAAGAAATACCTGGAGTAACAGGCAAATTTGGCCTTGGAGTACAGAATGAAGCAGCGCAAAGGCTAATAGAGTTTTGCCAAGAGATCACACTGGTCATAGCAAACACCCTCTTCTGACCACACAAGAGAAGATTCTACACATGGACATCACCAGATAGTCAATACTGAAACCAGAATGATTATATCCTTTGCAGTAAAAAATGGAGAAGCTCCATACAGTGATCAAAAACAAGACCGGGAGCTGACTGTGGCTCATATCATGAACTCCTTATTGCCAAATGAAAACTTAAATTGAAGAAAGTAAGAAAAACCACTAGACCATTCAGGCAAGACCTAAATAAATTTCCTTATGATTGTACAGTAGAAGTGACAAATAAATTCAAAGGATTAGACCTGACAGACAGAGTGCCTGAAGAACTATGGAGAGAGGGTCAAAAAAAGAAATGCAAAAAAGCAAAATGGTTGTCTGAGAAGGCCTTACAAATAGCTGAGGAAAGAAGAGAAACAACAGACAAAGGAGAAAAGGAATGATATATCCATCTGAATTCAGAGTTACAAAGAATAGCAAGGAGAAATAAGACAGCCTTTCTCAGAAATCAATGCAAAGAAATATAGTAAAACAAAAGAATGGGATAGACCAGAGATTTCTTCAGGAAAATTAGAGATACCAAGGGAACATTTCATGCAAGGATGGGCTCAATAAAGCCCAATAAAGAGATGGTATTGACCTAACGGAAAAGAAGATATTAGGAAGAGATGGCAAGAACACACAGAAGAACTATACAAAAAAAAGATCTTCATAATCCATATAATCACAATGAAGTGATCACTCACCTAGAGCCAGTCATCCTGGAATTTGAAGTCAAGTGGGTCTTAGGAAGCATCACTAGGAACAAAGCTAGTGGAGGTGATGGAATTCCAGTTGAGCTATTTCAAATCCTAAAAGATGATGCTGTGAAAGTTCTGCACTTAATATGCCAGCAAATTTGGAAAACTCAGCAGTCCCACAAGACTGGAAAAGGTCAATATTCCAGTCCCAAAGAAAGGCAATGCAAGAATGGACAAACTACCATACAATTGCATTCATCTCACATGCTAGCAAAGTAATGCTCCAAATTCCCCAAAGCAGTCTTCAGCAGCATGTGAACCATGAACTTCCAGATATTCGGGCTGGTTTTAGAAAAGGCAGAGGAACCAGAAATCAAAATGACAACACCTGTTGAGTCATTGAAAAAGAGAGAGTCCCAGAAAAACATTTACTTCTGCTTTATTGACTATGCCAAAGCCTTTGACTGTGTGGATCACAAAAAAACTGTTGAAAATTCATAAAGAGATGGGAATACCAGACCATTTGTACTGCCTCCTGAGAAATGTGTACACAGATTAAGAAGAAACAGTTAAACTGTACGTGGACCAACAGACTGGTTGCAAATTTGGAAAGGAGTACGCCAAGGCTAATACTGTCACCCTGCTAATTTAACTTTCATGCAGATTATGTCATGAGAAATGCCGAATTGGATGAAGCAAAAGCTGGAATCAAGATTGCTATGAGAAATATCAATAACCTCAGATATGTAGATGACACCACCTTTTTGGAAAAAAGTGAAGAAGCGCTAAAGTGCGTCTTGATGAAAATGAAAGTGTAGAGTGAAACCGTTGGCTTAAAACTAAACATTCAAAAAACTAAGATCATGACATCTAGTCTCATCAGTTCAGTTCATCCAGTCACTCAGTCGTGTCCGACTCTTTGCAACCCCATGAATCGCAGTACGCCAGGCCTCTCGGTCCATCACCAACTCCCGGAGTTCACCCAGACCCACACCCATGGAGTCAGTGACACCATTCGGCCATCTCATCCTTGGTCATCCTCTTCTCCTCCTGCCCCTAGTCCCTCCCAGCATCAGTCTTTTCCAATGAGTCAACCCTTCGCATGAGGTGGCCAAAGTACTGGAGTTTCAGCTTCAGCATCATTCCTTCCAAAGAACACCCAGGGCTGATCTCCTTCAGAATGGACTGGTTGGATCTCCTTGCAGTCCAAGGGACTCTCAACAGTCTTCTCCAATACCACAGTTCAAAAGCATCAATTCTTCGGTGCTCAGCCTTCTTTACAGTCCAACTCTCACATCCATACATGACCACAGGAAAAACCATAGGCTTGACTAGACGGACCTTAGTCAGCAAAGTAATATCTCTGCTTTTGAATATGCTGTCTAGGTTGGTCATAACTTTTCTTCCAAGGAGTAAGCGTCTTTTAATCTCATGGCTGCAGTCACCATCTGCAGTGATTTTGGAGCCCAGAAAAATAAAGTCTAACATTGTTTCCACTGTTTCCCCATCTATTTCCCATGAAGTGATGGGACCGGATGCCATGATCTTTGTTTTCTGAATGTTGAGCTTTAAGCCAACTTTTTCACACTCCTCTTTCACTTTCATCAAGAGGCTCTTTAGTTCCTCTTCACTTTCTGCCATAAGGGTGGTGCATCTGCATATCTGAGGTGATTGATATTTCTCCCAGCAATCTTGATTACAGCCTGTGTTTCTTCCAGTCCAGCGTTTCTCATGATGTACTCTGCATATAAGTTAAATAAGCAGGGTGACAATATACAGCCTTGATGTACTCCTTTTCCTATTTGGAACCAGTCTGTTGTTCCATGTCCAGTGTTAACTGTTGCTTCCTGACCTGCATATAGGTTTCTCAAGAGGCAGGTCAGGTGGTTTGGTATTCCCATCTCTCTCAGAATTTTCCACAGTTTTTTGTGATCCACACAGTCAAAGGCTTTGGCATAGTCAATAAAGCAGAAATAGATATTTTCTTGGAACTCTCTTGCTTTTTTCATGATTCAACGGATGTTGGCAATTTGATCTCTGGTTCCTCTGCCTTTTCTAAAACCAGCTTGTACATCAGGAAGTTCATGCTTCACGTATTGCTGAAGGCTTCCTTGGAGAATTTTGAGCATTACTTTACTTGCATGTGAGATGAGTGCAATTGTGCAGTAGTTTGAGCATTCTTTGGCATTTCCTTTCTTTGAAATTGGAATAAAAACTGACCTTTTCCAGTCCTGTGGCCACCTCTGATTTTTCCAAATTTGCTGGCATATTCACTTCATGGTAAATGGATGAGGAAACAGCAGAAACAGTGACAAACTTTATTTTTTGGTTCAAAATCCCTGTAGATGATGACTGAACCCATGAAATTTAAAGATGCTTGCTCCTTGGAAGAAAATCTATGACCAACCTAGATAGCATATTAAAAAGCAGAGACATTACTTTGCCAAAAAAATCTGGCCAGTCAAAGCTTTGGCTTTTCCAGTAGTTATGTATGGATGTGAGAGTTGGACTTTAAAGAAAACTCAGTGCCGAAGAATTGATGCTTTTGAACTATGGTGTTGGAAAATACTCTTGAGAGTCTCTTGGACTGTATGGAGATCAAACCAGTCCATCCTAATAGAAATCAGTCCTGAATTGATTGCTGAATTGGAAGGACTGATGCTGAAGCTCCAAACTTTGGCCACCCTATGTAAAGAACTGACTCATTGGAAAAGGCTCTGATTCTGGGAAAGATTGAGGGCAGGATGAGAAAGAGATGACCAAGGATGAGATGTCTGGATGGCTTCACTGACTCAATAAACATTAGTTTGAATAGGCTCTGGGATTTGGTGATGGACAGGGAAGCCTGGCATACTGCAATGCATGAGGCCCAAACAGTTAGACACAACTGAGCTACTGAACTGAACTTAACTGTAGCTTTATCAAGCTCAAGCTTGTACTTTTCACTGTAGAATGGGCCAAGGCATTGGGTCAAGGGAGTTACTTATTCAGAAAGTCAGCAAACTGAGAAGTTGGTGGACTGAGGTCTAAAAGAATCATCTTAATGAGGCAGATAATTCAGGCTTCTTTTATTCTGAAGAAAAAGGGGAAGTGGAAAGAGTTACAATTAAAGGGTAAGGGCAGACAACAGAGTTCTTGAAGTCACCTGGGCTTCAAGGATAGCAGACTTCTTGGAGTCACCTGGACTTCAAGGAGACATAATATTTCTTTGTTCTTGAGCTAGAGCACTTGGGCTAGATCACAAGGCTTCCGCAAAACTTCAAACTGTTAGCAGTTATTTTTACTTTACCATTATTATCTCTGCTTATTCACAAGGTTTCTAGGCTGAAATTGAACTCGTCTACAAAAGTAATAGCCAGAGTTAACCCAGGACCTTGGAATGAGGACTTTTTTAAGGGAACTTAATAAGCTATTTGTGAATAAACATTTCTCTGTTTAATTCTTGACATGGAGGCCTGAAGTAATAGAATACATAGGCTAAAGAATAAGGTAGGCAGTTCCAATGTGGCATTAGTTCTGTTTTCCTTCTGTTACATGAGTATTATCAAAATTCATTAGGGAGTCTGATTTTCATTATATTTAGGATTGTATATATATTATTGTTCATTTTTTGTTATTTTCTAATTTGTCACATCTCACTATCATGGCATCTGGTCCCATCATTTCATGGGAAATAGATGAGGAAACAGTGGAAAAGTGTCATATTTTATTTTGGGGGCTCCAAAATAACTGCAGATGGTGATTGCAGCCATGAAATTAAAAGGCACTTACTCCTTGGAAGGAAAGTTATGACCAACCTAGATAGCATGTTGAAAAGCAGAGATATTACTTTGCCAACAAAGGTCCGTCAAGTCAAGGCTATTGTTTTTCCAGTGGTCATGTATGGATGTGAGAGTTGGACTGTGAAGAAAGCTGAGCGCTGAAGAATTGATGCCTTTGAACTGTGGTGTTGGAGAAGACTCTTGAGAGTCCCTTGGACTTGCAAGGAGATCCAACCAGTCCATTCTAAAGGAGATCAGTCCTGGGTATTCAATGAAAAGACTGATGCTAAAGCCGAAACTCCAACAGTTTGGCCACCTCATGTAAAGAGTTGGCTCATTGGAAAAGACCCTGATGCTGGGAGGGATAGGGGGCAGGAGGATAAGGGGATGATAGAGGATAAGATGGCTGGATGGCATCACCAACTCGATGAACATGAGTTTGTGTGAACTCTGGGAGTTGGTGATGGACAGGGAGGTCTGGCGTGCTGTGATTCATGGGGGTGCAATGAGTCGGACAGACTGAGTGACTGAACTGAACTGAATTTGTCATATTTCACTATCAAACTTATATTAATGTTGTCAAATGAAATGTGGGTTATTTCAACTATTTTTATATTTATAAAGACTCCAACAGTTTGGCCACCTCATGTAAAGAGTTGGCTCATTGGAAAAGACCCTGATGCTGGGAGGGATAGGGGGCAGGAGGATAAGGGGATGATAGAGGATAAGATGGCTGGATGGCATCACCAACTCGATGAACATGAGTTTGTGTGAACTCTGGGAGTTGGTGATGGACAGGGAGGTCTGGCGTGCTGTGATTCATGGGGGTGCAATGAGTCGGACAGACTGAGTGACTGAACTGAACTGAATTTGTCATATTTCACTATCAAACTTATATTAATGTTGTCAAATGAAATGTGGGTTATTTCAACTATTTTTATATTTATAAAGAACAGAAAGTCTCAATATTTTATGAATATTAGAAAAAATGTCCTGTAAAATCTTTTCAGCTAGAAGAATTTATTTCCTGTCTATTTCTATTCCTGTTTTTTTTTTTAATTTTAAAACTTTGTTAATCTATTTTTGTATTTTGCAAATGTTTAATGAACTATTTCATAATCATTGCATAATAAGTAGCCATATGATATTGTATATGTTTTTAATCTTTGAGTATTTGATTAAATTTTTATCTCTTGAGTAACTTCTTTTGTAGCATCTTGAGTATATCTTTAAGCTTATCAATAGTAAATGAAACATATTTGATCAATGTAGAAAATTCCAAAAGGTTATAGAGACAAAGAAATATAATAATCACACCCTCTCCAGCCACAGGTAAGAGTTAATTATTATGGAAATGTATTGTTATAGAATCAAGAATATGTTTGAGGATATTTCTTTTTATAATATTTTCATTCTATACTATTTTTTTTCAATAATAGTTTAACACATATCTTGTCCATGTAAATAAATTTCTTCAAACTATTCCCACATATTAAGGTCATGTCCAGTTATTTACCATTCAAATAGAACAATAGTCATATAATTAAACCTTTTTGTACATATTTTGATAAAGTTATGTCACCCTAAAAATGTATAAAAGAGTTTTAAGGCTTTCACTATTGCAAACAAATTCCAGAGGGAGTGCATGCATTTACAATTCAACTAGAAGCATAAAGAGATGGGAATTCCAGACCACCTGACCTGCCTCTTGAGAAACCTGTATGCAAGTCAGGAAGCAACAATTAGAACTGGACATGGAACAACAAACTGGTTCGAAATCGGAAAAGGAGTACGTCAAGACAGTGTATTGTCACCATGCTTATTTAACTTCTATGCAGAGTACATCATGAGAAACGCTGGACTGGAAGAAGCACAAGCTTGAATCAAGATTGCTGTGAGAAATATCAATAATCTCAGATATGCAGATGACGCCACCCTTATGGCAGTAAGTGAAGAAAAACTAAAGAGCCTCTTGATGAACGTGAAAGAAGAGAGTGAAACAGTTGGCTTAAAGCTCAACATTCAGAAAACTAAGATCATGGCATCTGGTCCCATTACTTCATGGGAAATAGATGGGGAAGCAGTGGAAACAGTGTCAGACTTTATTGTTTTGGGCTCCAAAATCACTGCAGATGGTGACTGCAGCCATGAAATTAAAAGATGCTTACTCCTTGGAAGAAAAGTTATGACTAGCCTAGAAAGCATGTTAAAAAGCAGAGACATTGCTTTGCCAACAAAGGTCCGTCTAGTCAAGTCTATGGTTTTTCCTGTGGTCATGTATGGATGTGACAGTTGGACTATAAAGAAAGCTGAGCGCTGAAGAATTGATGCTTTAGAATTGTGGTGGAGAATACTCTTGAGAGTCCCTTGGACTGCAAGGAGATCCAACCAGTCCATTCTAAAGATCAGTCCTGGATGTTCATTGAAAGGAGTGATGTTGAAGCTGAAACTCCAATCCTTTGTCCACCTGATGCAAAGAGCTGACTTATTTGAAAAACACCCTGATGCTGGGAAAGATTGAAGGCAGGAAGTCATGTATGGATGTGACAGTTGGACTATAAAGAAAGCTGAGCGCTGAAGAATTGATGCTTTAGAATTGTGGTGGAGAATACTCTTGAGAGTCCCTTGGACTGCAAGGAGATCCAACCAGTCCATTCTAAAGATCAGTCCTGGATGTTCATTGAAAGGAGTGATGTTGAAGCTGAAACTCCAATCCTTTGTCCACCTGATGCAAAGAGCTGACTTATTTGAAAAACACCCTGATGCTGGGAAAGATTGAAGGCAGGAGGGGAAGGGGACAACAGAGGATGAAATGGTTGGATGGCATCACCGACTTAATGGACATGAGTTTGGGTAGACTCTGGGAGTTGGTGATGGACAGGGAGGTCTGGTGTGCTACAGTTCATGGAGTCACAAAGAGTCAGACATGACTGAGCGACTGAACTGAGAAGCATATGAAAATGCTAGTGTACCTAATTTTTTTAAATTTTATTTACTGCAATTAAAAAAATATTTATCCGGTGCTGGGTGTCATGGCTGCCCCGAGAGCCTAGTGTGAGTTTGCACCTGCGGTGGGGCGGGTCCGGAGCCCACGCCCGAAAGCCTAGCGAGATAAAGTTGTGTCTCGATTGCGGAGGCGACAGCTTATCCGATTCCTCGGTGATGGCAGCTTCCGGGAGTGGCATGGCCCAGAAAACGTGGGAGCTAGCAAACAACATGCAGGAAGCCCAGAGTGTTGATGAAATCTACAAATACGACAAGAAACAGCAGCAAGAAATCCTGGCGGCGAAGCCCTGGACTAAGGATCACCATTACTTTAAGTACTGCAAAATCTCAGCATTGGCTCTACTGAAAATGGTGATGCATACCAGATCAGGAGGCAACTTAGAAGTGATGGGCTTGATGCTGGACAAGGTGGATGGTGAGACCATGATCATTATGGACAGCTTTGCTTTGCCAGTAGAGGGCACTGAACACGAGTGAATGCTCAGGCTGCTGCGTATGAGTACATGGCTGCATACATAGAAAATGCTAAACAGGTTGGCCGCCTTGAAAATGCAATTGGCTGGTATCATAGCCACCCTGGCTATGGCTGCTGGCTTTCTGGAATTGATGTTAGTACTCAGATGCTCAATCAGCAGTTCCAGGAACCATTTGTAGCAGTGGTAATTGATCCAACAAGAACAATATCTGCAGGGAAAGTGAATCTTGGAGCCTTCAGGACATATCCAAAGGGCTATAAGCCTCCAGATGAAGGACCTTCTGAGTACCAGACCATCCCACTTAATAAAATAGAAGACTTTGGTGTACACTGCAAACAATACTATGCCTTAGAAGTTTCATATTTCAAATCCTCTTTGGATCGGAAATTGCTTGAGCTTTTGTGGAATAAATACTGGGTGAATACGCTGAGTTCCTCTAGCTTGCTTACAAATGCAGACTACACCACCGGTCAGGTCTTTGATTTGTCTGAAAAATTAGAACAGTCAGAAGCCCAGCTGGGACGAGGAAGTTTCATGTTGGGTTTAGAAACACATGACTGAAAGTCAGAAGACAAACTTGCCAAAGCTACGCGAGACAGCTGTAAAACTACCATAGAAGCTATCCATGGATTGATGTCTCAGGTTATTAAGGATAAACTGTTTAATCAAATTAACATCTCTTAAACAAGCACCAAGTAATACTTTTGCCTGAAAGCCAGTATGAGGAAAAATACTCAAGTAACACTTTAAAACCAGTTACCAAAAATCTGATTAGAAGAATAAGGTGCTCTGAAGGTGTCCTGAATATTAACATCCTATAATAAAATTCTTTAAAATAAAAAAATATATATATTTATAGCCTAAATTCTCTCTCTGTTGATATTTCAGAAAGACTTTCTTTTTTAATCTAATTTTTTAAAATTTTAATTGAAAGATAATTGCTTTACAGTATTGTATTGATTTCTGCCAAATATCAACATGAATCAACCTTAGGTATACACAGATGTTGCCTCCCTCCTGAATCTTTCTTGTGTTTAAAAACAGTGGTAATTTTTCCCACTTTTTTTTTTTTTTAGCATGGCCCAGAAAACGTGGGAGCTAGCAAACAACATGCAGGAAGCCCAGAGTGTTGATGAAATCTACAAATACGACAAGAAACAGCAGCAAGAAATCCTGGCGGCGAAGCCCTGGACTAAGGATCACCATTACTTTAAGTACTGCAAAATCTCAGCATTGGCTCTACTGAAAATGGTGATGCATACCAGATCAGGAGGCAACTTAGAAGTGATGGGCTTGATGCTGGACAAGGTGGATGGTGAGACCATGATCATTATGGACAGCTTTGCTTTGCCAGTAGAGGGCACTGAAACACGAGTGAATGCTCAGGCTGCTGCGTATGAGTACATGGCTGCATACATAGAAAATGCTAAACAGGTTGGCCGCCTTGAAAATGCAATTGGCTGGTATCATAGCCACCCTGGCTATGGCTGCTGGCTTTCTGGAATTGATGTTAGTACTCAGATGCTCAATCAGCAGTTCCAGGAACCATTTGTAGCAGTGGTAATTGATCCAACAAGAACAATATCTGCAGGGAAAGTGAATCTTGGAGCCTTCAGGACATATCCAAAGGGCTATAAGCCTCCAGATGAAGGACCTTCTGAGTACCAGACCATCCCACTTAATAAAATAGAAGACTTTGGTGTACACTGCAAACAATACTATGCCTTAGAAGTTTCATATTTCAAATCCTCTTTGGATCGGAAATTGCTTGAGCTTTTGTGGAATAAATACTGGGTGAATACGCTGAGTTCCTCTAGCTTGCTTACAAATGCAGACTACACCACCGGTCAGGTCTTTGATTTGTCTGAAAAATTAGAACAGTCAGAAGCCCAGCTGGGACGAGGAAGTTTCATGTTGGGTTTAGAAACACATGACTGAAAGTCAGAAGACAAACTTGCCAAAGCTACGCGAGACAGCTGTAAAACTACCATAGAAGCTATCCATGGATTGATGTCTCAGGTTATTAAGGATAAACTGTTTAATCAAATTAACATCTCTTAAACAAGCACCAAGTAATACTTTTGCCTGAAAGCCAGTATGAGGAAAAATACTCAAGTAACACTTTAAAACCAGTTACCAAAAATCTGATTAGAAGAATAAGGTGCTCTGAAGGTGTCCTGAATATTAACATCCTATAATAAAATTCTTTAAAATAAAAAAATATATATATTTATAGCCTAAATTCTCTCTCTGTTGATATTTCAGAAAGACTTTCTTTTTTAATCTAATTTTTTAAAATTTTAATTGAAAGATAATTGCTTTACAGTATTGTATTGATTTCTGCCAAATATCAACATGAATCAACCTTAGGTATACACAGATGTTGCCTCCCTCCTGAATCTTTCTTGTGTTTAAAAACAGTGGTAATTTTTCCCACTTTTTTTTTTTTTTACTTTTTAAAAAATCCATTTTATTGTTAAGTTTCACAAAGACAATGTAAAGTATTAGTGATAATCATTACTTCTTTTCATTCCTTTGCCAGTTTGCCACTTCAGATTCTATTGGTCTCTTGACAGTAACTTTAGCGTTTGCTGCTACTGCTGCTGCTGCTAAGTTGCTTCAGTCATGTCCAACTCTGTGGGACCCCATAGGTGGCAGCCCACCAGGCTCCCCCGTCCCTGGTATTCTCCAGGCAAGAACGCTGAAATGTGGCTAAATTGTGTTTTCTCTAAATATCTGGTGCTAGTATTTTTAGTTTGCTCCATGGCCTCTATTCCTAAGTCCATGTCTTTGTCATGTCCTCATTTTATTACTAGACACTTTGGTCCCCAGAGCTCAGAAACTTCAGTCTGGTTTACCCTCAATAAACTTTTATACTGTTACCTTACTCGTCCACAGTCATTCCACATCCATGGAAAGAAATACATTTATACTTACTCTAGCTTCAAATTTTCATGTCTGTTGTAATTTGTCTGTTGGGAAGTGGCAAGTAGGCTGTAGCTGGCATCAAAAGAAATGCATTACAGCCTCATTTTACACTCAAAAAGGGGGATTTTGGACAAGGATGTTGAGTTCAATGAATTGGTCAATGAAATGGGGATAATAAAAACCTTATAGATTTGTTGTGATGGTTAAAGAAGATATGTTTTTGTCTTTGGTTTGGAATGTTTCTCCTCATGCAAGATTCAGTCCATTAGTTAGGTCCTAGTTGACTTCTCACCTTATTTGTAAAATATTTCTCTGTGCTTCAAGTAGAATTTAATTGTTGCTGCCCCTGTGATCTCACAGCACCTTACTAATATGCACTTATCAGATTATTAGCTATATTCCAGATTGCTGTTAGCTCGCACCCAGATTGTAAGCTCTGCATTTAAAGCCAATAAAACCTACTAATATTTACAAACCTAGCACCTTTCAATGTGCCTCACATAGCAATGACAAATTCATTGAATTAGTTTGGATTGAATTGTCTCTTTTGTAGAAAAATCAAAATATTCAATCATTTTACTGTCAGAAATTTGGACAACTTTAATTTAAAGTTAGTAAAATAATGTTACCTCAGTCATCAAGCTGATTGTCCAGCCCTCTTCCCACCTTCTGCTGCTCTCTATGGGCTAACCTACCAAGCTCACTTGAAAATATTCTCATCTGTTTTTCAGGTAAAGTCCTCTTTCTCTTTGATGAAGTTGAAGACACACAGGTGGTGTATTTCCTTCTTCAACTTTGTGTTTTGGACATTCTGAAAACAAATCTTTTTTTTTAACTGATATCCATTCACTATTTTAAATAGGTTATATTAAAATTGATATTCAGTAAGCTATAATTTTTCTTCATATTCCATGTCTGGATGCATAATATGATCACTTTAGTCTTGAATATTATCCAAGCAACAAAAGATTTCTAAGGAAAGTACTACTTCTATAAATTGATACATGTCTATTTAACACATATTAGTTATACTCCTCAAAGGATGGTGTTTTCCATATAGTTTCCTGATTTGAAAGAACTGGGAGTTTAGATCATGATATTTTATATGCAAAGAAAATAACAACTAAGATAAAATGCCATGATTTATTAAAATGAGAAATAGTATGTGACAGATCCATCACTTGGTAAAATCCTTTTGTAATACGGTGTGAGAATAGCATACAAAATGGGTTTTTACAAAATAAAAGTGATACTTAGCCAGAATCTTTGAAAAATGTTTTTTGGTTCTCGTTTATTAAAGTCTTTTAATACAGGGAAACAATCAGAAGGGAAATATGTAAACCCATTAATAATATGTAGGTACAGTTTTCTGGCAAAATTCAGTTATTAAAAAGTCTGCTAAAATATAGTGTAACAACTGAAAGAGAATAGATCTTGTTCAAGGCAGATTTACAGCTATTGCATTTTTTTGCTTGTGTCAGCTAACCTTGGCAAAAAGAACCCTTTTGCTATTGGGGTGAAACCTGTAAATCTAGATTTTTTTCCCTCATTCCAAAACCTTGTCTTAGGCCTTGTCACTTTCTTCACTCATCACTGCTATACTTAAATGTGGGTGAAATTCTAGAATGGTTGATTTGTACTGTACCTTGAATATTCTTCACTATATAAGTAATTGTAAGTAATAAAATTTATTTGTTTATATATAAAAAAATACTATTTTGTAGATCCTACTTTTGTTTGTTGTTAAATTGAAAGAGCTATTTTTGTATAGCACATGTTAAAAAAATAGTTCCACTAATTTTCATTTGTGATTTGTACAAATAATTGTTTTAACACTGTGTATAAAGTATATACATATTTATATAAAAATTTACAAATGTGTATATGTTTATGTTTTATCTAAATTGTTTACTTTTTATGTTTACATATGAAATATCTTCATAGGATATATATCATACAACATATATAAGCACATACTTAATTGTATGCTTAGTCCATTTAAATATATTTAAAGATCTTTGAGCTGAACTTCATGAAAGAAATTGTGTCATGCTAAGAAATAGACTTTGTTGCCTTTCCTATATAATTAAGTTTGACCATTGTACTTAATAAACAAGATGCATTTTTCTTTTTAACAGGAGTAGTTTCCCTTTAAAGTATTAAATTATCAATCACTTTAGTTCAGTTCAGTTCAGTTCAGTTCAGTCGCGCAGTCGTGTCCGACTCTTTGCGACCCCATGAATCCCAGCACGCCAGGCCTCCCTGTCATCACCAACTCCCGGAGTTCACTCAGACTCACGTCCATCGACTCCATGATGCCATTCAGCCATCTCATCCTCGGTCGTCCCCTTCTCCTCCTGCCCCCAATCCCTCCCAGCAGGGAGGGTCTTTTCCAATGAGTCAACTCTTCACATAAGGTGGCCAAAGTACTGGAGCTTCAGTTTTAGCATCATTCCTTCCAAAGAAATCCCAGGGTTGATCTCCCTCAGAATGGACTGGTTGGATCTCCTTGCAGTGCAAGGGACTCTCAAGAGTCTTCTCCAACACCACACTTCAAAAGCATCAATTCTTCTGTGCTCAGCCTTCTTCACAGTCCAACTCTCACATCCATACATGACCACAGGAAAAACCATAGCCTTGACTAGACGGACCTTAGTCAGCAAAGTAATGTCTCTGCTTTTGAATATACTGTCGAGGTTAGTCATAACTTTTCTTCCAAGGAGTAAGCGCCTTTTAATTTCATGGCTGCAGTCACCATCTGCAGTGATTTTGGAGCCCAAAAAAATAAAGTCTGACACTATTTCTACTGTTTCCCCATCTATTTCCCATGAAGTGATGGGGCCAGATGCCATGATCTTCGTTTTCTGAATGTTTAGCTTTTAAGCCAACTTTTTCACTCTCCTCTCTCACTTTCAACAAGAGGCTTTTTAGCTCCTCTTCACTTTCTGCCATAAGGGTGGTGTCATCTGCATATCTGAGGTGATTGATATTTCTCCCTGCAATCTTGATTCCAGCTTGTGTTTCTTCCAGCCCAGCATTTCTCATGATGTACTCTGCATATAAGTTAAATAAGCAGGGTGACAATATACAGCCTTGATGTACTCCTTTTCCTATTTGGAACCAGTCTGTTGTTCCATGTCCAGTTCTAACTGTTGCTTCCTGACCTGCATACAGATTTTTCAAGAGGCAGGTCAGGTGGTCTGGTATTCCAAGCTCTTTCAGAATTTTCCACAGTTTATTGGGATCCACACAGTCAAAGGCTTTGGCATAGTCAATAAGGCAGAAATAATGTTTTTCTGGAACTCTCTTGCTTTTTCCATGATCCAGTGGATGTTGGCCATTTGATCTCTGGTTCCTCTGCCTTTTCTAAAACCAGCTTGTACATCAGGGAGTTCACGGTTCACGTAATGCTAACTTTTTCTTTTGTCCAAACTGAGGCACCTTACATTATAGAAAGTAATATATTCACATGTATGAGCATTTCTCAGAGACACTCACAAGAAAAACACATACTCATCCATGCACGTGGAGACACCAGTAGTACAAGTTTTACATGAAATTGGGAACTGTTACTTTTATGCTCTTTTGGATTATTTTATTCTTTTATTTAATGAATATCATGACATTTTAAAAAGACTTCAGAATTATATTAATTTAATTTCCACTAATTATTATGGAAATTGTAATTCTTAGAAGAAATTTTACTTTTCCTTTTCCAGAAAATATCTTTTACAAGTAATGTAGATTTTGTATTATTTCTTTCTGAAAGTAAGGCAAGCCTCAAAAATAGTATGAGTGTAATACTTATCATAATGCTGTAAAATATCTTTTAACCTTTTTAACTGATTTGGACTACAGTTTTTTTGCTGTTATTATACATAAGGAATTATTTTTCTATATAAGCAAGGGAAGTATATATCAGAAGATGATATCTATTCTGGAAATATTTGATTTGTTTTTGTAGAAAGTTAATTTGTAAAAGCAATCATTTGGCTTAATGCATAGAGGATCAATCCTCACATTTACTGAACAGAAAATAGCATTTCTAGTTTGCATAATGAGATATTTCTCATCTGCTTAGATAGATGCTTCTTACAAATGGGCTGTATACATTAGAAAAAGAAAATAACTTTGTTAAATGCATCATCATAATATAATATTTAAAGAAAGTCAATCTTTTTCCAGTCTTTTCCATCACCCTAATCTGGCAGTAAGTGAGAACTAAAGAGCCTCTTGATGAAAGTGGAAGAGGAGAGTGAAAAAGTTGGCTTAAAGCTCAACATTCAGAAAATGAAGATCATGGCAGTTGGCCCATCACTTCATGGGAAATAGATGGGGAAACAGTGGAAACAGCGTCAGACTTTATTTTTGGGGGCTCCAAAATCACTGCACATGGTGATTGTAGCCATGAAACTACAAGATGCTTACCCTTGGAGGGAAAGTTATAACCAACCTAGATAGCATATTAAAAAGCAGAGACATTGCTTTGCCAACAAAAGTCCATCTAGTCAAGGCTATGGTTTTCCAGTGGTTATGTATGGATGTGAGAGTTGGACTGTGAAGAAAGCTGAGCACTGAAGAATTGATGCTTTTGAACTGTGGTGTTGGAGAAGACTCTTGAGAGTCCCTTGAACTGCAGGGAGATCCAATCAGTCCATCCTAAAGGACACTAGTCCTGGGTGTTCATTGGAAGGACTGATGCTAAAGCTGAAACTCCAATACTTTGGCCACTTCATGCAAAGAGTTGATTCATTGGAAAAGACCCTGATGCTGGCAGGGATTAGGGGCTGGAGGAGAAGGGGATGACAGAGGATGAGATGGCTGGATTGCATCACCAACTCAATAGACATGAGTTTGAGTGAACTCCGAGAGTTGGTGATGGACAGGGAGGCTTGGCATGCTGTGATTCATGGGTCGCAAAGAGTTGGACACGACTGAGTGACTGAACCAAACCGAACCGAATTTATTGGTTAACTGACGTGTAATGAGTATGGTCCCTATATGATATAAGACTATAGAGATTTGCATCTAAAATATTAGAAAGAAGCAAAAAAATTCCCCGAAATTTACCATTAATTCATTTACTTTAAGTTCAAAAAAACTCTAATTTGTTCTTATTACCATGAATAAACACTATCAATTCATTCATTAAAAAGAGAAACTTCTCTCAGTTTAAAAATATCTAGATGTGATTTTATCTCACCTATTTACCTTATGTCATAATATTGAGAAAAAAAATCTTGTGAGAATTTAACTTTCATTAGTGTTATTAGCAAGAGCACAAAATTTGTTGACAGCCTTCCCCAGCTTATTGTGATGCCAGACCAAAGAGTTTTCCCCACCACAGTCACCATACAGGCTGTGTTAATAGATTAGAAGCTCCTGATTTAGCTGTGGAATTCTGTCCAAATCTGGAAAGGATTCCTTTTCTTTTTGGAGAAGTCTAATGTTAGACTTTGAAAAGATCTAAAAAATGTGAGGCTTACTAATGGGTGACTAGAGTTTCAGACCAGATGTCTGGTGGCTGTCATGACGGTATGATACAATGGAGGAGACTACAGCTTTGAAAATTTGGTTCATTTAACCAGCTAATCCCAGACTCAAGTCTGTTACTTCCATCAGAGTGGAAGTCTCAGCAAGTCTGCCTATGAAAGCCCTTTGCTGAAAGCCTCAAAATAGAGTGCTGTAGATGGAAGTGCCTGGGCTAGGACTTCAGATCTGCATCAGAGCATGGTCAGTGGCTGGTGGGGAAAAAGGGGCTGAGTCCTTGACTGCAGCCACCTTGAAAAACTGCAATGCATTGGCTGTACATCAAATCTTTGGTGAGTAAGGCAGCTTTTCCCCTGTGAGACAGGCCAAATAAAGCCTTTGGAATTGCTTATGGTCAGGATTGAAAGAATACCCATAGGTTATTGGAAATGAAACTGAAAGTCGCTCACTGCTTTCTGATTCTTTGTGACTCCATGGACTATAGCCCACCAGGCTCCTCTGTTCATGGAAGTCTCCAGGCCAAAACACTGGAGTGGGTAGCCATTCCCTTCTCCAGGAGATCCTCTCAATAAAGTAATCCAATCCAGGTCTAGCCCTTTGCAGGCTGATTCTTTACCATCTGAGCCACCAGGGAAGCTGATAGGTTATTGGTCAGGAGCTAAACTCCTCCACAGGACATGTTAAAGCAAGGTAAATCTTTCTACTTCACATGGCACCTAAACAAATATATTGAATAATGCAAATATTTATTATGATTTTATGAAAAATAACACGTTTGCAAATGGGTAGATTTATCAGCCAACTTCCTGCCAGTATAAATTTGGAGGTCAACAGCTTTCTCTCATTTTGTACTGTCTCTTTCCTTACAGTCTACATTGACAAGGTTTCTGCCGATATGCAATTTTCAATGACTTCCTGGGTCTTCCTTATATATATATTTTTTTTCTTCCTTATATTTAAAATGAATTCAGTTCATTACACAAGAGGCTCATCCACACATCTTTTTTTTTTTAATTTTTATTTAAATTTATTTTAATTTTGAAATAGGTCCATTTCAATATTCACCTCCTGTTGGAAATGGCTGAAACCAACACGTTGATGTTTTTTGGAGGTCCCTGTGTTTGATCGTAGTTTCCCAGGTGGCACTAGAAGTAAAGAACCTGCTAGCCACTGCAGGACACATAAGAGATGCTGTTTTGATCCTTAGGTTGGGAAGATCCACTGGAGAAGGGCATAGCAACCCAATCCACTATTCTTGCTTGGAGAACCCCATGGACAGAGGAGCCTGGAGGTCTACAGTCCATACATACCATATGGTAGCAAAGAGTCAGACATGACTGAAATGACAGCACACACACGACTTTGACTGAGTGGGTTTGTGAATGATACCCTTAATATCTTGTGACTGACTATTTAAGCTTTTTGCTTTTCCCAGTTTTAAGGGAAGAGATATATGATCATACATGTGTCCTTTATTCTAGAGCATGCTTTCCTAACAGTGACTTTCTTAAATTAATATCTTCTGTCCAGATAGGCTGAGAATCAGCAAAATTATCAAGTTCTGGTTAGATTTTCTTTTGCTATTGTGCCTTCACTATAATTTTATTTTACTATAAGCAGGAAGAATAACCCAGACTATACTGTCAATAACTTGCTTGGAAGTCTCCTGGGATAAATATCCAAGTTTATTTATAAATTGTTCTTTACACATAACTAAAAGACAGAATTCCATTAAACTTTCTGCCAATTCCCATTAATATGTTCATCACCTTCTGAGACCCAACTAGCAAACACCTTTAATGTCCATATTTCTACTAATAGTATACTCATGATGATTTAGGTATTCCCTCAAGGGAAGTAGATGGGGAAACAGTGGAAGCAGTGTCGACTTTATTCTTTGGGCTCCAAAATCACTGTAGATGGTGATTGCAGCCATGAAATTAAAAAAAAAAAATCACTCATTGGAAGAAAAGTTATGACCAACTTAGATAGCATATTCAAAAGCAGAGACATTACTTTGCCAACTAAGGTCCGTCTAGTCAAAGCTATGGTTTTTCCAGTAGTCATGTATGGATGTGAGAGTTGGACTGTAAAGAAGGCAGAGTGCTGAAGAATTGATGCTTTTGAACTGTGGTGTTGGAGAAGACTCTTGAGAGTCCCTGGGACTGCAAGGAGATCCAACCAGTCCATTCTGAAGGAGATCAGCCCTGGGATTTCTTCGGAAGGAATGATGCTAAAGCTGAAGCTCCAGTACTTTGGCCACCTCATGTGAAGAGTTGACTCATTGGAAAAGACTTTGATGCTGGAGGGATTGGAGGCAGGAGGAGAAGGGGACGACCGAGGATGAGATGGCTGGATGGCATCACGGACTCAATGGACGTGAGTCTGAGTGAACTCCGGGAGTTGGTGATGGACAGAGAGGCCTGGCGTGCTGCGATTCATGGGGTTACAAAGAGTTGGAAATGACTTAGTGACTGAACTGAACTGAAGGCAATTTAGACTTTCTGTTGTGCTGCTCAATTCCTTTGTATCGCTTTCTAATAGATTTGTTAGCATCCATATTGCTACTAAATGTTTGTTCAAGGAGCTCTGGACTTTTTCTGTCATGTTCATCAAATTCTTCCAATCCCTTCTAACTGCCTTTTTTCAAAGCCAGTTTTACATTTTTAGGTATTTGTTACAACACAATCCACTTCTGATACCAAAATCTTTGTTGCCTTTTTATTCCTGTCATTGTAATTACCACTAAGTTAGGGGACTACAATAATACAACTTCATCTCACAATTCTGTAATTCAGAAGTTGAATGGTCTCTGTATCAAAATCAAAGTAATGGCAAATAAAAACTCTTGTATGAAGGCGCTGAGGGATCATTCAAGTTCATTAGAGTTATTTGCAGAATTCAGTGCTTATGGTTGGGTTGTAAGACCTAGGCCCTCATTTTCTGCTGGTCATCAGTCAGGAGCCTCTCTCAAATAACTCAGACTGCCTGCAATTCTTGTCACATTGACCCTTTCTTCTTTGAACCAGCAATACTGATTAAATTTTTCTCAAGCTTCAAAATGGTCTATTATGCTCTTCTCTGTACCTCTTTGCCTCCAGCCATAAAAAAGTTTTCTGCTTTTAAAGGTTCATGTGATTAGATTGGGCCTACATAGACAATTTAGGATAATCTTCCTATCTTAATGTCTTCAAGCATAATTACATTTGTAAAGTTCTTTTTACCATGAAACACAACGTATTAACATGTCTTGAGGATCGGTGATTGGATATACTTGTTTCAGTTCAGTTCAGTTCAGTCACTCAGTCGTGTTTGACTCTTTGCGACCCCATGAATCACAGCACGCCAGGCCTCACTGTCCATCACCAACTCCCGGAGTTCACTCAGACTCACGTCCATCAAGTCAGTGATGCCATCCAGCCACCTCATCCTCTGTCA
The DNA here is from genome assembly GCA_006408695.1 of Aepyceros melampus. NCBI lineage: Eukaryota > Metazoa > Chordata > Mammalia > Artiodactyla > Bovidae > Aepyceros > Aepyceros melampus. The sequence goes on from SJXQ01011329.1 coordinate 36,867, forward strand.
TCCCCTTCTCCTCCTGCCCCCAATCCCTCCTAGCATCAGAGTCTTTTCCAATGAGTCAACTCTTCGCATGAGGTGGCCAAAGTACTGGAGCTTCAGCTTTAGCATCATTCCTTCCAAAGAAATCCCAGGGCTGATCTCCTTCAGAATGGACTGGTTGGATCTCCTTGCAGTCCAAGGGACTCTCAACAGTCTTCTCCAACACCACAGTTCAAAAGCATCAATTCTTTGGCTCTCAGCCTTCTTCACAGTCCAGCTCTCACATCCATACATGACCACAGGAAAAACCATAGCCTTGACTAGATGGACCTAGGGAATCATTATTCTGCCTTTCACACTGGGGATATGTCTATGTGTATATATATACACATACACAACCATGTGTATATATATAAATATACACACATATTATTTTTCTCTTTAATGCCAAAAGGCAGTTGTACTTATATACCTTATCTTTAATTTTTTTTTTCTCCTCACTTTTAAGTGAGCATTTTCTAACTTTTCTGTTAGAGAAATTGGAATTAAAGAAATTTTGATCACCCTTATGAAATAAATATCAGATAATAAATTATTGTTGATTAAGCCAAAATCAATGATGAGTATAGGAAACAATATAGCTCATTATTTGGCCCTGAATTGTAAGTGTGAAAACAAGTCAATATATGCCTATATTTAAAATAATATTAGAAGGAGAAAATATGTTGTGAATATCACTTATGAACATGTCACAAATACAGACTAATAAAATTCTATAGTATAGTACACCAATGTAAAAAAGTGCTTTAGATGTTTAGAGAACTATAAATGAAAGAAGCAGAATAAATGAGGTGTAGCTAGTCTGAAAGTTATACACTGGCAGATATTACAATATTTTTAGTAACTATAAATGATAATTTTTAAATTCCAGTATTTCAGTTTTTTAATATATTGTGTCATGGAGTCAGCAGTTTAAGTAGAGAGCTTAATAAAAGTAAATTATCTATATTCTACGGCTGTGCTTCTAAAGCGTAAGAAATTTTCATAAACCACTTCAAATTCAAGATTAAATTCAAACTGCCAGTAGAGTTGGACACAGAAACTTAGAAACATTTTCTTTGCAAATTTAAAGAGTAGTGAACATATCATTAAGTACAAGCATTTGCTTGACATTGGTATAATTATGATTTCTAGAACACAGTATCACAACATAAATTCAAGATATCAGTATTTTTAGGTGCCAAACCACAAGAAGCATTTTCTTGGAATACTGAATACATTAAAGTCATAAAATTGACAGACTGGATAACTTTCATAAACAGAATTTAGGTATACTGTTTGCATTTTTAAAACACTTGAGGGATAGAATTCATTTTCATCTCTTCAATTCCACCTGTGGTAGGCCATCAGAGCATCTGACTTGCCTGCTCCCCAGAGAAATGCTAAAGTTTATCACTAGCAGAATCAAAAATCCCAGTCCTCTTGAGGGAAGCAACTGGCCCAGGTGTGACATTTATAGTAGGAAATGCCTTTTGCAGTTTGTAATTTGAATAAATTAGTATCTTTAGTAAATTATTTTATAACCCCCCAAAGGAGTCCAACTGTATTTGTGGAATTACAAAAGTCCTTTGGTAGCTACTGCAAATTTTCCTCTAAAATATTAATGAACAAACAGTGCAAATGTAATGTAATGTAAAGTCACTCAGTCGTGTCTGACTCTTTGTGACCCCATGGACTGCAGCCCACCAGGCTCCTCAGTCCATGAGATTCTCCAAGCAAGAATACTGGAGTGGTTTGCCATTTCCTTCTCCAGGTGATCTTCCCGACCCAGGGATCGAACCCAGGTCTCCGGCATTGGAGGCAGACGCTTTAACCTCTGAGCCACCAGGGAAGTCAGTGCAAACATAGCCCTATCAAGAATCCAAACTAAGAGTTAACTTACAAAATGGGTGTGTAGGTAGATGACAATGGGAATAGTAAGAGACTATTAATAAGGCTAATGGGACCACATTATGTGAAATTATGTTTCACTTTTTGGTCAGTGTAGTCTTCAATTCATGAAATAAATTTGAAGGCTAGCTCCTACCCCCTATTGACAGTAAGTGACAAGAGCTTTTATAGGCTGAGGGGGCTCCACTCTGACAACTCTGACAGTTGGCTTGAAATTGGTCATAGATGCTCTGACTAGCATCATCTTGATTGTTTTAAGTATAGTTAATTTTTAGTTTCATAGTCAGTTTGTTCTCATCTCCTTGAGGTCCGTTCTCAGAATTGTGTCGGCTTCTGTAACGGCGTCCCTGATAGCTCAGTTGGTAAAGAATCCACCCGCGATGCAGGAGACCCCGATTCGATCCCTGGGTTGGAAAGATCCCCTGGAGAAGGGAAAGGTTACCCACTCCAGTATTCTGGCCTGGAGAATTCCATGGACTGTATAGCCCATGGAGTCACAAAGAGTCGGACATGATTGAGCAATTTTCACTTTCACTTTTTGTGATGGCTACAATCTTTCCATCATGTAGTTAACTTTTCCGCCTAGTGGGGGTTTCAGTACCTATAAGACGCACACAGGATATAGCTCAAATGTTGTCTATAGCCCTGTGGTTTGGTCACTAAGTCGCGTCTGACTCTTGTGATCCCAAGGACTGCAGCCTTCCAGACTCCTTTGTCCATGAGATTTTCAAGGTGAGAATACAGGAGTGGTTTGCCATTTCTTTTTCCAGGGGCTCTTCCTGACCCAGGGATCGAACACAGGTTTCCTGCCCTGCAGGCAGATTCTTTACTGACTGAGCTACCATTATTATGATTTATCATATTAACACATGTTTTTATCATCTTTTTCCATTACAATTAAGATTTAGTTATTTGAAAGTCAGTTCCTGAGTTTGATTTATATTATGATGATATAATTTTAAGATTTCTCTCTGTTTTTCTCTCTCTTTGTTTCTATTCTGTATCACTTTCTCCTCCTTTGTGTCTATTCTATAGATTCTTTCATTCTTCTATTAATTTTTAAGAAACATATCAGTTTGCTAATATGATAGCTAGTACTTCAACTGAAAAACTCAGGGAATTGTATCTTGAAGTCTCTAGAATAATTGTTACAAACTAAAACAGAAATACCACACTGGGTAGAAATGGTTACTTCTGGAATGAGGCAGCATCAATCAGCAAGAAGGAATTTAAATCATTGCATGTGTACAAAATGATGTCCAGTTCTGTATCCAGGTCTTTATCTCTGTTCTGAAATTATGCATCCAATGAACTTTTGAGACTAGTTCCTACTCATCATCTTAGTATTTCCTTGCAGTAGGCAGGGTTTCAAGTTGGCCCAAGGTTCCTGCCTCCTGTTGACAAATGCTTAACAATTCCCTTTCCTTGAGTGTAGGCAGAATCTGTGGCTATGATGGGACTGGCATTTTGATGATTATTTTACATTATATAAGACTAGATTTTAGCAGATTGGAGAATGCTTTCCCTTGCTTTGAAAAAGTAAGCTTCCATATTGTTAAAAGACTGTGCTGCTAGGACTTGACTCTGCCTTATGGGAGCTGAGAGAAACACTCAGCAAGCAGCTTGGGAGAGGGAAACACCACAATCTTACCATGGAGAAATTAAACTGTTTTAACAACATAAATAAGCTTGGGAAATGACCCTGGGCTCCAGCACATCTGGCTGATGCCTTGCTTTCAACCTGGTGAGACTGAACAGAGGACCATGTCAGGGATGTCTGGATGTCTAACCTATAAAAATTTTGAAAAGAAATAAAATGGGTGGTGCTTTAAGTTTCTTTTTAACTTTTTAAAACAGCAAATAGAGAACTGATACACTTTTTAAATGCCAACCTATCATATCATGCAATATATATATATATTGCATTTATTTTTCTATTTATTTTTGGCTATGCTGGATCTTCATGGCTGCATGGGCTTTTCCTCAGCTGCAGCAAGGAGAGGCCACTCTCTAGTTGAGGCAGGCATGCCTCTCACCATGGTGCCTTCTCTCGCTGCGGAGCATGAGCTTCAGTGTGCATGGGTTTCAGTAGTTGTGGCTCCCTGGCTCCAGAGCAACAGGCTCAATAATTTTGGCACATAGGCTCAGCAGCTCTGGGTCACATGGAATCCTCCTGAATCAGGGATCAAACCCATGTCTCCTGCCTGGCAAATGGTTTCTCCACCACTCAGCCACCAGGCAAGTCTCCTCCAACCCCACATCTTTTTCTTTTCTTTTTTTTTAGAGAAAAATTTAATATAATCTGAAATTATATATTTTTAGTTGAACAATTTAAAAATCTAATGGCTAGTGATACTTGCATTCTTTTAATGCATCAATTATTATGCATTATTCATTTAAGCTTCATGTAAGGATATGAAGAAACTAAGATGATTTATGCTTTACAGGGGCTATTCTGGGACACTGATGTGTTAAGTAATCATTCCAAGGTCATATAATTATCATTGGAAATATTTGGATTTAAATCCAACTTTTTCTCATTTTGTTTTTCTTACTATATTATTCTGTCCTAATATACTTCACATTATTATAAAAGTTGCAATTTAATTAATTGCTTTAATATTCTTATTGCATTTTTCCAAACAAAAAATAAAGACAAGTTTATGATTTCATTTTGAGCCAGGTATTTATTTTTAATCCTTCATGACAAAACATGCTTTCCTTTTTCATATAATGATTGAATACCCAAGATATATTTTCTTATGAAAAATAGTTGACATTAAACTATTAAAGCAATAAACCCCAGAAAATCCAGAGAAAATTTAACACTGTGAAGATCAGTTGCAAAATTGTTCTACTATATTGCAGTGGGATCTCGAAGGGCTTTGTCTGATAGTTGCAACATGAAACAGCAACTAAAACATGGGTAGAAATAAACTATAATATATTATGAATGCAAATTATTTACTTACTATGAAAATAATCCATGCTTATTGTGGAAAATTAAGATAGCCTTGATAAGGAAACAACAGAGACACCAAAAACTCAAGTGGAATCCCACCAAATAAGAGGTGGAACTAGTAAACATATATTATAAAATTTCAATATTTTTTATATTTACATTAATACAAATAGGTTTATATTGTACGTAATTTTTAGAAGTTTTCCCAATGAATTGCATACATTGATTTTTATGTATTTATCTATATTGCTATACTAATAATTATATTTTATTGTCAAACTCAGGAGAATTTTATTAACAATTAATTTGCTTAGTTAAATAATTAACTATACCACTAATTAATACATGCATGTGGATCAAAATTCTTGTAGGTAAAGACATGAGCACCCTATGTATTGTTCCTGTATGATAAATTTCTGAAAGTGAAATTGCTGTAACAAGAGGAATATAAACAAGTAAATATACATACTTGGTAAAGAGTCTGACTGCAAGTCGGGAGACCTGGGTTCAATCCTTGGGTCGGGAAGATCCCTTGGTGAAGAAAATGGAAGCCCACTGTAATATTCTTGCCTGGAGAATTCCATGGATGAAGAGCCTGGTGGGCTACAGTCCATGGGGTCACAAAGAGTCAGACAGGACTGAGTGACTAACACTTAACACACGTGTACATATATTCAAATGTATATATACAAATGTATGCATTACTTCAGTATAATATATATATATTGAAATGATCTATGCAATCTTCATATCAATTTATATTACATTCATATGTCACATCTAATCATAACCATTGTCACTTATATTGAAAACTGACATTTTCAACATCTCTACTATCCACCTAGATGTTTTCATTGTATGTGCTAAGTCATTATTTAGAAGTGTCTGCTGCTTTTTTCATGTTCTTAGATTTTTCCTGAAATTTTTTTGGGATATTTTAAATGGAATTAAATTTAAAATGTATGTATTTTAAAATTTTATTTAATTTTAAATAAAATTGGAGTATAGTTGATTTACAATGTTGTGTTAATTTCAAGAGTATGGTAAAGTGATACAGTTATACATATATATATTCATTATTTTTCAGATTATTTTCTTATATAGGTTATCACAGAATATTGACTAGAACTGCCTGTGCTATACAGTAGGTCCTTGCTGGTTATCTATCTTATATATAGTAGTGTGTGTATATTAATCCTAAACTCCTGACTTATCCCACCACCTGCTAGCTTCCCCTTTGGCAATCATGTTTGTTTTGCAGCAACATTGATGGACCTAGAGATTATCATACTAAGTGAAGTCAGACAAAGACAAATACCATAATATATCACTCATATGTGGAATCTAATTTTTTAAAAAGTGATACAAATGAACTCATTTATAAAACAGAAACAGACTTACACATATTGGAAAAAAAATAAAATTTCTTTTTTTTTCACAATTTTTACACGCTTTTAATATGGTGAAGATTTAATTTTTTTCTCTGCTGTATATTTTTAGTAAATATTTCTAAATCAACATTTATTCTTTAAAGCCAAACATTAAAATAAAACTTCTTCTTTACCAAATAAGGTATAAGAGAATGAATTGGAATTAGAAAATCATTAATAAAATATAATATGTTGAACATTAAAATAATGCATGTTATCATCACATTCATATCTATTTCCTTTGTAGATATTTATATCTACCCATCTCCATCTATTTTTCTGCTAGTCTTTCTGAGGTGAATTTCTTATTTGAGCTCATGAACTTTGTCCATTTTTTCTACTCTCTTATCTTGTAATTACATGCTATCTATATCTATTGACTTTATTATTATAAAATATAAAGTTTTACAAAAAGCAATTGATCCACAATGCCAAAAAAGTAAGAATAGCAATTGAATGATATTGAGGAGGGGAAGATCTATGGATTGATTGGTTTCCCAATCATGAGGCAACAGAGTTGTCTGACTCCTGATCAGTGATCTTTCATGCCCAACCACAGATCAAAAAAGGCTTTATACATTCGGCTTCTTGGGGGGAAGATGTCATTTCCACATCAGATTTACTGCATGGCCAGTGCATTGCAGTCTACAAGAGGAGTTGTAGTCAAGGACTCAAGTTCCCCTGGTGGGCCATCCCTTATGCATATTTGAATCCCAGTCCTGAGCCTACATGTACAGGGGCCTTCATGAGATACTTCTGCTAAGGACTATTCATAGGGGGAGGAGAACATTAAATACAGTTTTTCTCCACTCTGACTCAGAACTCAGTACTTTTCCATTTCTAACCTTTCTTCCTGTCCCCAGATAGAGAATCCATAAAACTGCAAGGCCCTTCTAGAAAATACAATCCAAAGAATGCGATAGAAATTTACTGCCTCTTCTGACAAAGCAGCTAGTGTGTTACTAGTAGGAACAGGAAAGACAAAGGTAAGACTATGTCCCTCTCCCCTCCTCCAGTTTTCCAGTCTACCTTCTGGACTCCACATAGGAAAACCTGAGAAAAGCAGCTGATGATGTTCAAATGTGATTTTCAGAGTTCCAACCTCATTATTGCAAAACAGAGCACAGAGGATGTCTCGGTGATCCTGTTCATGATTCCAATTGTCTTGCTGTTCCCACTGTCTTCACTGTTCACTGAACCCAGGGTAGGCAAGGCATGAGCTAAGAGCCTGGAAGGAGACCTGAGGAGCCATAGGAACTGCAGGTATGTTTATTCTCTCCTGACTGGCACTGCAGCCATAATACAGCCCCTCTCCTGGCTGACACAGCGCCATAGCAGCAGCCACAACATAACAATGATGGAGCCATAACATAATCATGATGCTGCTCCAATGTAGACCCAGTACAGCAGCAGCCAGGGCTTTCATGGTGAAACTCAAACAGGCATACCAGCACAAAGTAACCTGTAACCAAGCAAGTACCTCACGATGTGCATGCTCAGTGCTATAAGCCATCTCAGCCATCACACAACCAGGCAAAGTCATTGTTTATAGAACATATAGGGAGAGGGCATGAGATCATGAGACAAGAGAGCCTGACTGGCACCATCTTGTTAATTTCTACACAGAGAGGGACAGGAGCTGAGAGACAATTATTTAATAATGGGCATACCACTGGACATTACCATAACACTGATCACCTTAAGCTTTAATTTTCTCATCTTCAGTGTATGTGTGTATATATGTACACATGTGTTTATATGTACATATATGCATATATATAGAAACACAAATATGCCTTATACTAGGCTAATAAATTTCTTGGAAACTAAATGTTAGAAGTACTCAGGACGTTTTAATCAAGAAAAAACATTTCATTTGTAATATTTGCAATAGATAAAGATGGTGAAATCATTGCACATTTTGCTGTTACATAGCTCAGTTTTTTTTCAAACAAAAGAATAATTTCAAGCTTATACTATAAGAGTATCAATAATCATGAGATATAAATCAACATTGTGACTTATAGGAAGTTTGGTCTGATCATACAGATATAAATTACCTTTGTGACATACAAAGTTCTGTCTGATTATATATAATATATAAAATTGCAACTCTTCCAGAAAACTCTTGAAATCTGTCAATACATAAATATGCACTTGGACTATACATCTATTTTTATTTTATAGAAAATAGATCATTTATATACATTAGGTAGGAAGGCTTGGTAATCTAGAGACACATCATAAACTCAGTATGAGGATTAGCTGATTTGCATATTTGTGAATGGAATGCTGCAGATAAACATATCTTGCATAGTAGGTACACAATAAATATTTGTTGAATACATAATAGGAAATATTATAATTGTCCATTTGCATATTAAAAGTATATTCTAATACATAGAAACTATGTGATAAAATTCTTCCAATCACACATTCAAAAAAACTTCTGTTGTCAAATGTTAAGTGATCAGTGACTAACTATTAGCCACTGTGCTTGTGCCTTATATACAATTTCTCATAAAAACTGTAAAGATCACATGGCTTGTTGGTGGCAGTGGCAGAGTTTATATTTAAGTGCATTTGCATCCAAAGATAGGGTTCTTGATTACTTATCCCACCTTCCTCCATCAATGTCATCTCATCATACGCCAAATTTTGGGCTATGTTATCTAGTCAGTAATAATAATGGGAGTTTTATTTTGTTTTGCTTTTGGTACTTAATCTAAGCTGAATGTAAAATTTGTAAATTATAGATTTCCAAAATATATATGTGATACAGATCAACATTCAGTTCAGTCACTCAGTCCTGTCTGACTCTTTGTGACCCTATGCAGTACAGCACTGCCAGGCTTCCCTGTCCATCACCAACTCCCGGAGCTCACTCAAACTCAAGTCTGTCTAGTCTGTGATGCTACCCACCCTGCCATCCAGCCATCTCATCCTCTGTCATTCCTTTCTCCTCCTGCCTTCAATCTTTCCCAGTATCAAGGTCTTTTCTAATGAGTCAGTCCTTCACCAATACTTTGGTGAAAGTGGCCAAAGTGTTGGAGCTTCAGCTTCATCATCAGTCCTTCCAGTGAATATTCAGGATTGACTGGTTTGATCTTCTTGCAGTCTAAGGTACTCTCAAGAGTCTTCTTCAACACAATTCAAAAGCATCAGTTCTTTGGCACTCAACTTTCTTTATGGTCCAACTCTCACATCGACATATGACTACTGGAAAAACCATAGCTTTGACAAGATGGATCTTTGTCAGCAAAGTGATGTCTCTGCTTTATAATATGCTGTCTAGGTTTGTCATATTTTTTTTTCCTCCCAAGGAGCAGGAGCCTTTTTATTTTGTGGCTGCGGTTACCATCTGCAGTGATTTGAAGCCCAGGAAAATAGTCTGTCATTGTTTCCCTTGTTTCCACATTTTTTGCCATGAAGTGATGGGACCTGATGCCATGATCTTAGTTTTTTGAACGTTTAGTTTTAAGCCAGCTTTTTCACTTTCCTCTTTCACTTTCTGGAGAAGGCAATTACACCCCACTCCATTACTCCTGCTTGGAAAACCCCATGGATGGAGGAGCCTGGTAGGCTGCAGTGCATGGGGTCGCTGAGGGTCAGACACGACTGAGCGACTTCCCTTTCACTTTTCACTTTCATGCGTTGGAGAAGGAAATGGCAACCCACTCCAGTGTTCTTGCCTGGAGAATCCCAGGGACAAGGGAGCCTGGTGGGCTGCCATCTATGTGGTCACACAGAGTCAGACACTACTGAAGTAACTTAGCAACAGCAGCAGCAGCTTTCACTTTTATCAAGAGGCTCTTTTGTTTCTTTTCACTTTCTGCCATAAGGGTGGTGTCATCTGAGTATCTAAGGTTATTGATATTTCTCCTGGAAAATTGATTCCAGCTTGTGCTTCATCCAGCCCAGCATTTCACATGATGTACTCTGCATGTAAGTTAAATAAGCAGAGTGACAATATATAGCCTTGACCTACACCTTTCCCAACTTGGAACCAGTCCATTGTTCCATGTCTGGTTCTAACTGTTGCTTCTTGACCTCTATACAGATTTCTCAGGAGGCAGGTAAGGTGGTCTAGTATTTCCACCTCTTACTGTCTTTTGGGAGATGGTATTTTAAGAGAGCTCATTATGTATATGTACTCAGTCATGTCTGACTCTTTGCAACTCCATCAACTGTAACCTACCAGGCTCCATCCATGAAATTTTTGAGATGAGAGTACTGGAGTGGATTGCCATTTTCGAACAAAGCTCACTATAGAATGATGGAAAATGCATCATGAAAAAAGCACATTCTTCATTCATTGGTTTCAAACCAAATAAAGCATTTAAACCAACAGACATACTAATTAGAGTGCCAACTTAACAAAGTGCTTCCCAGGTGTGCTAATGGTAAAGAACCTGCCTGCCAATACAGGGCATGTAAGAGACACAGGTTTGATCCCTGGGTTGGGAAGATCCCCTAGAGGAGGGCATGGTACCCACTCCAGTATTTGTCCCTGGAGAATCCCAAGAACAGAGGAACCTGGAGGGCTGTGGTCCATAGTGTTGCCAAGAGTCAAACATGACTGAAGTAACTTAGCATGCACACAAGGAAAGAAAAAAAAGAAAGTAATCTAGAAGTTCAGCCTCTGATCTTCTTGGAATTTTACAAAGAATATAGTGTAATCAATGGAAAAACAGGGACTTGCTGTTCTTGCTGTTCACAAAGCAGGGACTCTTGCTGTTCACAAAGCAGGGACTTTCATTTAATATGCCTTCTTAACAGGATACAATTATTTCACCTAGCCAGCACCTATGTTGTACACAGTGTAAGCAAGAATAATAAATTTGATGCTATTGTGAGGAATCTTGACTCAAATTTCATTTTTATTTCACTCTACAGCCTAGAGAGGTATCAGAGTCACCATCTCAGAGAATGCTGCAAAAAAAAGTTAGATTTATGTAATTTGCTTACAATTTCCCCCCTTCTCTTTTACTGTTTACTGTCCCTATCTATACATATTTGTGTGTGTACACATGTGCCCTTGCACTCAAAAATCTTCTTGCTTATGATAATTATGTATGTACAGCAAGTTGTTTTAGTCCATATTGGGCTGCCATAAAATAATACAGTACTAGGTAACTTAGAAAAACAGAAATTTATTTTCTCACATTTCTGTAGGCCAAAAGTACAAGTTAAAGGTGCTAGGATGGTCAGTTTCTGGTAATAGAGATCTTCTTGAATTATGAATGGCCACTTTCTCTCTGTGTCCTTATCTGATAGAGAGATAAAGGGAGAGAGACAGAGATCTTTGATATGTCTTGAAAGGGCACAAATCTCATAATGAAGGCCTCACTTCTATGATCTCAGCTATACCTAATTATATCTTAAACTCCTTATTTCCAAAAACTGTCAGATTGAGGTTAGGGCTTCAAAATATGAATCTTAGAGGGACACAATTTAGTTCATAGTACATGTAGTATTAAATTTTAAGTTTCGAATTAAAACAAGTAAGATAACCCATTCATTTATTACTTGTCAATTTAAATTTGTTAACTCTCTAAGATATCTTTTTTTTTAACAGAACATACATTTTTAGCAGAATTAAATTTATCTATTTTTTAATAGATTATCTAGAAAACACTGCATCTGAGTTTCACTTAGAGTATGTGCTTCCATTATTACCTATACTCTTAAAACATGATTTTTGTTGGTTTCTGTCTGGATATTCCATAGATAATGACAGATGTGGCCTAATTCCCATATAAATTGCCAGTTCTGTCATTGTCTAATTTTATATACTCAGGTGAAATGCTGAAGTATCAGAATTAATTTCCCAGAGGCATTTTCAAATTTATAAAATATATGCAAAATCACAAAAAAATAGAGATTGCTCTGTGAAGACTAAGATTACTGCCAGTGCAGTGCCTTCATTATTTCTCATTTCTAAAAGAATAGCTGTATTTAAAACAGTTAATTTTTTTATCACCACTTTTTGTAATGTTACTTATTTTACTTTAGCTCATTCATTATATTTTATGCATGATAACTATTATTATTTTAATCTTGACTTTCAACTTTAAATTCCATACAGAAAAATGGAGATTTTTTAAAAATCATTTCCATACAGATATAACTTATACACTGTGGAAGTCTCCTATGTTTTAGCAGCTATGTAATAGACACAAAACACATGAGCATGAACAATTCCAGGTCATTTCTTCAATCAGTTAAGACTCTGGGACTATATTTCTCTAAAAGTTGGAAGCAAACCTGAAAGTCAAGTTTTTATGCTCCAGTGTTCATGTATAAGACACAGAAATCTTATTTAAAATCTTATTCAAAAAAGTTGATTAATTGAAAACAAAGGAAATTGAATTCCTCTCAATTTTGAATAGTATAAATAATTACTTATAATTATTTAAGGTTTTAAATATTACCATGAATTAACAAATTGGAGGTGAGACTACACTGAGCAAACAGAGAAATTAATTCATTCAGATCTAATGTCAATGCAAGGCATAATATTGTGAGAAACTTACTAGACATAAAAAATTAATAGTTATTTGAAAGTTTTCATCAATTTATAGCTAAGTTTAAATTTAGACTTTTCAGGTTGCTCAGTGTTAAAAAATCCACCTGCCAATGCAGGAGACATAAAAGACATGGACTCGATCCCTGGGTTGGGAAGATTCCTCTGGAGGAGGAAATGGAAATCCCCTCCAATATTCTTATCTGAATAATCCCATGGAGAGAGGCATTTGGTGGGCCATAGTCAATGGGGATGCAGAGAGTTGGACACTGCTAAGCAAATGAACACGCACACACAAATTTAAATGTATTTAGAACAAATGAATAATTTCCTATGAAAAAACTAAAACATTATGTAGTGACCCTGGCCCAAATCACAACACAAAAATACAAAGGAAAAAAAAAAAAACTGTAACATAAAAGTAAAAGACAAAAAAGAATGAATTTAACAGATTTGGTTCTAAAAGAAAATCTAAACCACAAAAAAGCTTAGTAAGAAATATCTTGTTGACTATAACAGGAGAGAAGTACAATTTTACAGAAGACAAAGGCGATACGGGTCTAGAAAGTAAACAATATTTCCTGAAAACATTACAGCAATAATGAATATGAGTTAGCAAAAGGAGAACTACTCTCCACAATCTTAAAACACTTTAAAATACCTAGGAAAATACAAGGCTCATGAAATCTCTTTCTAAAATGGAAATATTACACATATTATTCTTTAAGGGCAAAGCACTATGTGGAAGAAATTGAATACCCAGAAAAAATATATTCAATAGAGGAAGTTCTTAAACTATACGATCAAGGAGTGGAACGATGGTGCAATTTAGGAGGAGAAGGGTTAAATATGGCAATCTCTGAGAACAGATAAAAAGGCTTGCATTTATGGTAATGTTTCTAAGTTTGTAAGGAGAACAGGAATCCATGAAAAATATACAGCATTGCTCCAGTTATCTCATAGAATTGAGAAATGGCACAGTTTTCTTTTGAAAGTACAGTTGTGGTTTCTATTACTGGGTACTGTCTTTGGAATAGTGCTTGAGGAATGAGTGAAGAAAGGTATGGGGTAAAATAAATGATTGATAAATAGTTCTGAGGTAGCTGTCTAGTTTGAAATCTGGAAATGTCAGTGATGACCTTCTAGTTAAATGATTTTCTTCACTTGTATATAGTAACACAGATCTAAGATAGCAACAATTATCTGTGTTTTCTTTTTCATACTTTTTTTTTTTCTCTTTTTCTGGGTCAGAGCAGCATGAAAGCTAATTAGGAAGCTGGCCAAAGAATGTATATGTGTAGTATAGAATGTGGGACTTCCGTAGTGGCTCAGTGGTAAGGAATCTACCTGCCAATGCAGAAGACATGAGTTTAGTCTCTGGGTGGGGAAGATCCCCTCAGAGAAAGAAATGGCAACCCACTCCAGTATTCTTGCCTGGAAAATTCCATGGACAGAGAGACTGGAGTGCTACAGTCCATGGGTTGGCAAGAGTCAGGTAGGACTTAATGATTAAACCACCAACACCAATTTAGAATGCAAATGGAATGGAAGTCTATATGAAGTCTAGAGTCTGTGACTGGGAGTGAAGAGAAGATTCTCAAAAAGTTATAAGGTTGTGGCAAAGATTGTAGTGTTGGATTTTAATGTTCATATGGTGAAGTAGCCTTTGAGAAGGAGAATATTTAGGTCAGTGTCTGCCAATCTGTGATCAGGAGAGCTAGAGTTAGAATTGCTTGTAATTTTTGTAACTATGTTCCAGGGTCATGTTTCAGACCAAATGAAACTCTGAGCATGTGGGGATTCCCACTGTTAACATTAGGCCAAGATTATTATTTGTAAACCATACACAAAAAATCATTGATAAGCTATGACTAGTAAAGGCATAGAAGATACTGAGATGAAGTTAATTGGAGTTTGAACATTATAAAATAGTGAAAATGAGATTCTAAAACTAAATTTTAGACAGCAGTGATAAAAATGTTGGAGTGAAAAGAAAAATTATAAATCCAGTAATTCCATTAAATATGTGAGTATGGCCATACACATGCCTTTCCTTGCTAATTTTTGATGATATAGTTTATTGAGGTGACATGACTGGATTAAACAACCTGAGGAAGTTGGAAACCAATGAATCAGATAGCAAATGTAAAAGCTCAACGACAAGGGCTGAACTCTACAGAGCATCCACTGTTTCATTCAATAGGTATGTCTAGTTCATGATTAATGTCACAGCCTTTGATATATAAGAATGTTCACTACTCCAGAACACCCAAAAATCTCAATTCATCATTCTATCATCATTACCCTATAAGTGGTAAAATGAAAAGTTTAGCATGGTATTGAACTTTCATTCAAAATTTAAAGGAGGTAAAATAAATATTGAAAATGAATGACATGAGGCCTATTTGTACTTCTGGAGCAAGACAGCAGAAAACAGAGATTCTGGAACTAGTTGCTATTATGAGCCCTCTGGCAAGACCAATAGGTATTCTGAATACACTATGACAAAATCCAGACTTATTTCATACTCCATTTACTGTTGTGAAGATGTGCATTATTTGGTTCTTTTCTTACACAGAATTAGATCAGGAATATGGAAGACTAAAATTCAAGAGTTTGGCAGCCATGACTTCATCTGGAAGGCAAACCAAAATTCAGAAATTCAAAGGCAGATGCATTTAACTTTCAAATGAGGTACCAGTTACTGTTAGCATGACCTTTCATTTTCAGTTCTTTCTGGTGTGGAAGGAAGTGTATCCACTGTGGAAGAGGTTTTGCATAAAGGAACCATATCGTTTGCTTGATTATTTGGAACAGAGGAAAGTATGTATTTACAAGGAATTAAACAAACAGAAAATAATCAAAATCACATGTCTATGGACTTCAAAGACCTTGGATAGTACTTAATGAAAGGTATGTTTTAAATATTAATGTCAGCTTCAGAGAGCTTTTCTTTTTCCTCTTTTAGTTTCTCAGTAGAGAGCTTTCCAGACAGAAAACAGACTGAAACAATTAGTTAATTGATCTCACTCAATTTGGTTAGACTTACTATTAGGAGGATTCCATTATGTTCAAGAATTTTGGATTTGACTAGACTCCAATAAAAAAATATCTTCATATTTCAGCCTGTGCGGGTATGTTTGCATTTGTGAGAGACAGAGATATAGAAAGAAGAGGAGGGGAGAGAGGAGAAAACAGGGAAGTAGAAAATATAGGCATGCATCTGGTATACACATATAGTATTACCTGTCCAAAGTCTGTGAATTCTTGTACTATTGGGCACCTTGGTCATAGGCTTACTGAAATAAAGAAGGTCAGGCACTAAGAATTGAATTTGCTGAAGCTATTTCAAATCCCTGGATATTTTCTTTGACATATCTACTTTCTGAGACTAGCCTTAGCTCTGATGCTTCCTTTGTGGCTCAGCTAGTAAAGAATCCGCCTGCATTGCAGGAGACCTGAGTTTAATTCCTGGGCTGGGAAGATCCCCTGGAGATAGGAAAGGCTACCCACTCCAGTATTCTGGCCTAGAGAATTCCATGGACTGTGTAGTCCATGGGGTCACAAAGAGCTGGACACAACTGAGCGACTTTCACTTAGCTATGATATTGTATCCATAAACTGTTGCAGTACCCTTCTCTGTGTATAGAAATATCAAGTGATTAATACATAACCCAAAATTTCATAATAATTTGATTAGTTCAGTTGCTTAGTTGTGTCTGACTCTGTGACCACATGGACTGCAGCATGCCAAGGCTTCCCTAACCACCACCAACTCCCAGAGCTTGCTCAAACTCATATTCTCTGAGTCAGTGATACCATCTCATCCTCTGTCATCCCCTTCTCCTCCCACTTTCAATTTTTCTCAGCATCAAGGTCTTTTCCAATGACTCAATTCTTCACATCAGGTGGCCAGAATATTGGAGTTCTGGCTTCAGTATCAATCCTTCCAATGAATATTCAGGACTGATTGACTTTAGGATAGACTGGTTGGATCTCCTGTAGTTCAAGGGACTCTCAAGGGTCTTCTCCAACACCACTTGAAAAGTATCATTTCTTTGGTGTTCAGCTTTCTTTATAGTCCAACTCTCACATCCATACCTGACTACTGGAAAAACCATAGCTTTGACAAGATTGACTTTTGTTGGCAAAGTAATGTCTCTGTTCTTCAATATGCTCTCTAGGTTGGTCATAGCTTTTCTTCCAAGGAGAAAGCACCTTTTAATTTTATGATTTCAGTAATAATAGTTTAATTAGTTTATGTTTGATTAGTTTATAAATTTTCACATAAATGACAATTTACTAAGATGCTCTTTGACTTGGAGTTAATAAAGACAGGAAAATCTAGTTAAAATGTATAAAGAACAAAGTAAAATATTGAAAAAATTGCTACTGCTAGCATTAGCTGCTATATAGTTGCTAACCTAAGTCTACACACTATGAAATCCAACACATGAAATCAATTAAATAAATGGATCTTGGGTCACAATATTATAGCATAAAATACTCCACAAAATATTTTTGAGAAGAATGGGCACATTCAGATGGTACATCTATAGTCAGTAAGATATTTTGAATATTGTTAAATATAAAGAAGCATGCTTTTCTTTACATTGTTAAAATAACTTAAAAGTCATAGAAATAATACCACTAAAACCTATAATAAATCAGGTTTTCAGTAACCTGGAACAAATTATGCAGCTACAGCTATTTTTTTTTTTTCAATTATTAGTGGGTAAAATACTATGGCAAGAAGCCCTCCTGAATCATGCTGGATACCCAGCTGATACTCTAGAAAACTCTTCAGTTCAGTCAGTTAAGTTTAGTTGCTCAGTCGTGTCCGACTCTTTGCGACCCCATGAATCGCAGCACACCAAGCCTCCCTGTCCATCACCATCTCCCAGAGTTCACTCAAACCCTTAATTCCTGGGGTATCTAGCTGATTGAGGATCTTGCTCTAGATGAAAGCTCAGCATCTATTCTGATGGGTTGCTGTCACACAAATTTTTAAAGATTCTGATCTTACATCTGTCCTAAACTATCAGAATGTGTACTATCCAACTATTTGAAGATGATATAGCCATAGAGAGCCACGAAGGAAAAAAGCAGAACAATGTGTTTTTTCTTCTTCTTCTTCTTCTTTTTTAAGTTATCAGTTCAGTTCAGTTCAGTCACTCAGTTGTATCTGACTCTTTGTGACTCCATGAATCACAACACGCCAGGCCTCCATGTCCATCACCAACTCCCAGAATTCACTCAGACTTACATCCATCGAGTCAATGATGCCATCCAGCCATCTCATCCTCTGTCATCCCCTTCTCCTCCTGTCCCCAATCCCTTCCAGCATCAGAGTCTTTTCCAATGAGTCAACTCTTCGCATGAGGTGGCCAAAGTATTGGAGTTTCAGCTTCAGCATCAGTCCTTCCAATGAACACCCAGGACTGATCTCCTTTAGAATGGACAGGTTGGATCTCCTTGCAGTCCAAGGAACTCTCAAGAGTCTTTTCCAATACCACAGTTCAAAAGCATCAATTCTTTTTAACTTATATCAATGTCTAAATCCATAGTTTTACAAAACTTATCTGAATCACATACATCAATGTTGATAAGGTATTTGAACTAAAATAGCATCAAAATCATACACTTAACAATTGCAATGAAATATATGTAAAAAGATAAAGGCAGCAAGAGAGCTCAGGACTTGGCATTTGCCTTGAGTACCTACTGATGATTTGGCCTTTCTTGTTAGACAGATGCTGGTTAGTCTCTCTGCTGGCTGTCAGATGGAAGAAGGGAAAACAGAGGAGATAGGTGGGCCTGCACACAGAGGGTATGTCTTGGGACCTATTACTGCTTAGATGACGTTAGGGCAAGAGAGAAAGGAAACCTCTGCAAGCATGCCTGGACCTCATCTCACATAGAGGCCATAGCGAGTAGAGCTACAATAGTATGGAAAGGAAGGAAGCAGATAGAGAGCCACCTCCATGCACATGGTATTCAGCACACTTTGATTCTGTCACAGATAAAGGACCATCCTGCAAACATCAGCTTAATATTAATGTACCCTTGGTAGACTTTTTTATGATGGCATTCTGAATGGTGTGAGGTGACATCTCATTGTAGTTCTGACTTATATTTCTCTAATAATTAGTGATGTGGTGGATTTTTTCATGTGCCTTTTAACCATCTGTATGTCTTCTTTGGAGAAATATCTATTTAGAACTCCACCACCATTTTTTCTTTCTTTCTTTTTTTTTTGGTATTGAGTTGCATGAGCTGTTCATTTATTTTGGAGGATAATTCCTTGTCAGTTGTAAATATTTTCTCACATTCTCTGTGTTGTCTTTATGTTGTGTTCATGGTTTCCTTTGCTGTGCTAACACCTTTAAGTTTAATTAGGTCCCATTTGTTGTGTTTTTTTTTTTTTTAATTAATTTTTATTTTTTAGTTTGTTTTGCTTTACAATACTGTATTCGTTTAGCTATACACTGACATGAATCAGCCACGAGTGTACATGAACTCCCAATCCTGT
>SJXQ01011329.1:66817-182339 GCA_006408695.1 Aepyceros melampus
TATATATATATATATATATATATATATATATATATATATATAAATACACCAATATCATTCAGAATGGGTGACTCACAAAAAGAAATCATTTCATGACACCAAGATGATGGCTAAATTTAGAGGGATGATCTGAAGATTTGCTACAATGATATTTAAGTTCTATTTCCATTTGAGCTTGCAGCATACTATGATTATGTTTGCTTTTCTATTCTCACCACTTTCAGTTTTTCAAGGTTAGTGCATTCCATGAAAGGGGCCCAACATGTTTATATATTTCAGTGGGAAATCAGAATGGTTTCAAAGCAGAAAGGTATCTTTGGGAGAATAATTTATGACTAGAAACAAATGACCAGGAACACACACTCCAGCAATGAGAGCTGGCATGCATATCATAAACCCAAAAAAATAACATGAAACCCATTTGTTTCTCCTGATCCTTATTCTGGAAATATAACAGGTTACCATTATTTTTTGCAGGCTCCAGAGTATTCAGAAATGTGTGTGTTTGTGTGTGTGTGTGTGTGTGGACTTCATCTCTCTGCACCATATGAGGTCGTGTCTTTTTTTTTTTTTTTAATAACATTTCTTCCTACACCAGATGATGATCAGAAAGGAACGTGTGGTCTGAAAACAAGTTTTATTTTTCTTTTCAGATTACATTATCAAAAGACATGGTTATTAGCTTGGACAGCAATTACTGGAACTGATCATTATGACACCCATCCTCTTCTTCCTTACATCAAGTAGAGAGTAAGGATGAAAAGATTGACAGCAAAGAAATCAAGAAAATACATTTTCTTCAATACATAACAATATATACATAAAGGTATGCTCTCACTAGAGTTATGGTTCTTCCACTAAATGTAAAGTTTTAAATGAGAAATTCAATTACTTTATATTATAATGTCCTCATACTTTAAGTGAAAGCAAGAGACATTTTGATGAAGTTTCTTTCTTTTCCTACAATTATGTGTAACTCCTTTTATCTTAAAATCTTAACTCCTTTTACCTTTTATCTTAAAAATGGCAGTTTCTTCTACCATACCACTTGATGATGAGACCAACAAAATCACATCCTGTTTAGCTTTTCTTTGGCGAGTTTGTTTGTGTAGCAATAGAAATATAAATAGTTTTCTCATCATGCAATCAGAAGGATGTGCAGTTGGGTTCTGCTAGGTGAAAAGAAAATAAATGCTTTAAACTTCAGCATAAGAACATTAGCTCCATTTGAAGATTTAAACCATCTAATTTGCATAATGAACATTTTATGCCACATTATTTGCACCTGGTTTACAAATTTACTGAGGATTTCACAACAATTATCGATGATCATATCAAAATGTCAAATATCCCAAAGCAAAGTTTTGCTAAGAGGTTATCAAAAAGATTTGTTTTCACATTGATATTTGTTGACAGTTTAATTTATTGCAACTTATTATGTAAGGAGAACTATTAGAAAATATATCCTTTTTTAAATTACAATCAAGAAAAGAATGAAGAGGAAAAAAATCAAGTTTTAGGCCTTCAAAATCCCCATATTTAATGCTATAGTATAAAAAATGTGCAATCTTTAAAATATATTTATTACAAAAATAACTATTAAGTTAGAAATTATAGATAAGTAGCCAATATACATTTTACATGCTAAATCTTCACAAGTAAACATCAATAAATTTATTTCTGCTGTTCTTGGCATTTTATATTGTGTCTCTATATTTTTATATACAGTGAAATCAAATATACACCCAATTTATAATCCTACCCTCATTATCAATATATCATAAAATAAGTTCATGTAAATAAATAGCTCCAAGTTACTATCTGTATTTCAATTCTTTATATTACTCTATAATTTATCTAAAACATTCTATTTAGATAATTATAACATCCCCAATTTTGTATTCTAATGAAGACTGCTATGAACATTCTTTCATTTCAATCTTACCATAGACTGTATATATTTCCTTTACATAAATATTTTGAATGGAATTTTTAAGTAAAAAGTTAAGGTAAATTCTAATATCCCTTAATTAGCATTGTTCAATGCTGTAAAAAATGTTTGCATGGGAAAAATACAATTAAAATGCTCATTTTTAAAATCTCCTTTGAAACATTGTTATTCTATATGTGTTTTATTATGTGACAGTATAATTGAATTAGTACATATAAACACATGTACTAAAACTTCAGTGAAAATATTGTTTTGAAAAGTGTTTCTGTCAGAGTAGTATTTTTGTATAAAATGTCAAGGATCTTGAAATGTTATCTCAGGTCATTAGGAAAAAAAAAATTTCCCTCATGTTAAACAAACATTAAGGTTCAAGACTGAGTTGTCACTTACACATGAAAAGTAAAAGAGAGGTTGTTGACCATAAATAAATGCCAAAAAGATTCCACAAGTAAAATATTAGAGGTTTTATAATAAAGAGTGAAGGAAGAGGGGACTGCTCTGGTGGCCCTGTTGGTAAGAATTCGCTGTCCAATGAGCAGATTTGAGTTTGATCCCTGGTCAGAAAACTAAGATTTCACATACTGCAGGGCAACGAAGCCCGTACACCAAAAATACTGAATCTACATGCCACAACTAGATAGTCGGTGAGGCACAATTACTGAAGCCCAAGCACTGAGAAGTCTGCATGCCACCAAGAAGGCTCTCACATGCCACAGTGAAGATCCTGCTTGCCACATTAAGAACCAATGCAGCCAAATAAATAAATAAATAAAATATTTTTTTAAATGGCAGAACAATTAACTACTCGATACTATTGCTGCTGCTGCTGCTGCTGCTGCTGCTGCTAAGTCGCTTCAGTCATGTCTGACTCTGTGCAACCCCATAGACAGCAGCCCACCAGGCTCCCCCATCCCTGAGATTCTCTAGGCAAGAATACTGGAGTGTGTTGCCATTGCCTTCTCCAGTGCATGAAAGTGAAAAGTCAAAGTGAAGTCGCTCAGTCGTGTTCGACTTCTAGCGACCCTGTGGAATGCAGCCTACCAGGCTCCTCCATCCATGGGATTTTCCAGGCAAGAGTACTGGAGTGGGATGTCATTACCTCCTCCAACTGATACATTAGTTAGTCCATGAACCTGGTCAGATCAGTTTCTGAAATGTTCCTGTCTCTGCAGAATCAAATCATATTTAAAATTTGCCAGTCCTTCAATCCCCATGGTGTTGTGGAGAAGCACTTTGATGAACCTGACCTTGCTCTTCAAGTCTACACAAGAATTATGTCTGAGGCCCATCTTGAACATCAGAGGAAAATACGCAGATTCATTCTAGAGACGAAAATTTGCCTTGTATCTGCCATTTCTCCATGGAACCAATAAGACTAAATCTGGAATAACTGGGATTGCCTCTATTTCTAAAACATGAGAAATATATACTTTTGAAATATTTTAATTCAATTAAATCTGTATCTCCACCCATTTTCTTATTTATCTATATTTTTGTTTGGATTCGATTTAAAAAATAGATATCATTGATTTTTTATAGAACAAATAAAGAGGGCTTAGAGCTTTATAAAAGCTCCCCATTTCATTTCCTTTCAGTTAAAATATTAATTTACATGCTATCCTTCAGAGTATATTGCTATGCTATGCTGTGCTGTCACTTCAGTCGTGTCCGACTCTGTGCGACCCCATAGACAGCAGCCCACCAGGCTCCCCTGTCCCTGGGATTCTCCAGGCAAGAACACTGGAGTGGGTTGCCATTTCCTTCTCCAATGCATGAAAGTGAAAAGTGAAAGTGAAGTCGCTCAGTCGTGTCAGACTTAGCGACCCCATGGACCGCAGCCCACCAGGCTCCTCTGTCCATGGGATTTTCCAGGCAAGAGTACTGGAGTGGGGTGCCATTGCCTTCTCCTCAGAGTATATTAGAAAGGCATAATAGGTTATTTGAGACATTTAACACAGTCTTTATCTAAAATTTGAGATCGATATGTATGATAAACATGATAATCAGTTGTTTTTTTAACCAGCAAACAAAATACATTGAATGAACAGCAAATCTTTCTGGCATCATCCAGATTAGCTTATTCAAGTGAAGCTAGCATTTCCTGGGGACAGCAATGTGCCAGGGATTTTGTTTTGCTTTCAGCTAAAGTCAAATTCTTATGGTCACATGTACATCTAGACAGCTAAGTAATATAAACCCAATATCAGGAATAAAAAAATTGCTGAGAATCACCTTTTTGGAAAAACACAATCAAACTGTAAAATAATTGAGAGTATTAATGACTGTAAATGATCTAAATAATGGCCTCAATGTTTGCTCTTGTGTAAGTGTTAATATTTAGACAAAATCCACTATTTGTAGATGATTTAAAGCCTGCAGATTGTGATATTGATCATACCATTGATTTGCTGTCTGGCAGGAAGAAAAGCACTTAATGCTGTCAGTATTTCTGAAAATATGGAGCTGAATGTGTTCATGATATTGTTTTGACAATTTAGTGGTAAAATGTCAAAATATTCACCAGTCAACATATTTAATAATGTCATTTTCATGAATTTCTAACATGAATGCCAATGTGTAGTCACATTTTAAAAACTAATTTATTTTTTTTCTGTGATGCCCATCACATCACAATTGATATAGAGTAGAATTTCTTAAAATACAGTGAAAATCTATTCAAGGCAAAATTAAAAATATGATTAGGTTAATGTTTTGAACAGTATGACAAGATTGTGTCCTGTCACCCTGCTTGTTTAACATATATGCAGAATAAATTATGAGAAATGTTGGGTGGACAAATCACAAACTGGAATCAAGATTGCTGGTAGAAGTATCAATAACCTCAGATATGCAGATGACACCACCCTGATGGGAGAAAGCAAAGAGGAACTAAATGGCCTCTTGATAAAGGTGGAAGAGGAGACTGAAAAAGCTGACTTTAAACTCAGCATTCAAAAAACTAAGACCATGACATCTAGTCCCATCACTGCACGACAAATAGAAGAGGAGAAAGTGGAAGCAGTGATAGTTTCTATTTTCTTGATCTCCAAGATCACTGCAGACAGTGACTGAAGCCATGAAATTCGAAGAGACTTGCTCCTTGGGAGGAAAGCTATGACAAACCTAGACAGTGTATGATGTTTTTGAACTGTGGTGTTGAGAAGACTCTTGAGAGTTCCTTGGAGTGCAAGGAGATCCAACCAGTCCATCCTAAAGGAAATCAGTCCAGAATATTCATTGGAAGGACTGATGCTGAAACTGAAACTCGAATACTTTGGCCACCTGATGCAAAGAACTGACTCATTGGAAAAAAAACTGATGCTGGGAAAGATTAAATGTGGTAGAGAAGGGGACAACAGAGGATGAGATAGTTAGATGGCATCACTGATTCAATGGACATGAGTTTGAGTAAACTCTGGGAGTTGGTGATGGACAGGGAGGCCTGGCATACTGCAGTCCATGGGGTCGCAAAGAGTCAGACACGACTGAGCGACTGAACTGAACTGAGACAGCATATTCAAAAGCAGAGATATCACTTTGCCGACAGAGGTCCATATAGTAAAACTATGTTTTTGTTTCTTTTTTTCCCCCCAGTAGTCATGTACAGATGTGAAAGTTGGACCATAAAGAAAGCATGATGCTTTCAAATTGTGGTGCTGGTGAAGACTCTTGCAAATTTCGACTGTATGCATGAATGCTAAGTCACTTCAGTCATGTCTGATTCTGTGTGACCCTGTGGACTCTAGCCTTCCAGGTTTCTCTGTCAATGAGAATCTTGAGGCAAGAATACTGGAGTGGATTGCCATGCCTTCTTCCAGGGGATCTTCCCGACCCAGGTGTTGAACCCATTACTCTTATCTCTCCTCCATTGGCAGGCAGGTTCTTCCTCCTGGAAGGAGATCAAACCAGTCAATTCTAAAGGAAATATCCTGAAGTCATTGGATGCTGAAGCTGAAGCTCCAAAACATTGGCCACCTGATATGAAGACTCAACTCATTGGAAAAAATCCTGATGATAGGAAAGATTGAAAGCTAAAAGATAAGGAAGCAGTACAGGATGAGATTGTTAGATAGCACCACTTTTCAATGGAAATGAAACTGCTTAAATTCGAGGAGAAAATGAAGAACAGGGCAGCCTGCATGCTGCAGTCCATGAGGTTGCAAAGAGTTGGACACAACTTATGACTGAACAACAACAATAAAAGTACAAATATTCATCCTATGAAAATATAGTAAACATTTTACCTCTGTAACAGTGTGATTTAAAACTGGGCTCTCAGAGTACATATGCATAAAAATTAAATAATATTTAAGAATTTAAAGTTTTACCCCAGAAAATATGTCTTACAGATTTTATGATGCACACATACACACACATACACACACGCTATAGTTGAATATGGGCTGCAATCTTTGGCTGCATTAAATGTTTTACATACCTATGTTAAGCAAAAGCATATTGTTTTTTCACTCTGCCATGATTTTTTAACTGAGAGAAAGAAAGCAAGAAGTCACAAAAATGTATGTTTCAACTACTCTGAGTCAAGCCTCATTAAATGTAGTTTAGGCACCGTATGAAGTAGAAATACTGAGGGAAAAAAACTTTAAGATTCCTCTGAATAAGTGAGAAAAAAAATATGGAGTACAAAGTTGCTTTCTGACAGTTGGGCTAATTGATTTTATTAATAATTTATGATAAGATTGAAAAAGTAAAAGTGAAAGTCGCTCAGGCGTGTCCAACTCTTTGTGACCCTATGGACTATACAGTCCATGGAATTCTCCAGGCCAGAATACTGGAGTGGGTAGCCTTTCCTTTAACCAGGGGATCCTCCCAACCTACAGAAAAAACCCAGGTCTTCCACATTGCAGGTGGATTCTTTATCAGCTGAGCCACTGGGGAAGCATGATAACAGTAAATGATATGAAATACACTAATAGTGGAAGTCATTTAGTGGGTAGAGGAAACCAATGGAGTTTGACCACAACTGACTTCATTCAAGCTGAAAAATATAAACTCAGAACTGAATATGTATAATACAAGAAAATCAACTTTAATTTATTGCACTCAATGGAAAATTTTGCTAAGAAAGAATTGATGGTTATCAGAACAGAGAATCAAACCTGGAACCTCTAGGTGTTCTCTAAGCCCTACTGTTCTTATCCATAAAGTGGAAGATTATATTAATAATTGTATGGACCCATTGACTAATGTATAAAACCCTTTGTTGTTATGAGAGTGTTTATTGTATGATGCTTTTACAAAGGAAGTAAATATTTATATAAATATACTTCAACACAGTATTAAAATATGCATGTACATATCTGTATAATGTTATATAAGTAGAAAAGAAAAAGCAAATAACAAAATATAAGTGCTGTCAATATGTAGAAACTGATGCTCTAGAACTCAAGATCAGTGGTCTGCACACTAAGAACCACAGGCTAAATATAGTTCACCAACTTTTTCTCTCTGAACAAAGAATATGTTTCACATTTTACATGGTTAAAAAAGGTAAAGGAAGAGTATTTTGTAACATGTAATTCTTATATGAAACTCATATTTCAGTAACCAAAAATAACACTTCACTGGAACATAGTTATGCTCTTTCTTTTACACATAGTTTCTATGGTTGCTTTTATTATAACCAGTTATTTAGATAGACCATCTGATCTAAAAACCCTAAAATGTCTACTATTTGGCTTTTTGATACAAAAAAAAAAAAGAAAAGAAATGCCAGTCTTGGTCTAGACCATTTCTGGAATTATTTCTGGGCCTTTCCTGATCTTTACAAATTGAAATTATTTCATAAATTAAAGAACTTTCTATTCATTTACCAATGAAAAACATTATATGCTTCATTTGTAGTAAGTTGATTATCTTCAATAGATAATACACATACAAGAAAAGAATCCAAACATGACACTAAAGCTTCTCATAAAATCACAAGAGAAGAGAACTAAATAGGAAAGAAAGAAAAAAGATCTACAAAACATTTATAAGATAATAAACAAAATTTAAATAAGAACATATATATTGATAATTACTTTAAGTGTAAACAGATTAAATACTCTAAACAAAAGACACAGACTGGATGAGTGGATACAAAATAAGACCTGTATGTTTTCTGCCTATAAGAGATTCACTTTACACCTAAGTATGCATACAGACTGAAAGCAAGGGGATTAAAAAAGATATTCTATGAAAATTGAAATTGAAAGAAAGCTGAGTAGCAATACTCACATCAGACAACATAGACTTTAAAATAAAAGCTCTTATAAGAAACAAAGAGGGACACTACATAATGATTAAGAGAATTATTCATCAAGAAGATACAATGATTGTAAATATATATGTACCCAACATAGAAGCCCTTCAATATATAAAGCAAATATTAACAGCTATAAAGGAAGAAATCAGTAGTAACACAAAAATGGTGGGGGATTTTAACATCCTATTTTCATATTGGACAGACCATCAGATAGGAAATTAATAAGAAAACGTAGGCTTTAAATGATACATCAGATAAGATGAACTTGACTGATATTTATAAAGTATTCCATCCAAAAGCAGCAGAATACACATTCTTTTCAAGTATACATGAAACATTCTCCGGAACTGATAACTTGCTGGGCTACAAAGTAAGACATGATACATTTTTAAAAATTAAAATCTTATAAAATATCTTTTTTTGATCAAAAAGCTATAAGGTTAGAAACAACTGTAAGAAAATAAATAAATAAAAAATAAAAACAATATATGC
The DNA here is from genome assembly GCA_006408695.1 of Aepyceros melampus. Classification (NCBI taxonomy): domain Eukaryota; kingdom Metazoa; phylum Chordata; class Mammalia; order Artiodactyla; family Bovidae; genus Aepyceros; species Aepyceros melampus. The sequence goes on from SJXQ01011329.1 coordinate 75,529, forward strand.
TAGAGAATGTGAGAAGACAAGGGAATCCTCCTACACTGTTAGTAGAAATGTAAATTTGTTCCTAAAAACATTAAAAATAGAACTATCCAGCAATCCCACTTCTGGGCATATATCTTGATAGAAACATCATTCAAAAGAATATATGTGTCCCAGAGTTCATTGCAGCACTATTTATAATAGCCAGGACATGAAAGAAGCCTAAATGTCCATCAACAAAGGAATGACTAAACAAGATGCCATACATATATACAATGGAATATTACACAGCCATTAAAACAAATGAAAAATGTCATTTTTAGCAACATGGATGAACCTGGAGATTATAATACTAAGGGAAGTAAGTCAGACAGAGAAGGTAAACATCATACAATACCCCTTATATGAAGAATCTAGAAAATATATATAAATGAACATATTTACAAAAAGAAACAGATTAATAGGCTTAAACAATGAACTTATGATTAAAGCAGGGGGAGGGTGAGAGGTGGGAGGAGGCATAGACTGAGAGTTTAGGAAAGACATGTACATTCTGCTGTACTCCAGTAATAAAAAAGAAAAAAAATTATTATGATTCATACTAAGTATTTTTTTCTTCATACTGACTAATTTTAAAGGTATTAAATTTCAAGGGATTAGATCTGATAGACAGAGTGCCTGATGAACTATGGACGGAGGTTCCTGACATAGTACAGAAAGCAGTGATCAATACCATCGCAAAGAAAAAGAAATGCAAAAAGGCAAAATGGTTGTCTGAGGAGGCCTTACAAATAGTTGTGAAAAGAAGAGAGGCAAAAGACAAAGGAGAAAAGGAAAGATATATCCATTTGAATATAGAGTTCAAAAGAATAGCAAAGAGAGATAAGAAAGCCTTCCTCAGTGATCAGTGCAAAGAAATAGAGGAAAATAATAGAATGAAAAAAAAATAATAGAAAGGGAAAAACTAGAGAACTTTGTGACCACAGAACTGGAAAAAGTCAGTTTTCAATCCAATCCCAAAGAAAGGTAACACCAAAAGAATGTTCAAACTACTGCTCAATTGCACTCATCTCAAATGCTAACAAAGTAATGCTCAAAATTCTCCAAGCCAGGTTTCAACAATAGTGAACCATGAACTTCCAGATGTTCAAGTTGGATTTAGAAAAGGCAGAGGAACCAGAGATCAAATAGCCAGCATCTGCTGGATCATTGAAAAAGTAACAGAGTTCCAGAAAAACATCTACTTCTGCTTTATTGACTATGCCAAAGCCTTTGACTGTGTGGATCACAACAAACTGTGCAAAATTCTTCAAGAGATGGGAATACCAGACCACCCTACCTGCCTCCTGAGAAATCTGTATGCAGGTCAAGAAGCAACAGTTAGAACTGGACATGCAACAGCAGAGTGGTTCCAAACCGGAAAAGGAGTACGTTAAGGCTCTATATTGTCATCCTGTTTATTTAACTTATATCACAGTATATATTTTGCACAGTATTTAATGCAAAATGCTGGATTGGATGAAGCACAAACTACCCAAGATTTCTGGGAGAAATATCAATAACCTCAGATACACAGATGACACCACCCTTACGGCAGAGAGTGAAGAATAACTAAAGAGTCTCTTGATGAAAGTGAAATAGGAGAGTGAAAAAGTAGACTTAAAACTCAGCATTCATAAAACTAAGATCATGGCATCTGGTCCCATCAGTTCAGTTCAGTTCAGTTCAACCACTCAGTTGTGTCCAAGTCTGTGACCCCATGAATCGCAGCATGCCAGGCCTCCCTGTCCATCACTAACTCTATCACTTCATGGCAAATAGATGGGTAAACAATGGAAACAGTGAGATAGTTTATTTTTGAGGGCCCCCAAATCACCACAGGTGGTGACTGCTGCTATGAAGTTAGAAGACACTTGCTCTTTGAAAGAAAAGCTATGACCAGCATAGACAACATACTGAAAAACGAAGACATTGCCAACAAAGGTCCATCTAGTCAGGGGCTTGGTTTTTCCAGTAGTTATATATGGATGCTAGAGTTGGGCCATAAAGAAAGCTGAGTGCTGAAGTGTGGTGTTGCTTTTGAACTGTGGTGTTAGAGAAGACTATTGAGAGTCCCTTGGACTGCAAGGAGATCAAATCTGTTAATCCTAAAGGAAATCAGTCATTGGAAGAACTGATCCTGATGCTGAAACAACAATACTTGGTCACCTGATGTGAAGAACTGAATCACTGGAAAAGACGCAGATGCTGGGAAATATTGAAGGCAGGAGGAAAGGGGGATGACAGAGGATGAGATGATTGGAGGGCATCACCAACTCGATGGTCATGAGTTTGTAAGCTCCAGGAGTTGGTGATGGACTGGGAAGCCTGGTGTGCTGCAGTCTATGTAGTCACAAAGAGTTGGACACAACTGAGTGACTAAACTGAACTGAAATTTGACCTTTTCTTATTTTTAAATGAATATTTTGTTAAAGAACTTTGTTGTTGTTGTCAGTCACTCAGTAAATTCTGCCTCTTCATGACCCCATGGACAGCAGCAAGCCTGGCATCCCTGTCCTCACCATCTCCTGGAGATTGCCCAAGTTCATTTCAATTGCATCAGTGATGCCATCCAGCTATCTCATCTTCTGGTGGCCTCTTCTTCTGCCATCAATCTTCCCAGCATCAGAGTCTTTTTCAATGAATCGGCTGTTCGCATCAGGTATCCAAAATATTGGAGCTTCAGAGAACATGATGTATATTTTTATTCACTTCATTGCTTGTTTGCTTTCTAAGATTGAAGCAGTCAGTTAAACTTTTTCTTAAAGGTAATATTGATATTTGGCAAAGTTTTAAGGTCAATTTATGAGTCCAAAGAAATTCTCAAATAGAAGTTTATCAGAAGATAATCAGCTAAAGGTTTCAAATAGCAAATGGTTTACTACAGTTATAATTACTGCTTTCCTTCAAAATTGACCTCCTTTTGAGAATACACTGAATCAAATGTATGTATTCACCTCTATAAGATAGGAGAATTGATTATGGCATTTAATGGCACCAATTGTAGATGATTTGTGTTTATGCATTCTTAAAACACAAAGGAATATATGTAATATATATAATACAAATATATAAATGTATATTAATTTCATTTTATATAAAAATATATGTTAAATATAAACAAACATATAAACCATACTTAAACAAAAAAGCATAGGTCTATAAATTTCCTAAAGAAGTCCCTTACAACATTCATCTACCAATTGAAACATTCCAAAATATGACTTCACACTCTAACTTCCCTTCAAACAATTTACTGGAAAAAGGTCACTAATTAATATTGACATCAATAGTATATGTGATATAAAGGAATTCTAAATTATATATAAATTTTACCTTGAAATATATAAGTAAACTTAAAACCTTGCAACTGAACTTCTCAGTTTCTAATTGGTTTTGAATTAATATGCTTAAAGCAAGTAGTCAAGTGGGGAATGAGGAAGAGGCAGGGCTTTAATATTTTAAAGGAAAGCCAAACAAATAATATGGTGAACAATTTTTATATATTAAGTTCTCCAAAGACAGAAATTTCATAACTGTTGCTGTGTATTCTGCTTCTGTTTCTTAGACTGAGGAATTCAAATACTGTATATAATTTGTGCCTTTGCTCATGCCTTTCTAGCTATCTACAAGCACTTACACATTGCTTGGAGAAGGCAATGGCATCCCACTCCAGTACTCTTGCCTGGAAAATCTCATGGACGGAGGAGCCTGGTAGGCTGCAGTCCATGGGGTCACTAGGAGTCGGACACGACTGAGCGACTTCACTTTCAATTTTCACTTTCATGTATTAGAGAAGGAAATGGCAACCCACTCCAGTGTTGTTGCCTGGAGAATCCCAGGGACAGGGGGGCCTAGTGGGCTGCCATCTCTGGGGTCACACAGAGTCGGACACGACTGAAGCGACTTAGCAGCACACATTGCTTTGATGAGCAATGTCTAGTTTAATGATGTTTATTGTAAAGTGGCTAATGTAAACTGTATTCCAAGAACCTAACTACAGATCACCTTGGTGCCTCCTTCCAGGAGTCCAGTACAGATACTGATTTGATTGCTAGTTGCAAAATTTCATTGAATAAACTTCTCCAATGGGATTTCCTGCTCATTACCTTTTTGTGTATACAATTTGGTGAAAGTTAGAACTATTAAATGTTAAACTCTAGGAATTAAAATATTTTGTTTCAATCTTTCATTTGTGTTTACTTTTCCCTTGGATAGACTTTATCTTTTTTTTTTTTTTTTAGACTTAAAGAATCCTTTCATAAAAAGTAAAAGTTACAAGGCATTCTCTAGATTTGAGACAGCAGGATTACATGGAAGATACTGTCAGGTAGTTTATTTCTCTTTCTCAGTTCTCATTGCAACAAAAATAATAACAGACAAGTCACAGCTCAGTTCAGCCAAGCAGACAGATCTTTTATTAGGTAGACACTCCCAAGGCATGCGAGCAGGCTGACCCCAAAGGAGTCTCCTCATCCTTCTTCTTGATCCTTCTTGGCTTCCCCTTTTCATGCTTCCAGTCTCCTCCTTTTGGCTATGGTGTGTGCAAAGCAGGGCTTGACCCACTACCAATCAATGAAAGAGGATATAAATGTGCATACACATAAGCTTATTTGACAATTGTAAATTATATAACAGTAGGCGGTGTTGTTTATGTCTTTCCATATGTCTTCCTGTAATTCAATCTGTTATAATTTGATGTAGAATATTCATTAGCACTTACTGGGCTCTTAACTGCCTAAGATCTGATAGACAGAGTGCCTGATGAACTAGGGACAGAGGCTGGTGACACTGTACAGGGGACAGAGATCAAGACCACCCTCCAAAAAAGAACTGCAAAAAAGCAAAATGGCTGTCTGAGGAGGCCTTACAAATATCTGTGAAAAGAAGAGATGTGAAAAGCAAAGGAGAAAAGGAAAGATATACCCATTTGAATGCAGAGTTCCAAAGAATAGCAAAGAGAGGTAGGAAAGCCTTCCTCACTGATCAATGCAAATAAATAAAGGACAACAATAGAATGGGAAAGATTAGAGATCTTTTCAAGAAAATTAGAGATGCTAAGGGAACACTGCATGCAAACATGGGCTCAATAAAGGACAGAAATGGCATGGACCTAACAGAATCAGAAGATATTAAGAAGAGGTGGCAAGAATACACAGAAGAATTATACATAAAAAGATCTTCATGGCCCAGATAACATGATGGTGTGATCACTCACCTAGAGCCAGACAACCTGGAATGTGAAGTCAAGAGGACCTTAGGAAGCATCACTATGAACAAAGTTAGTGGAGGTGATGGAATTCCAGTTGAGCTATTTCATATCCTAGAAGATGATACTGTGAAAGTGCTGCACTCAACATGCCAGCAAATTTGGAAAACTCAGCAGTGGCCAAAGGACTTGAAAAGGTCAGTTTTCATTCCAATTCCAAAGAAAGACAATGCCAAAGAATGCTCAAACTACCGCACAATTGCACTCAACTCACACGCTAGTAAAGTAATGCTCAAAATTCTCCAAGCCAGGCTTCGGCAATATATGAACTGTGAACTTCCAGATGTTCAAGCTGGTTTTAGAAAAGGCAGAGAACCAGAGATCAAATTGCCAATATCTGCTGGATCATCAAAAAAGCAAGAGAGTACCAGAAAAGCATCTATTTCTGCTTTATTGACTATGCCAAAGCCTTTGACTGTGTGGATCACAATAAGATGTGGAAAATTCTTCAAGAGATGGGAATACCAGACCACCTGACCTACCTCCTGAGAAATCTGTATGCAGGTCAGGAAGCAACAGTTAGAACTGGACAAGGGACAACAGACTGGTTCCAAATAGGAAAAGGAGTACATCAAAGCTGTATATTGTCACCCTGCTTGTTTAATTTATATGCTCTATACATCATGAGAATTGCTGGGCTGGAAGAAGCACAAGCTGGAATCAAGATGGCCAGGAGAAATATCAATAACCTCAGATATGCAGAGGATACCACCCTTATGGCAGAAAATGAAGAAGAACTAAAGAGACTCTTGATGAAAGTGAAAGAGGAAAGTGAAAATGTTGGCTTAAAACTCAACATTCAGAAAACTAAGATCATGGCATCTGGCCCCATCACTTCATGGCAAATAGATGGGGAAACGGTGGCTGACTTTATTTTGGAGGGCTTCAAAATCACTGCAGATGTTGATTGCAGCCATGAAATTAAAAGACACTTACTCCTTTAAAGGAAAGTTATGACCTACCTGGACAGCATATTAAAAAGCAGAGACATTACTTTGCCAACAAAGGTCCATCTAGTCAAGGCTATGGTTTTTCCAGTGGTCATGTTTGGATGTGAGTACTGGACTGTAAAGAAAGCTAAGTGCAGAAGAATTTATGCTTTTGAACTGTGGTGTTGGAGAAGACTCTTGAGAGTCCCTTGGATTGCAAGGACATCCAACCAGTCCATCCTAAAGATAAGTCTTGGGTGTTCATTGGAAGGGCTGATGTTGAAACTGAAACTTCAATATTTTGGCCATCTAATGGGAAGAGCTGATTCATCTGAAACGACCCTAATGTTGGGAAAGATTGAAGGCAGGAGAAGGGGATGACAAAGGATGAGATGGTTGGATGGCACACTGACTCAATGGGCATGGGTTTGGATAGACTCCGGTAGTTGATGATAGACAGGAAGTCCTGGTGTGCTGTAGTTCATGGGGTCACAAAGAGTGGAACGTGACTGCTTGAACTGAACTGAACTACCTAAGGTTACTTGGAGAAGCCCCTGCACTTTTTTTGTATCCACTGTGTGTCTAGGGTGCATATGTAGAGTTGAAAAGCCACTTTGGTCATTTTGTAGCATATCTCTGAGTTCTCCTAGGTGTGTTTGGGATCTAGTTTAGAGATCTTGTATTCCTTTCAGCAAGCCAGCGCTCATTGCTTATGCCTAACTTCCTATCTAACAAAACAAAAATGTAAATTATGCATTTCCTAGTAATGTTTTCCAAGATATTAGAGTTATTATGTATGAAAAGTAAAAAGAGAATGTGTTCTTATGTGTGAGTAATAGACATTTAGTATCAGACTGTGAATCTTTTTTGTGGACTAATTTTAAGGTGAGGAGTTATTCCTAAATTTAGAACAAATGTGCAGTCCTTATCTGAGCAATGGAAGGCTCATTGTGAAGCTAAATGGGCTATGAGAAGTTCAGAGAAACAGAGAGAGGTATGTTTAACTTTCTCTGGTATTAGCAGGAACTTTTTTTTTTTTTCACAGTTTTCCCTAAAAAATTTTCTCCTTTATCTCATTTTTAATGCTTTTTTTCCTTTTATAAAGATGGAAAGAAGCAAGAAAGTATTAAAAACACAGAATAACTAAAGAGTGACAGACTTTTTTTTTAAATTTTTTAAAGCGTTCGACAATACTATCCACACGGGGGCCAATACCATGAGATCCTGGTCTAAATCCCTGGGCTCTTCTTACAACTTTTTTTTTTTTTTTGCACTTAACCATCATCTTCCTCAAGTTTAAGCAGCTCATATTTGGAGACATCAGTGGATGCCACAACTGCAGGATTTCCAAGGGAATCATAATTTTCTGAGAACTTTATAACTTTGAAGATAAATCATGTCCAATGTCTGACTTGTCATGAGACTGGAGTCAGGCTTCTTGGCCTGAATCTAGTTTATACTCTAGATTCCCTTAACAGACCAGTCTGGACATCACATGAAATCACATCCTTCCTTTTTCTAGCCTACTTCATTCACCATACTACTAATATTTCTTTTAGCAATTCTTACTAAATAATTTATACTCAAACAGTAGGGCTTCTTTCTGAGAGACCCAAGTACTAAGACACACACGTAGAACTGCTTTTCTGAGTGAACCTTCCTAATAGTAGTAAGGGTAATGTGCATTTTCATAATTAAGTCTATGATTAGTTAAAACATAAAATGCTTCCAGATAAATCTGGTATGATAGCTACAGAGAAAAAAAAATGAAATATTTTTATTTTTGCTCTTATTAATTTAAAATGGATATCTGGACTATTGCATGGGAAGGTGGATTAAAAAGGTGGTGTTCTCAATCAAACCTTAAAGAGCCTGGTACAAAATAAAAGCTTAATAAGATGTTGTCCGAATATCTACTTGCCAAATAATGATAACAAAGACAAGATGGAGATAAATATTTATTTTATAGTTTTAACTTAGTAATACTATCAGATGAGGTATTTTTTTGTTTTTCTTTTTTAATGAATGTAACAGAGTATGCCTTGTTGTGGGAGTTGATGATGGACAGGGAAGTCTTGCGTGCTGCAGTCTGTGGGATCGCAAAGAGTCAGACACAACTGAGCGACTGAACTGAACTGAACTGAACTGATGCCTTGTTCTCTTCACTGTTACAATGACTTTATGTTAGTTTTTTCTATGATCTCTATTTCCATAGACCTTTTCATATATAAATACAATATCAATGCCAACTGACAAATAACTTATGAATATTACCAGGAGAGAAGGCCCTAAGTTTTCTTCTTATACCTAAGATCACTCAATTAAACAACATACCAACAGATTCAGCTATTTTTCTAATTTTCTTATATACTAAAAATACATCATGGTGAGGAAAACTATATTGGAGAATATTTTCTCCTAAGGAAAAACATTAGAGCATCAAATTAAACAGCCATTGGATATGAGAAGGAAAATAATGATATATATTATTTGAGCCAGAAGTAAATATGCTATAAAAAAGAGAGGAGTACTTAAATCAGAACCTATAAGTTGTGCTTACAGTAAACAGACTCATTACTCTTTTATCAGAATGAAAGCCATTGTAAAATGTAACTTCATAAATGATATACTCAACTGTTGAGGGTATTGTGATATTCTAACAAATTCTCAGTCATGGTGGACATTTAAAGTTCAATGTCTTTTATCCCTGAAACTTGCCTGTGATCTAAAGGAAATCTGCTGTCTAAGATCTTAGCTGTAGTTGATATTCAGACCGTGGTTTCCTGTATTGCAAGTGGATTTTTTACCAAATGAACTATCATGGAAGCCCAAATACTAAGAGGATGATTGCAAATTCATAAACACACTAATAAAGAGCAAATACTCTGAAGTCAAATGATGTCATGTTCTCCATACTTAAATCTTTGTGACCTGGGAAAGTCATTTAATCTCACAAGGTCACAGATTAATCTTTGGCAAAATGGGGTTCAGGTTTGTTAAAAGAGAGGTAAGATATGAGGGAGAGGAAAAATAAAGGGAAAAAATGGATTTCATGACACCTAATAAATATGGAAATGCCTAAAGCGCTAAGGCTGAATCAACAGTAACAGCAAAACTGAATACTCATTTAGTTTTCAGGTTGCATTAATTAATTGCTTTTAGGTTGAAAATTTTAACATCTACACATACATGGAGAAGGAAATGGCAACTCACTCCAGCATTCTTGCCTGGAGAATTCCATGGACAGAGGAACCTGGTGGGCTACAGTCCATGGGGTCACAAAGAGTCAGTTACGACTGAAAACATCAACACTCAGCACATACATGTGCATATACACATTTTACAACTGCATCTGGGAGCAGAAATTTTAAAAGAACGCTTAACTTTTAAACCATCAAAGGGAAAATTGAACTGCAAGTATTATCCATACAAATGTAGGAGTAAAATAAATTATAAAATGAAAATACTATACGTTACAGAACATGAATGAATAAGATAAAAGAGGTAAATCAAACATCACAATCATAACAATAAATATCAAAGTTTGACATGATGTTATAAATTGACAGTCTGGTTCCATAGAAAAATCAAGTTACAAGCATTATAAAAATTATAATTTAAAATCAAATGACTCAGAAATGGAGGAAGCAAAACAAAAATGAATACAAAAATAAATATGAAATAAGTAGGAGTTATTAATACTAAACAACTTAAAAAGTTAAGGTGAGAAAATAAAAATATAACCAATATGGCCATTTATATTAAAAATTGAGTTCTTCTAGTAAAACTATATATTATGAAGTTCATAGTATCAAAATGGAGAAATATATCAATAGGTACATATCTATGTAATTTGTAACTGCTGTATGCCATTGTGTGATTTTACGATAACTCATTTACCTTCTGTGTGTGTTTGAGATTGTAGATATGTACAGCGCACAATATATGTCAAACCATCCTGCAATATACCTTAAATAAACACAATTTTTATCCATTGATCAAACCTCAAAAATGATGGGATAAAAATAAATAAATTAAAAGGAACTGATGTGAAAAGGCCTTTAGTAACATGATGAGGGGGCTTCGCAGATGACTCAGTCATAAAGAATCTACCTGCTCATGCAGGAGATGTAGATGTGGGTTGGATCCCTGAACCAGGAAGATCCCCTGGAGGAGGAAATGACAACAGACTCTTGACTGGAGAATTGCATGGACAGAAGAGCTTGGTGGGCAACAGTCCATGGGGTCACAAAAGGTGGACTGACTGGGTGACCAAGCACACAGACACAGTGCTGAAGTAAGTGTGTAGGGCGAAGCATCCCATAATCTCATGATTTCAGTCTCAGTCCTTCACTGATCCTGGGCCTCTGGTCTTAAGCTTGACAAATGTTGCTCCATCTTCCTCCCTCTCACCACTTCCTGTAGGTAGGTACACATCTATTATCATTTATATATATACATATAACATATAATATGTGCTGTGTGTTGTGCTTATCACTCAGTCATGTCCAACTCTTTGCAATCCTGTGGACAGTAACCGACTTAGACTTCTCTGTCCATGGGGATTCTCCAGGCAAGAATACTGGAGTGAGTTACCATGCCCTCTTCCAGGGGATCATCCCAATCTAGGGGTCGAACCCAGGTCTCCTGCATTATAGGTGGATTTTTTACCATCTGAGCCACCACGGAAGCACAACATATTGTGTGTGTGTATATATATATGTTTGTGTGTGTGTGTGTGTGTTCCAGAAATTACTTTTATTTTCTTAAAGTTTATTTTTAAGAATGATGTTCTATTTACTATTCTTGTCTACAGATTTATCTCTGAGAACAGTAATTATTTTGATTTAATTTCTCCCTTCATATTTTCTTATATTCCCATTTTTTTCAATATTTGCCTTTTGTTTGAAATTCTTTATCCTTCACATTGAGCCATTTTTATACATGAATGATGATTTTAGGTGTTTGTATTACTTAATCATTTCTCCAATATTGTTCAATGGCAAAGAACTACAAAACCTCAGTGATTTTTAGAAATAAAAATACATTTGCCCCATATCCAAGGGATTAATATATAATCTAGACTGACTTCACCAGAATCATTCTATTTAGCTGAGCTCATTCATGCATTTGTGTGTTAGCTGCTTAACTCATGAGTCTGTGGAGATATTATGTTCTAGGACTCTGGTGTGAATCAGCTATCTATATATCATTCGTTCTCCAGTAGTCTAGCTTGAGCAATTTTCATGATGATATTAGAGGTATGAGATCCCATTTTAAGCCTTTGTTTTCTCTTATTAGGTAATAACTCATTAGCCAAATCAAGGCACAAAGTTCAGTTCAGTGCTAGTTGGTAAGCAATAAATTAAAAAGGTGTTTGATATAGTGAAATAAATACTGGGATCACCCTCACAGTTATTTATAACATTTATGGTTATATGATCAAGGAGTTATATCCTTGATCAAAGAGTTATATCCATATATATGATTATATCCTTTAAGTAAATGAATGGGTAATTATTTTTGATCTTCCTTGGATGAAGGTTTTGCCTGGCCATTTGTTGAAGCTTGTCTTATGCCCACAGCTATTGATCACTCATCTAAAGCTGGTTTTCACATTTTCCAGTAAAATATATTTTAATCTCTTACTAAGAAGTTAAAGGTCTAGCTTTTAGTATTTTCTGAGGCAAAATAAGGAGAGATTAGGTTTTAAGGAGTAATAGAGGGTGTGCATAAATTCACTTCCATATTTTCAATAAAGTACTGTAGCCTTCATCTTTGTGTGATGCTCCCCAATGAGCAGTACTGCTCTGGATAACATGCTACAATGCAACTGGAAAGGCAGAATTAATTTATTGCAGGATGCTGAAGCGGAGAGAGATTTAAGGATACAACTAACAGAATATAATCAGTCCATATTATTTTAGGGCATGTTCCCACTTTAACCCTAATTTACACATGTGGTGCTGACACTTTTGAGAGTTATATGAAATGAATTAGTTGTTTCTTGTTTTTTTCTTCTCTTAGAATAGGATTTGCTTTTCTCTATTATGTTATGTGAATTACTACTTATCAATTTGAATTTCATCATCTAAATTGCTAATGCTATCGCCTCTTCCAATCTCTTCAGCCCCATATATTTGTGTTTTTCAAGAGATCATTACTTTAAAATAGTTTTAGTGAGGTTTTGTGAGTGATCAACATTAGATCATTGAGTTAAAGTCACCATATTTACCTAGAATTCACCTGGATTTTGTTCTTAAAACAAAATTTTAAGACTTTCTTTTTAAGAACAGTTTTAGGTTTACAACAAAACTGAGAGGAAAGTACAGATATTTCCGATATATATGTTTAGTCTCATGCATACCAAAATCACAGTGGAATGGTACGTTATTTTACCAAGAATGATCCTATATTATGATATTACACATCTTAATCACCCAGAGTCCATAATTACCTTAGGGTTCATTTTTGACATATCCTTTGTGTGTTTTAGAAAATTTACAAGGACATGTATTCAACATTATAATATCATGCAAATATTTTCATGGCTCTTAAAGTCTTCTATGCCCTGCCTATTTATATCTTTCACATGTATCCCTAATAAACATTGATTATTTTTTAATCTCTTCGTAGTTTTGCCTTTTATATTGGCTTAGTGTACTTAGCCAATATAAAGTTTGGAGAAGGAAATGGCAACCCACTCCAGTGTTCTTTCCTGGAGAATCCAGGGGATGGGGGAGCCTGGTGGGCTGCCGTCTGTGGGGTCGCACAGAGTCTGACACGACTGAAGTGACTTAGCAGTTTATTTAGTAATGTGGATGCAAGATTCCTCTGTATATTTTCATGGCTTGAAGCTCATTTATTTTTAGTGTTGAAGAATATTTTATTGTATGAGTGTACCACAGCTTACTTATCCATTAATCTACTTACCAAAGGGCATCTAGGTTACTTCCAACTTTTGTAAATTACACATGCACCTGATACATTTGTGTAGCAAGCATATATCTAAGTGCCAGCTTTTGTATGGGCATAAAATTTCAACTCTTCTGGGTAAATATAAACAAGTGAAATTTCTAGTGGCTCAGACGGTAAAGTGTCTGTCCGCAATGCAGGAGACCCGAGTTCAGTCCCTGGGTTGGGAAGATCCCCTGGAGAAGGAAATGGCAGCCACTCCATTATTCTTGCCTGGAAAATCCCATGGACCGCAGAGACTGGTAGGTTACCGTCCATGGGGTCGGAAAGAGTCGGACACGACTGAGCGACTTCATTCATGGTAAGAGTATGTTTAGTCTCATAAAAAAACCTGATAAACTGTGTTACAAGATGGCTGTACCAGTTTATATGTCTACTAGCAACAAATGAGAGTTTCTGTTGCTCTGTATCCTCAGCAGCATTTGTTGTTTTTAGTATTCTGCATCATATAACTTTTCAGCTTACAAGATTTTATCTCTCTCCATAAAAATATTATGATTTCTTCCAGCATATTTGAAAGTTTTAATCAAATTTACTCTATTTACAAGTGTTTGATTATTCCTCAGATTTACCAGGTACTCTTTTCCTTTGTTCCACAACATATTTTTCCAGTATCTTACTATTACTATTTTCATTGCATCTCTACTTAATGTATTCATCTTTGAACAAAATGGTATTTGTCTAGAACCAGTGCTTTCATTTTGTAAAGAGAGTATAGTATTAGTATTTTACTGACTTAAAAATTCATGAAGCACAAAGGGACAGATAGCCAGTCTCCTGATTGTTGATGTTCTGAAATCCACATGTCAGGACACAGATGGTGAACCTTCACTAATAAAGTTAATTGCAGTATTGAAATCTTGGAAAATTTTATTCTTAATATGACTTCATGTAGGCTAAAATTATTATTAATTCTCCTGATTTTACATTTTTCTTTTGGTTTTAGAGAATCTTGTGAGATGTTCATTTATATGTTTTTGTATTCATGAATATTTTTCTGTGAGCTTTAAAGGACACCTTTGAAGGTTGCTAATTTCAGAGAGTTTTCTCATCAATTTTAAAAAATTTACAGGTATTAATGTGAATAGTACTAACTGAGAACTTTCTGATACATTTTCTATTTATTTCTTCCCTAAGAAAATCCTAAAACTAAAAACTCACAACAAATCCTTTTGAAGATGATAATCATTTTATGACATTATCACCAGCCTTTCAATAAATAGAAAAATGATGATCTTTATTTTGTTTCTGTATATAATGATAGACAAAGCAATATGGCCAAACTTTTATCTTAAATTCCACATTTTCTATAACTGTGCTGGCAAAGTACTGTTTATTTTTAAAAATAAAACACATATCTATTCACTAACAAGTATATGCAAATTTATGGGACATTATTCAGTCTTATTTTGCCTTATTTGAATTTTAAACTGTTGCTTTATAAAATGACACATTCATATATGACATATGGAATTTAAACTAATGTTAAATTTTGCCTGTTTTTACTTATGCTTGAGAACTCACAGTATTCATAATTCTCTGAATAAAACTTTTGAGGACTCATATATTCTGAATTTTTTCATTCCCCAAATATATGATTGATTGAGCATTTTGATCTTAGATGATCCTGGTTCCTTGACAAAACATAAAATATCTAGCTGAAAACACAAACACAGTTAACTACAAACTCTTTTCTTAAACCCACACTGCTTTAAATAACAAAGAGATCCATAAAAATTTATGATATAATATGATATGAACTTAGATAAAATTTTCCATGACAGAAAAACATTTTTTTTCTTAAATTTTTGAGTATTTAACAAATTTTGAATGGTACTGCAAAAGTTCTTAATATTTTATCAAAAAATGTCATTCAAAGCTGTGTGCTCTGTTTAGTTGCTCAGTCATGTCCAGCTCTTTGCAATCCTTTGGGCTGTGGCCCTTCGGACTACACTGTCCATGGGGATTTGCTAGGCAAGACTACTGGAATGGGTTGCCATGCCTTCCTCCTAAAGATCTTCCCAACCCAAGAATTGAACCCAGATCTCCTGCCTTGCAGGTGGATTCTTTACCATCCGAGCCACCAGGAAAGCCCATTCAAAGGTATACATACACATAATTTGCCTTTTGCCATTTTATAAAAGGAGTAGATTCAACATATGCAGTGGGATTATGGAGATATTTATAGACATATTTTTGCAAAGGATCCCTACTTATGAGAATGAGCAGATATTTTAGCAAATATTTAGACTCTATGTGTTACCACATAAATTTGTGATTTTATGCAATAGCACAATAGTACACACAATCATATATATTTTATCATTTTACCCTTTAAATGTCAATTACCTGATATTTAAAGGCTGATAGCTCTCCTAGGAGCCCGTGATTTTACTACATTCATGTAAATTGTCTCAATCAAAGGTATTTAATGTGGTCATTCTTTCAACTATTTTTTGCTAGTTTTTAGAGTTGTTAACTGTTCTATAGGTTAATTTTAGAGAACCTATATTTAAATATATTTAAAATTATTTCAATTGGACTTTAGCATGTATTGTTGTTTAATAACTCCTTTTTTCATTGTGGAAAAACTACTCTCCTTACTAGGTGGCACTTTAAGTCAGTATTGTGTTTGGAGAGAAGAAGGCATCAGCCTACCTCATAGGTGTTGTCTAATCAATACAGAAATAATGGTCACAACCATATAACCCTCATGTCTTTCTGTCATACATTCATATCTTTAACTTACCAAATAATTAGCTCTATAAATATAGATTGATAGACTGAGGCATTTTTTCAACAGATAGTATTAGATTTAGTGATGTACTGAATGATTTTCAAATAGTAGAAACATAAAGTAGAATACAAATGTTACATTTTACTATTTATTATTTCCTCATTTATTATTTATTTCAGATGTATAAATTATCTCATATTCAATATAGCTATTCTCAATTTTTAGCCTATCATGTGTGTTTGGCATTCAGCCCTTTCTGTGTTCTATTTATAATTGTTAAATCACTAAAATTCAGTAATAAATATAGAAAGCATTGTATTTTTTGTCCTTTGACTTGTACAAAGTATTCAATTTTCCTTGAATTTCTTCATATTCCCATTTGAGAAAAAAATGAATCAGTCTATTTGGTTTTGCTATCTCTGTTTACAGAATCAAAGTCAACAATGTCTTGATTTAGAAGATAAATAGAACAGCAGACTCACTTCATCTCCAGAGATAAAACTGTCCATTAAAAAAACATCATTTATTTTCAAGTGATTGTTCTCCAGAAGAAAAAAAAAAAAAGGTCACATTAGTTTTTCTTATCAAATTGTGATGAGAAGCAGTTTTAAATGGAAGGCAAATTTTGGGTTTAAGTAGATTAGACCTTAATTTTCCTTTGCTTTCTTTATTACAAAATAAGTTTTGATTCAATATTCCTACACTTTTTAAAAGCATAAAATTTGCAGTGTTGGCCTATGATTTTTAGTAATAGATAGAAGGATAAGCAAAGAGTTTCATACAATTATAATTATCTGTAGTTAATAAAGGGAATGGACAATTTAGAATGTAATACACCGTTTTAAGTAAAAACCTTAACTCAATTTATAGATAAAACATTTGTTTTCCTAATATTTGTAATATGACAGCAAAATAATTGAAAATAGAGTGCTTGAAGTCAAAAATGAATAGGCCTTCTGCAACTTTTCAGCTGGTAATTGGGCCCTGGAGGCCTTAGTTCACAGACTATTCTTGTCACTTGTGGTACTTGTTGCTTCCATCTTCTTCTGTTAGCAGTCAGTCTCACAGTCAAGGTTTATGACAGAAGCCCTGAGGACAAACATCTAAAAAAAGAAAATAAATCTAGCTTTTGAGGGCAAGTTAAAATGATCTGGGATTTATTCAGTTAAGCTACCCTCTTGGGAACTGAATTATAATATGAAAGAAATTTTCATTTGATTTGAAGGAGAGAAGTTCAATTTGAACTGTAATCACTCATCCTTATAACTACCATTGTGTTTTTGTTCCTCTCTAGGGAATATTTTAATACTTTCTCTCAATTTTCTGTGGAAATTCTACCATTCTTCGTAACCTGACCATGATCTTTGTGAATTTATTGTGGTTTCAAATGTATTCACTGAAATCAGAATGTTTCCAAGCATCATATATGAGGACATAGAGTCCAGTGGTTAAGATACATACAGACCTGTATCTCTGACAATGAGATTATTCCTTCACACTTGTGAGAATGGTTAAAATTAAAAAGACTGAAAACTCCAAAGGTTGAAGAGGATATGGAGCAAGCAAAACTTATATATTGCTATATATAAAATTATTTCTTATATATCAAATTGCAAAATGATATACCAACTTTGTAGAACTACTTAGCAGTTTCTTGATTAACATCTGTATTCTGATACAGCAATTCAAATCCAAGTTATTTGTCTCAAAGGAAAAAGTAGGTACAAAATTTTTCTGTAAAAGAATATTCAGAGCATCTTGATTTATAAAAACATCTCTGTATATCCCCTCCCTGCCAAAAATTACTCAAAAGTCTATCAATGCAAAGAAAAAAAGTCTATGCTATAGTATATAATTGACTACTCATTAGACATTTTAAAAAGATTTGACAAATAGTTAAAACTATAGATGAAATTTGAATGTTGAGTGAAAGATGAAAGACAAAAATATTCTTTCTATTTATATGAACAGGTATTATTGTTTGTTTTTCAGTCACTAAGTCTTGTCTGACAATTTGCTACCCCATACACTGCAGCACACCAGGCATCCCTGTCTTTCACTATCTCCTGGAATTTGCTCAAACTCATTGAGCCAGTGATGCCATCCAATCATCTCATCCACTGTCGCCCCCTCCACTTCCTGCCCTCAATTTTCCCAGCATCAGAGTTATTTCCATTTTGAGTCAGCTCTTCAATCCAGGTGGCCAAAGTATTGGAACATCAGCTTCAGCATCAGTCCTTCCAGTGAATACTCATGGGTGATTTTCTTTACAATTGACTGGCTTGATCTCCTTGCTGTCCAAGAAATACTCGAGAGTCTTCTTCAGCACCACAATTCAAAAGCATCAGTTCTCTGGCATTCAGCTTTCTTTATGATCCAACTCTCACAACCATCCGTGACTACTGGAAAAAACACAGCTTTGACTAAACGAACTTTTGTCAGCAAAGTGATGTCTCTGTTTCTTAATATACTGTCTAGATTTGGTATAGCTTTTCTTCCAAGGAGTAGGAATCTTTTAGTTTTGTGGCTACAGTCACCATCCACTATGATTTTGGAGCCCCCAAAATAAAATCTGTTACTGCTTCCACTTTTTATCCATCTGTTTGCCATGAAGTAATGGGACCAGATGCCACGATCTTAGTTTTTTAAATGTTGGATTTGAAGCCAGCTTTTTCAGTCTCCTCATCTACCCTCATCAAGAGGCTATTTGGTTTATATTCACTTTCTGCCATTACAGTGGTATTACCTGTAGAAGAGCATGGCAACCCACTCCAGTATTCTTGATGGGAAATCCATATACAGAGCAGCCTAGAGTGCTGCAGTCCATGAGATTGCAAAGCATCAGACATAACTGAGTGACTAAAACTTTTACTTTCAACTTAAAGTAATTCTGTTTCTTTAAATTTAATATAACCATAATTTTTAGCAACTATGTGATAATATGTATATTTTATTAATATTTTACCATTATTCATATGATAATATATTAAAAGATATGTCATATTATTAAAAATTAATTGGACACAAATTGTTTATAGTCTCTATCTCAGCCCTTGTTTCAGCATTATGTCATACTTTGAGTATTAGGGTCTGTGCACAAGTGTTGACATTTCCTTGGAACCCATGTCTTAGACATTATTTTATAATAAGATGTAATTACTAATAATAATGAATAAAATTAATAGAACAATGTTATACAGCCTTTGCTTAATTTATAAATGAGCAAGAAAGAGAGGAAAAACAAATAGGCCTGAACTGTTTATTGGGCATAGGGAATTAAGGCAAAATAACATTATAGTAATTCTCCTAATCTTATAACATTAGTCACAGCTTTAAGAAAAAAACAATCTTCTGGCTTTTCCTCAAGTTGAATAGAACTTTTGTTAAAGGGTCTGATTCAGTTTCAAGGAATAATGTGAACATCCTAGACAAGCACACAACACCCTCATCTCACCTGGTACTTCTTTATAGAATTAATAATTTGGGGATATATGAGGTTGTATTGAGAAGTTTGGTGCAGTGCCATAGTTGAGGGTTGCAGATAAGGTTGGGGAAAAGGGGAAATAAGTGTTTATGTTTTATTGCCTCATGTACATCAAAGATTCAGCCAAAGAAATGAGAGAATATTTCTTTAAGAAATGTTAATATCATTAACTATTTATCTGACAAATCATTTAGTTCTATTTCATTAGTTGGTGTTTCAGATATTTATGTTGTTTTAGGAAGATAATATTTAGCAAAAAAATGTTTATAAAGGTTTTCTCTGACCAGAGTGTAAATGATCAATATAAAAATATCTCTCATCCTTGAACATTCAAACCAAAAATATTTTAACTGTGTAACCATAAAAATATAAATATAGCCTATATTTTTGCTTATTAATGAAAAAAATCCATAGGAAATTCCCAAGATAGTGCTTCATGTACCTTTTCACTCTAAGTATTGTCCAGTATTATATATCACAAACAGAACTACAAACACAATCTCCATGGGTCATTCAAAACATCATGGTACTAGATAAGTTTTAAAATTTAGCTACAATTTCTCAATAGCACTCAAGTACACGTTTTTCTATTATCTCAGATTGAGAATTTTTCCAAAAGAAAGATGTTGAGTTCAACTTTCCTCATAAGCATGTTAAAAATCCATCTAGATGTGGAGCCATTCTTACTGAAAACAAATGAGAATGGCAGAAAGATACTTTTACAACAGAAACTGTAAAGAAAGATCCACATAGAGTCAGTTAGGAAGGGAGGAGAAGTGATCAGATCAGCACTTGCATTGGTAGCAAAGGACACAAAAGAGAGACACTTCCAGGAAAAAGACAGAAGTAAATTAAAACTGCCCAGGCTCTAGCCAGTTTACAGAAACTACTATCTTGAACTCCCAAAAGTGTATCAGGTACCTGCTGTAGCCCCTTGTTCCAGTGCTGCTCCCCACTGAGGCAAAAGTTCTACTGTGGAGAAGTGGAAAAGTGCACAATTAGAGGGAACACAACCAGTTTCGACCTGGCCCTCAAGGCTTCTTCCCAATCACCTTGAAATCTTATCCTGCCTTGGCTCTGGTGATAGTCAATCAGAATTAGGAGAAATCCCAGCTCAACAACTGGCTCTGATTCTAGCATAGGAATCTCCAGCTCTATTTCCCAGCAAGGGCATAGCTGCCAGCACACTCTGGAAGAAGACTTGACCCAGGCTCACTTCACATCCAGCTCTCTGGGGAACAGTTAAACAATATAGGGACACTTCCACTCAAGGACATCATTTCAAGATGGGGATAAATAACTCCTTCACCTATTTTCATAGAGATAAAGAAAGATAAACAAAATGAGAAGACAGATAAATTTGTCTCATATAAATAAGAAAAAAAATCTGAAAAAACAACTAATGAAAAATAGCTAAATGATTTGCCAGATAAATAGTTCAAAGCATTACTAATAAGAGTGTGGCTCAGCTAGTAAAGAATCCATCTGAAATGCAGGAGACCTGGATTGGGAAGATCCCAGGAGAAGGGAAAAGCTGCCCAATCCAGTATTCTGGCCTGGAGAATTCCATGGACTGTATAGTCCATGGGGTTGCAAAGAGTTGGACATGACTGAAAAACTTTCACTTCATTTCAATAAGAGTGGTAACTGAACAAGGGTAATGAGTAGATAAACACAGCAAAAATTTTAACAAGGAACTAGAACATATAAAAATTAATCAATCAGAGCTAAAGAAAACAGTAACTGAAATGAAAACACACTAGAAGGAATTAATAACAGATTAGGTGAAAAGAAGAATGTGTAAATGATCTGGAAGATAGAATAATGGTAATCACCCAGTCAAAAGAATAAAAATTAAAATTAAATAAAAGTGAAGGTAGTTTTAAGAAAATTTTGAAACAGCAAGTGTAATAAAATTCATATATTTAGGCATCCCAAATTAGAAGAGAAAAAAAATTTCAAACATGCATTTGATGAAATCATAGCTGAAAACTTCCCTAAGCTAAAGAAATGACTTCTAGGAATCACAGAGACTACCAAACAAGGTGAATTCAAAGAGACCCACAGACATATCATAATTAATACACTAAAAGTTAAATATAAAATGAGAATTCTGAGTATTCTAAAGGTAATAAGAGAAAAAAGAATAGCTATGCACAAGGGAACCCCCATGGAGATATCAGTAAATTGTTGTACAGAAGCCACAAGGGACAGAGGGAAAAGGCATGATATACTTAAAGTGATGAAAGGGAAAAACTCCTCACAACTAAATACTCTACTCTTCAAAGTTGTTCAGAATTAAAAGAGGTATAAAGCATTTCTCAGACACGAAAAAAAAAAAAAACTAAAAGAGTTTATCAATATTAAATTGATCCTATCTGTTCAGTTCAGTCACTCAGTCATGTCCTACTCTTTGTGACCCCATGAATTGCAGCAGGCTGAGATTCATGGGGTCACAAAAAGTCAGACACGACTGAGTGACTGAACTGAACGGAGGCCTCCCTGTCCATCACCAACTCCCGGAGTTTACTCAAACTCATTGCATTGAGTCGGTGATGCCATCCAGTCATCTC
This sequence comes from Aepyceros melampus, assembly GCA_006408695.1. Lineage (NCBI taxonomy): Eukaryota > Metazoa > Chordata > Mammalia > Artiodactyla > Bovidae > Aepyceros > Aepyceros melampus. Next base: position 97,511 of record SJXQ01011329.1, read on the forward strand.
ATCCTCTGTTGTCCCCTTCTCCTCCTGCCCCCAATCCCTCCCAGCATCAGGGTCTTTTCCAATGAGTCAACTCTTCACACGAGGTGGCCAAAGTATTGGAGTTTCAGCTTCAGCATCAGTCTTTCCAATGAACACCCAGGACTGGTCTCCTTTAGGATGGACTGGTTGAACCTCCTTGCAGTCCAAGGGACTCTCAAGAGTCTTCTCCAACACCACAGTTCAAAAGCATCAATTCTTCGGCACTCAGCTTTCTTCACAGTCCAACTCTCAAGGAAATGTTAATAGAACTTCTTCAGTGGAAGTATTAATAAATCTTATTTAGTATAAAAAGGCCACAAAAAGAAGTAAGAATTTATAGGAGGGAAAATCCTATTAGTAGAGGCAAAAATATAATAGATGATGTAGGTAAATCACTTAAATAAGCTAGTATTAATACAAAAGTTAAAAAAAGCAAAATTAAGTGTAAATACAATATAATACAATAAAGGATAGATATGAAGATGTAAATAAAGGAAATTAAAAAGACAGCATGGGTGAGGGGAGTAAAGAAACATATTTTAGAATGTGTGTGAACTTTATGACTACACCTTAAAACAAGTAGTTATAATTATACATCAACATATGTGAACTCCATGGTACCATAAATCAAAAACCTAGTATAGATATACAAAAAGTAGACATAAAGAAATACATGCACACTACTAAGGAAAACCAGCAAGTCACAAAGGATGAAAGTAATAGAAGGAAAGAAAGAACTACTAAAACACAACCACAACAGAAGTATCAACAAATAGACTAAAAGTGAGAGAACAGAAAATAAGATGTTTCATACAAATTAAAAATTCAAGAAAGCAGAGGTATCAATATTCATATCAGACAAAATAGGTTTTAAAATAAAGTCTATATCAAAAGAGAAATAAGGTATAATATAATAATAAAGAAATGAATGCCAGAGGATTTAATACTTGTTAATATGTATGAACAGTTAGACTAGACATGGGACAACAGACTGGTTCCAAATAGGAAAAGGAGTAGGTCAAGGCTGTATATTGTCACCCTGCTTATTTCAATTCTATGCAGAGTACATCATGAGAAACGCTGGACTGGAAAAATACAAGCTGGAATCAAGATTGCTGGGAGAAATATCAAGAACCTCAGATATGCAGATGACACCACCCTTATGGTAGAAAGTGAAGAGGAAGTAAAAAGCCTCTTTATAAAAGTGAAAGAGGAGAGTGAAAAAGTTGCCTTAAAGCTCAACATTCAGAAAACGAAGATCATGGCATCTGGCCCCTTCACTTCATGGGAAATAGATGGGGAAACAGTAGAAACAGAGTCAGACTTTATTTTATTGGGCTCCAAAATCACTGCAGATGGTGACTGCAGCCATGAAATTAAAAGACACTTACTTCTTGGAAGAAAAGTTATGACCAATCTAGATAGCATATTCAAAAACAGAGACATTACTTTGCCGACTAAGGTCCGTCTAGTCAAGGCTATGGTTTTTCCTGTGGTCATGTATGGATGTGAGAGTTGGACTGTGAAGAAGGCTGAGCACTGAAGAATTGCTGCTTTTGAACTGTGGTGTTGGAGAAGACTCTTGAGAGTCTCTTGGAGTGCAAGGAGATCCAACCAGTCCATTCTGAAGGAGATTGGCCCTGGGATTTCTTTGGAAGGAATGATGCTAAAGCTGAAGCTCCAGTACTTTGGCCACCTCATGTGAAGAGTTGACTCATTGGAAAAGACCCTGATGCTGGGAGCGACTGGGGGCAGGAGGAGAAGGGGACAACCGAGGATGAGATGGCTGGATGGCATCACAGACTCAATGGACGTGAGTCTGAGTGAACTCTGGGAGTTGGTGATGGACAGGGAGGCCTGGCGTGCTGCGATTCATGGTGTCACAAAAAGTTGGACACGACTGAGCGACTGAACTGAACTGAACTGAACTGAATATGTATGAAACTAATATAAGGACATCTAAATATATAAAGCAAATTTTAACAGACATAAAGGAGAAATAGACAATAATAAAGTAATACTAGGGAACTTTAACACCACACATATATCATAGAAAAGATCATCCAGGCAGAAAATCAAGCAAAAAGTGACCTTAAATGACATATTAGATGTTGAATTAATAGATGTATATAGGACATTTCACTCTCCCCCCAAAACAATCAGAGTACACATTCTTTTAAAGAGCATATGGATATTCTCCAGGATTGATTACATACTGGCCACAAAGCAAATCTCAATTTAGGAGAGTAGGAATTCTCCTAAAAAAATTTTAGGAGAATAGGAATTATATTAGTCATTTTTTCCCGATTGCAATGCTATAAAATTAGGCACCAATTACAGGAAGAAAAATAGGAGAAACACAAACAAAGGAAGACTAAACACTATACCACTAAAAAAAAAAAAAGTGTCATTGAGAAAATAAAAACAGAAATTAGAAAATATCTCAAGAAAAAGTGAAAATAAAACTACAACTTTCCAAAGTTTATAGGATGTACCACAAACTAAGTTTATAGCAGTATAGGTCTATCTCATAAAACAACCAAAAATGTCTTATATTAACAATCTAACCTACCATCTAAAGAAGCTAGAAAAAAGGAGAGAAATGATATTACTCTTCCATAAAAAATAATTAAATTCCATCATTTTCAACAATGTAGATGCATTATGCTTAGTGAAATGTCAAAACAAATATGTCATTATTACTTATATATGAAATCTAAAAAAAATAATAATAGTGCAAACATAAATATAATGAAAGAAAAATGTATTTACAGATACAGAGAACAAATTTGTGGTTATGAGTGGTGAGTAGAAGTGGAGAGAGGCAAGATAGAGGTAAATGCTAAAGAGGTACAAACTATTATACAAAATAAATGAACTATGAGGATGTATGATATGGCTCAGAGAATATTTTAAAGCATAGCTAATAAGTTATAACACCTTTAAAGGGATATGATCTATAAAAATATTGAAACACTATTTAGTAAAACTGAAACTAATATAATTTTGTAAGTCAATGTATATCAATTAAAAATTAATGTTAGTAAATAAAATCAAATTGACACCATGTGAATATTACAATTAACTATTAATATTAAAAAGAACATTTAAATCAGTCCCTATAACCTTGAGAATATTTTCTGACTCTCTCTAAACAAAAACACTTTCATAAAAGAGATCCCTCTGCTAGTTACTGCTGATTAGTTTTCCCTTTTATTACATTTTAGATCCCTGAAACCAGTCAATAAGTTATTCTTTCAGCTCCCCTACACCCATACACCCCCATAGAAAGCACTAATCAGAGATTTTCATTTTTAGACCACATATACAGTACAGTTGCACTCATTTCACATGCTAGCAAGGTTATGCTCAAAATCCTTCAACATTTACTTCAAGAGGGAGATGACAAGAGTGAAGAGTGAACTAAAATGGGTTGGAATGGGGGAATTTAATACAAATGACCATTATATCTGTTATTGTGGGAAAGAATCACTTAGAATAAAAGAAATAGCCCTCATAGTCAATGAAATAGTCCAAAATTCAGCATTTGGATGCAATCTCAAAAATGACAGAATGTTCAGACTATACTACAAAGCTACAGTCATCAAGACAGTATGGTACTAGCACCAACACAGAAACATAGATCAATGGAACAAAATAGAAAGCCCAGAAATAAATCTATGCACCTATGGACACCTTATCTTTGACAAAGGAGGCAAAAATATACAATGAAGACAAGACAGTCTCTTTAACAATTGTTGCTGGGAAAATTGGTCACTTTCTAACACCATGCACAAAAATAAACTCAAAATGGATTAAAGATCTAAATGTAAGGCCAGCAACTATGAAACTCCTAGAGGAAAACATAGGCAGAACACTCTCTGACATAAATCACAGCAAGATCCTCTATGACCCACCTCCCAGAGTAATGGAAATAAAAGCAAAAATAAACAAATGGGAATTAACCAAACTTAAAAGCTTTTGCATGATTGAAATTGCAAGCAAGGTGAAAAGGCAGCCTTCAGAATGGGAGAAAAAGCAAATGAAACAACTGATAAAGAATTAAACTCCAAAATTTACAAGCAGCTCATGGAGCTCAACACCAAAAAAATAAATGACCCAATCAAAAAATGGTCTCCCAAGAAGACATACAGAGGACTAACAAACACGTGAAAATATGCTCAACCTAGCTCATTATCAGAGAAACACAAATCATTTCATATGCTAGCAAGGCTATGCTCTGTTTAATAGACTCCAGCTTCATCCACCTGATTAGAACTGACTTAAAGATGTTCTTTTTTAATAGCTGAGTAATATTCCATTGTGTATATGTACCACAACTTTCTTATCCATTTGTCTTCTGATGGACATCTAGGTTGCTTCCATGTCCTAGCTATTGTAAACAATGCTGCACTTCACGCCATTCAGAATGGCTGCCATCAAAAAGTCCATAAATAATAAATGCTGAAAAAGGTGTGGAGAAATGGGAACCCTCTTACACTGTTGTTGGGGATGCAAAACAGTACAGCCACTATGGAGAACAGTGTGGAGATTCCTAAAAAAACTGGAAATAGAACTGCCATATGACCCAGCAATTCCAATGCTGGGCATACACACCAAGGAAACCGGAATTGAAACAGACATGTGTGCCCCAATGTTCATGCAGCACTGCTTACAATAACTAGAACATGGAAGCAACCTAGATGTCCATCAGCAGATAAATGGATAAGAAAGCTGTGGTACATATACACAATGGAGTATTACTCAGCTATTAAAAAGAATACATTTGAATCAGTTCTAATGAGGTGGATGATGCTGGAGCTGATTATACAGAGTGAAGTAAGCCAGAAAGAAAAACACCAGCACAGTATATTAACTCATATATATGGAATTTAGAAAAATGCTAATGACAACCCTATATGCAAGAGAGCAAAAAAGACACAGATGTAAAGAACAGACTTTTGGACTCTGTGGGAGAAGGCAAGGATTGGCTAATTTGTGAGAATAGCATTGAAACATATATATTACCATATATGAAATAGATGACCAGTCCAAGTTTATGCATGAAGCAGAGCACTCGAAGCTGGTGCACTGGGATTACCCAGAGAGATGGGATGGGGAGCAAGATAAGAGGGTGGTTCAAGGGGGTGGGACACATGTATGCCCATAGCTGATTCGTGTCAATGTATGGCAAAAACAACTATGTTGATGTATGGCAAAACCAATACAGTATTGTAAAGTAAAATAAAAAAGAAACTTGCTAAAAAAAAAAAAAAAACAATATTGTAAAGTAATTAGCCTCCATTTAGAATAAATTAACTTAAAAACAAATGACAGAGTGATCTGAGTTTGTTTCAAAGGTAAAACAATCAATATCACAGTAATCCAAGTCTATGCTCCAACCACTAATGCCAAATAAGCTGGAAGTTGAACAGTTCTATGAAAACCAACAAGATCCTCTGGAAATAATACAAAAAAAAAAAGTTTTAATCATAAGAGATTGGAGTGTAAAAGTAATAAGACAAGTGATATCTGGAGTAACAGGCAAGTTTTGTCTTGGAGTACAAAATGAAGGAGATCAAAGTTTAACAGAGCTTTATTTAAAAAACACACTGGTCATAGCAAACACTCTCTTTCATCAACACTTCATCAACACGAGTAATGATTCTACACATGAACATCACCATATGGTCAATACCGAAATCATACTGAATATACCTTTGCAGCTGAAGTTGGAGAAGCTATATACAGTCAGGCAAAACAAGACCTGGATCTCACTGAGGCTCAGATCATGAGCTCCTCATTGCGAAGTGAAGTGAAGTGAAGTTACTCAGTCGTGTCCAACTCTTTGTGACTCCTTGGACTGTAGCCTACCAAGCTCCTTTGTCCATGGGATTTTCCAGGCAGTAGTACTGGAGTGGATTGCCATTTTCTTCTCCAGGGGATCGTCCTGACCCAGGAATCGAACCCAGGTCTCCTGCATTGTAGACAGACACTTATTTAGGATTAAACTGAAGAAAGTAGGGAAAACCACTAAACCATTCAAGTATGATTATATAATCATTTGATTATATAATCAAACTGTTATGATTATACAGTAGATGTGATTAATAGATTAAAGGGATTAGATATGGCAGACAGAGTGTCTGAAGAACTATGGATGAAGATTTGTAACATTATACAGGAGGCAATAACCAAAACCATCCTAAAGAAAAAGAAATGTAAGAAGGCAAAGTGGTTGTCTGAGAAGTTCCTATAAATAGCTGAGAAAAAAAGAGAAGTAAAAGGCAAAGGAGAAAGGGAATAATATATCCAACTGAATGTATAATTCCAGATAGCAAGATAAGAAAGCCTTCTTAAGTGAACAATGCAAAGAAATGGAAACAATAGAATGAGGAAGACTAGAGATTTCTCCAAGAAAATTGGAGACACAAAGGGAACATTTCATGCAAAGAGGAGCATAACAGAGGACAAAAATGGCAAAGGTCTAACAGAAGCAGCAAAGATTAAGAAGAGGTGGCAAGAATACACAAAACTGTACAAAAAAGTTCTAAATATCTGGATAACCACAATGGTGTGATCAATCACCTAGAGCCAGACATCCTGAAGTGTGTAGTTAAATAGGACTTAGGAAGAATTATTACGAACAAACGGAGTGGAGGTGAGGAAATTCCAGCAGGGCTATTTAAAATCCTAAGTGCTTCAGTAAATATATCAGAAAATATGGAAAGCTCAGCAGTGACCACAGGACTAGAAAATGTCATTCTTCATTCCAATTCCAAAGAAGGGCAATAACAAAGAATGCTCATGCTACCATATAATTGGGTTCAATTCACATGCTAGAAAATTAACGCTCAAAGCCTTCAAGCTAGGCTTCAGCACTACATGAAATGAGAACTAGCAGGTTTATAAGTTGGATTTAGAAAAGGCATAGGAACCTGATATCAAATTGTCAGCATTTGTTGGATCTATATAGATAGGAAGCAAGGAATTCCGTAAAAACATCTACTTCTCCTTCATTGACTACCTAAATCCTTTGACTGTGTGGATCACAGTTCAGTTCAGTCACTCAGTCATGTCCGACTCTTTGTGACCCCATGAATGCAGTACGCCAGGCCTCCCTGTCCATCACCAACTCCCGGAGTTCACCCAGACTCACGTCCATTGAGTCCATGATGCCATCCAGCCATCTCATCCTCGGTCGTCCCATTCTTCTCCTGCCCCCAATCCCTCCCAGCATCAGGGTCTTTTCCAATGAGTCAACTCTTCGCATAAGGTGGCCAAAGTACTGGAGCTTCAGTTTTAGCATCATTCCTTCCAAAGAAATCCCAGGGTTGATCTCCTTCAGAATGGACTGGTTGGATCTCGTTGCAGTCCAAGGGACTCTCAAGAGTCTTCTCCAACACCACAGTTCAAAAGCATCAATTCTTCAGTGCTCAGCCTTCTTCACAGTCCAACTCTCACATCCATACATGACCACAGGAAAAACCATTGCCTTGACTAGAGGGACTTAGTTGGCAAAGTAATGTCTCTGCTTTTGAATATACTATCTAGGTTGGTCACAACAAATTGTTAAATTCTTAAGGAGATGGTAATACCAGTCACCTTACCTGTCTCCTGGAAACTTGTGTGCAGATCAAGAAGCAACAGTAAGAGCCAAACATGGAAAAAATGACTGCCTCAAAATAGGGAAAGGAGTTCCTCAAAGCCATATATTGTCCCTCTGTTTATTTAACTCCTATGTAGTGTGGCTCAGACAGTAAAGCATCTGTCTACAATGTGAGAGACCCGGGTTTGATCCCTGGGTCAGGAAGATCTGCTGGAGAAGGAAATGGCAATCCACTCCAGAGCTATTGCCTGGAAAATCCTATGGACAGAGAAGCATGATAGGTTACAGTCCACAGGGTCGCAAAGAGTCGGACACGACTGAGCAACTTCACTATGTGGTGTACATCCTGTGAAATGCTGGGCTGGATGAATCACAACCTGGAATCAAGATTGCCAGGAGAAATATCATCAACCTCAGATGTGAAGATGGTACCACTCTAATGGCAGAAAGTGAAGAGGAACTAAAGATCTTGAGGAGAGTGAAAGAGGAGAATGAAAAAGCTGGCTTAAAACTCAAATTCAAAATCTAACATCATGGCATCTGATCTCATCACTTCATGGCAAATAGATTAAGAAAATGTGGAAAAGGTAATAGATTTTTTTTTTCTTTGATTTCAAAATCACTGAGGACAGTGACTACAGCCATAAAATTAATATATGCTTGCTCCTTGGAAGGAAAGTTATGACAAATTTAGACAGTGTATTAAAGCCAAGACATCACTTTGCTGATAAAAGTCTATCTAGTCAAAGCTATGATTTTTCCAGTAGTCATGTGACTGTTGGACCATAAAGAAGGCTGAGTACCAAAGAATTGAGACTTCTGAATTGTAGTGAAGATTTAATTTTTAAAGTGTTAGTCATTTCATTTGTTATCATATAAATAAACACCAAGTAAAAATAGGTAGATTCAGTGAAAGAATGTGCAACTATAGACAAGGTTGATCTGCAAAAGTATATTTAAAAGTTTTAAACAAAACATTAGCACACTAGATCCAACGTGAATATATATATATATATATAATGTATATATAATATATAAATATATATATAACTTTTATATAAGCAAAGTAATTTACATAGCTGGATTATCTCAAGAATGCAAAGTATTTTGCTTGTATAAAATAAATCAGTGTAGTGCAGCACATTGATAGATTATAAAACTATAAGAGGAAAAGCAATTCATCATTTCAAAAGATTCAGAGACTATATGTGATGTAATTCAATATTATTCCTTATAAAAAGCAAGCAGTTAACAAACAGTAAATAGAAGAGAACTTACTTTCTTGATAAAGGGTATCTGGAAGGAGAAAAAGTCCCAAAGTAAAGATTATTGTGATCAATAGAGAAATATAAAAACATTAGCTTTAAAATTAGCATCAAGATAACAATCCACTATGACTCCTTCCATTCAGCATTGTAAGGGATGTACCTAAGAGCTAAGTAAGAAATAAAATCAAATGCTATATGTACAAGAATTGGAAAGAAATAAATTACACTGTTTAGGTTAAAAAGATAGAAGGTAAGATAAAAAGAGCAATACCAAAGACTAATACCTAGGGACAGTGTTAGAAATGCAATAAAAAGATAACATTTCAATCACTCAAAAATAAGGGCAAAAGAAATTCACCAAATATAAGCTTTTCAATCTATTAGAGAAAAAAAAATGACTATGTGAAAATGCATAAAGATATATAAGTAATTAGAGAAACATAACTTCTTCATGAATACTGAGAGTCACTATTTTAGCTATGTAAAATCTCATCAAAATGATTCACAGATTTAATGCTCTGTAATTAAATTCTGGCAAAGGTTTGAATGGAACTTAACAAACATACTCTAAAATTTATATGGAAGAAGATGGGGCCAATAATAGTCAAGACATTCTTAAAGAAATCAAGTGAGTGTAAATTCCAGCCAAAAATTAATTGGCCAGTGGTACTTGGCACAAATCCCTTCAAGAATCATTGCCTTGTCATGGTGAAAGAGTTTGCATAACTCAGTGAATCTATGAGCCATGCAAGATGGATGAGTCATAGCAGAGAGTTCTGACAAAACGTGATCCACTTGAGGAGGGAATGGCAAACCACCCTGGTGTGCTAAGTCGTTTTAGTCGTGTCCAACCCCATAGATGGCAGCCCACCAGGCTCCCCTGTCCCTGGAATTCTCCAGGCAAGAACACTGGAGTGGGTTGCCATTTCCTTCTCCAATGCATGAAAGTGAAAAGTGAAAGTGAAGTCACTTTGTCATGTCCAACACCTAGCGACCCCATAGACTGCAGCCCACCAGGCTCCTCCATCCATGGGATTTTCCAGGCAGGAGTACTGGAGTGGGTTGCCATTGCCTTCTCCGAAATTCCAGCAGAACTATTCAAATCCTTAAAGGATGATGCCATCAAGATTTTACACTCATTACATCGGCAAATCTGGAAGACCCAGCAGTGGGCCACAGGACTGGAAAAGGTCAATCCCCATCCCTATTTCCAAGGGTAGTATCAAAGAATGTGCTAACCATCAGACAACTGCATTCATCTTCTCTGCTAATAAGGTAGTGCTCAAAATCCTCATTTTTAAAAATGTTATTACATTTAAATTTTTTTAATTTTATTTTATTGCATTTTTATCCTGCTTCAGCATTATATGAACCATTGACATTTGACATTGAAGTCGCTGAGTCATGTCCGACTCTTTGCGACCCCATGGACTGTAGCCTACCAGGCTCCTCCGTCCACGGAATTTTCCAGGCAAGAATATTGGAGTGGGTTGCCATTCTCTTCTCAAGGAGATCTTCCCGACCCAGGGATCGAACCCAGGTCTCCCAGAAGAGCTTCTAAATGTCCAGGTTGGTTTAGAAAAGGAAGAGGAAATAGACATCAAATTTCCAACATTCACTAGATTATAGAGAAAACAAGGGAATTAAAAAAAAAAAAATCTATCTCTGTTTCAATGACTACACAAAAGCCTTTGACTATGTGGATCAGGACAAACCATGGAAAGCTTTTAGAGAGATGGGAATACCAAACTATCTTACCTGTCTCCTGAGAAATTTGTTTGCAGGTCAAAAAGCAAAAGTTAGAACCCTGTATGGAGCAACTGTTTGGTTCAAAATCGAGAAAGGACTAAGATGGGCTGTCTGCTGTCACATTGTTTGTTTAACCTATAAGCAGAGCACATTGTGAGAAATACTGGGCTGGATGAGTTACAAACTGAAATCAAGATAGGTGGGAGAAACATATGCAGATGATATTACTCTAATGGCAAAAAGGAAAGAGGAACTAAAGAGCCTCTTGATGAGGGTGAAGGAGGAGTGAAAGAGCTGGATTAAGACTAAAACAAAACAAAACAAAACTAAGATCATGGTATCTCCCCCATTACCACATGACATATAGATGGGGAAAAGGTGGAAGTAGTAACAGATTTCCTCTTCTTAGGCTCTAAAATCACCGTGGATGGTGACTAAAGCCATGATATCCGAAAACAATTGCTTCCTGAAAGGAAAGCAATGGTAAACTTAAACAGTGTGTTCAAAGCAGACATTACCGAACCCACAAAGGTCCATATAGTTAAGGCCATGGTCTTCCCAGGGGCATGTACCATTGTGAGAGCTGGACCATAAAGAAAGCGAAATGCCAAAGAATTGATGCCTTCAAACTGTGGTGCTGGTGACTTATGAAAGTCCCTTGGACAGTTCAGTTCAGTTCAGTCGCTCAGTCATGTCCGACTCTTTGCGACCCCATGAATCGCAGCACGCCAGGCCTCCCTGTCCATCACCAACTTCCGGAGTTCAACCAGACTCACGTCCATTGAGTCCGTGATGCCACCCAGCCATCTCATCCTCGGTCGTCCCCTTCTCCTCCTGCCCCCAATCCCTCCCAGCATCAGGGTCTTTCCAAATGAGTCAACTCTTCACATAAGGTGGCCAAAGTACTGGAGCTTCAGTTTCAGCATCATTCCTTCCAAAGAAATCCCAGGGCTGATCTCCTTCAGAATGGACTGGTTGGATCTCCTTGCAGTCCAAGGGACTCTCAAGAGTCTTCTCCAACACCACAGTTCAAAAGCATCAATTCTTCAGCGCTCAGCCTTCTTCACAGTCCAACTCTCACATCCATACATGACCACAGGAAAAACCATAGCCTTGACTAGACGGACCTTAGTCGGCAAAGTAATGTCTCTGCTTTTGAATATACTATCTAGGTTGGTCATAACTTTTCTTCCAAGGAGTAAGTGTACTTTATTTTTCTGGGCTCGAGAATCACTGCAAATGGTGACTGCAGCCATGAAATTAAAGGACACTTACTCCTTGGAAGAAAAGTTATGAGCAACCTAGATAGTATATTCAAAAGCAGAGACATTACTTTGCCGACTAAGGTCCGTCTAGTCAAGGCTATGGTTTTTCCTGTGGTCATGTATGGATGTGAGAGTTGGACTGTGAAGAAGGCTGAGCGCCGAAGAATTGATGCTTTTGAACTGTGGTGTTGGAGAAGACTCTTGAGAGTCCCTTGGACTGCAAGGAGATCCAACCAGTCCATTCTAAAGGAGATCAACCCTGGGATTTCTTTGGAAGGAATGATGCTAAAACTGAAGCTCCAGTACTTTGGGCACCTTATGCGAAGAGTTGACTCATTGGAAAAGACCCTGATGCTGGGAGGGAATTGCTTCCTGACCTGCATACAGATTTCTCAAGAGGCAGGTCAGGTGGTCTGGTATTCCCATCTCTTTCAGAATTTTCCACAGTTTACTGTGATCCACACAGTCAAAGGCTTTGGCATAGTCAATAAAGCAGAAATAGATGTTTTTCTGGAACTCTCTTGCTTTTTCCATGATCCAGCGGATGTTGGCTATTTGATCTCTGGTTCCTCTGCCTTTTCTAAAACCAGCTTGAACATAGGGAGGTCATGGTTCACGTATTGCTGAAGTCTGGCTTGGAGAATTTTGAGCATTACTTTACTAGCATGTGAGATGAGTGCAATTGTGTGGTAGTTTGAGCATTCTTTGGCATTGCCTTTATTTGGAATTGGAATGAAAACTGACCTTTTCAAGTCCTGTGGCCACTGCTGAGTTTTCTAGATTTGCTGGCAAATTGAGTGCAGCACTTTCATAGCATCATCTTTCAGGATTTGAAACAGCTCAACTGGAATTCCATCACCTCCACTAGCTTTGTTCATAGTGATTCTTTCTAAAGCCCACTTGACTTCACATTCCAAGATGTCTGGCTCTAGATTAGTCATCACATCATCATGATTATCTGGGTCATGAAGATCTTTTTTGTACAGTTCTTCCGTGTATTCTTGCCACCTCTTCTTAATATCTTCTGCTTCTGTTAGGTCCAGACCATTTCTGTCCTTTATCGAGCCCATTCTTGCATGAAATGTTCCCTTAGTATCTCTAATTTTCTTGAAGAGATCTCTAGTCTTTCCCCTTCTGTTCTTTTCCTCTATTTCTTTACATTGATTGCTGAAGAAGGCTTTCTTATCTCTTCTTGCTATTCTTTGGAACTCTGCATTCAGATGCTTATATCTTTCCTATTCTCCTTTGCTTTTCGCCTCTCTTCTTTTCACAGCTATTTGTAAGGCCTCCCCAGACAGCCATTTTGCTTTTTTGCATTTCTTTTCCATGGGGATGGTCTTGATCCCTGTCTCCTGTACAATGTCAAGAACCTATTCCGTAGTTCATCAGGCACTCTATCTATCAGATCTAGACCCTTAAATCTATTTCTCACTTCCACTGTATAATCATAAGGGATTTGATTTAGGTCATACCTGAATGGTCTAGTGGTAAGGAAATCAAAACAGTCAATCTTAAAGGAGATCAACCCTAAATATTCACTGTAAAGACTGATACTGAAGCTGAATCTCCATTATTTTGGTCATCTGATGAGAATGTCCAATTCTCTGAAAAAGTCTCTGATCTTGGGCAGAAGGAGAAGAGAACATCAGAGGATGAGATGGCTGGATGGCATCACCAGTGCAATGAAAGTCAACTTGGGCAAATTCTGGGAGATGATGAGGGACAGGAAGCCTGGCATGCTACAGTACATGGGGTCACAAAAAGCTGGACACAACTGAGCAACTGAACAACAACAACTCAGCAGAAAAACTATAGAAAACTTATAGAATTGTGGTACTTTAAAGAAGACAAGTAGTATGGAAAATAAAGAGAAAGAAAAAAATCACTGTTCGATATAATTATGGTAAGATTTGTTTTTGTACACAGAAATGTAAAACATAAAAATAATTTATGGCACACATCATACACAACACAATTCCAAGCAGATAAAATATTTAAAATATTTAAATATCAAACAAAATAATTGTTTATAAGAAAATATAAGGACTTCCCTGATGGTCCAGTGTCTAAGCCTCTGACTCCCAATGTAGGGAGTTTCATGTCTGGTCAGGGAACTATTTCACATACGCTGCAACTGAAGATTCCACATGCCATTAAAAAAAAAAGAAAAAGAAAAACACACACACATGCCACAGTGAAGATCAAAGATCCCACTGTTGCAGCTAAGACCAGCTCAGCCAATAAATAAATATTAATAAAAAGAAAATGCTGCAAATTATTGAGGATAGAAAATAACTTATTAAATATTAATAGCAGTGAAAATATGATAATCATGATTAAAGAATAATCATATATTTAGCTACAATGTAGTAAATCATTTATCGAAAGGTATCAAAAAAAATGAAAGACATGATATTGGGAGTTGATATCTGCTATATAAGTAAACATTAAATTATTTAAAGTATGTAAACATATATGTACATGCAAGCTAGTAGAAATATAGAAAAATGCAAAAACAGTTATTTAAGAAAATATGAACTGCCAAAGATGTGAAATGATAATCGGTATCTGTGAAAATTTACCTGACAATATTGGTAATCATGTAAATGCAAATTAAACCACAAAAATGCTATTCTACACTCACTAAGATGGAAAAAATTTAAATAACAACATAAAAACAACAACTCTTATTGTTCAAATTATAAATTGAAATAATTAATTTAAAAAATTATATTCTTGTAAAATTAAAGGTGTACACAAACGAAGGACTTCCCAGGTGACGCTAATGGTAAAGAACCTGCTTGCCAATGCAGAAGGATATATGAGACATAGGTTCAATCCCTGGGTGGGGAAGATCCCCTGGAGTAGGGCACAGCAACCCACTCCAGTGTTCTTGCCTGGAGAATCCTAGGGAGAGAAGAACTTGGCAGGCCACAGTCCATGGGACCACAGAGTCAGACTTGACTGAAATGACAGCACACACACAAAGGAAACTCCAGCAATTTCTTTCCTAAGTTATCTTTGATTGTATCTCAAGATAAAGTTCATTGTGTGTGTTTCAATATACATTTACAAGTATCTTCACATTATTGACAGCAATAATCAAACATTTTAAATAACTCAAATGCTCACTGTTTGGAAAACAGATAAATGGGGTATTTTTAAGTTGCATACTAAAAATTCATAGGTTTATAAAAATTAATAATTCATAAAGTCAAAAATATGTTAATAAAATTTCAGAAAAAATTGAACCAAAAGATAACTTTATGAATATAAATTGCAACTTAAGTACATGATATAATCTCACTGATGCATGCATTGCTCAATAAATTATAAAGAAAAGCTGGCAGATGATTTTAAAAATATCAGGATACCTCTGTAATGTAGAAGGAGAGGTGAGTAGTATAAGAATAAAACACATTAGAGGCTTTGATAATAGTGGACATGCTATATTTACTCTCAAAGCTAATGCTCATAAATTTCAGTTAGTCACTTTTGTTGTTTAAATTTCATACTATTTACTTAGCTTTAGCATAATTTATGGATAGTATAATTTATGTGTTGTAAAATTTATGGATATATCCTTTATGACAATACATAATTTTGTTATTGTTATATGTGTATTTAAAAAATTATACAGTTTTTAAGAGTTACTTTTCACTTACAATTATTACAAAATATTAGTTATACCCCTCTTGCTGTACAATGTATTTTTGAGTCCATCTTACTTACACTCAATAGTCTATGCCTCCTACTCTTCCGCTGATATACACCCCTCTCCTCCACTGCTAACCATTATTTTGCTCTGTGTGTATCTGAGTCTGCCTCTTTTTTTGTTTTATTTACTAGTTTGTTTTGTTTTTTTAGATTCCACATATGTGATATCATATGGTATTATTATTCTCTGTCTGACATTTCACTTTAACATAATGCATACCAAGTTCACCCATGTTGCTGCAAATTGCAAAATTGTATTATTTTTTATGCATGAGTAAGTACTAGGTGTAAATAGTAGGAATATATATGCATATATATATATGCTATGAAAATTGGGGTGTACATATCTTTTTAAATTAGTGCTATTGCTTTTTTCAGTTATGCATCCAGTAGTGAAATTTATGGGTCATATGACATTTCCATGTTCAGTTTTATTATAAAACTTTCATTTCCTTAGTGGATGTACCAATTTATATTCCCACCAACATAGTATGAGTGTTCCCTTTATTCCATATCTTCACCAATACTTGTTATTTGCATCCTTTTTGATGATAGCCATTCTAATGGGCATGAGGTGATATCTCATTGTGATTTTGATTTGCATTTCACTAGTGATTAGTGATGCTGAAGATCTTTTCATGTGTCTATTGGCCACCTGCATTTCCTCTTTGGAAAAATATCTATTTGGTTCTTCTGCCCATTTTTTAATCTTTTTTTTTTTTGATGTTAAGATGTGAAAGCTACTTATATATGTTGGATTTTAATCCTTCATAGGCCATATCATTTGCAAATATTTTCTGCCATTAAGTATGTTGTCTTTTCATTTTTTGTAAGTTTTCCTTTAATATGTAAAGGCTTTTGCTTCAATAGGTCCAATTTGTTTATTTTTGCTTTTCTTTCCTTTAGTTCAGGTGATGGACCAACAAAAGTATCGCTGTGATTTATGTCAAAGAGTATTCAGCTTGTGTTTTTCTCTAGGAGTTTTATAGTGTGTTATCTTATATTTAAGTCTTTAATCCATTCCAAGTTTTTTTGTTTTGTTTTGTTTTATTTTGTTTTTGTTTTCTGGTGTATGGTGTTAGAGAATGTTCCAATTTCATTATTTTACATGTAGTTGTCCAATTTGCTTAGCAGAATTTGTGTAATAAAATATATATTCAGTGAAGGAACAAGCTGTTGGACAGCAGGTATAAATGCTAACTATTCTATGTATACTTCTGTCTAATTAATTTGAACAAAGATTTGGTTTGTTCTGTTTTATTCTGAATCTTTATCTTCAATTTGAGTTTCTCAATGTCCAGGCATTCACTTACATCAGTCTTTTATATGGGTATATGAATGGACCAGGGCTCTGCTGCCACAACCATTCTTTTCAGTAGAAGCTCCATGTCACAGGATCTTGGGAATTCTATAGGGTCCAGCAGCATTCATCAATATATGCTTTATTTTTATTTACTTCATTTTACTTTACAATACTGTATGGGTTTTGCCATACATCAACATGAATCCACCATGGGTGTACACATGTTCCCAATCCTGAACCTCTCTCCCATCTCCCTCCCCATACCATCTCTCTGGGTCATCCCAGTGCATCAGCCCCAAGCATCCTGCATCCTGCATCGAACCTAAACTGGTGATTCATTTCTTACATGATATTATACATGTTTCAATGCCATTCTCCCAAATCATTCCACCCTCTAGGTTCATAGAAAAATTGACCAGGTAGCACAGATTTTATTCCCCTATTTCTTACAGTCAATGAACCCACATGGAAAAAGTCATAATCACTCAAAGTCCATAATTACCTGATGATTCATTCTTGGTGTTGTATATTCTATATCTGGACAACTGTACAATGACATATACCCACTATTACAATATCACACAATTGCTTCACTGCCCTAAAAATCCTAAGTGCTTTATCAACTCTATCTTCCCTTTCTTACAACACCTAACAATTGCTGATCTTTTTATTATCTCAATAGGTATGTGTGTTCCAGAATACTATATAATTGGAATCATATGTTATGTAGCCTTAGAGGACCAGATGGCTCAGATGGTAAAGAATCTGCCTGCAATGCAGGAGACTGGGGTTGGATCCTTGGATACCGTTTCATGAAAACCCCTGGAGAAGGGAATGGTTACTCACTCCATTACTCTTGCATGGAGAATCCTATGAACAGAGGAACCTGGCAGGCTGGAGTCCATGGGGTCGAAATGAGTTGGACAAAACTTTACAGTGAATAGTATCACTTTCACTTTCTTTCTCTTTGTAATATACATTTAGGGATCTATCATAAGGATCTATCATGTCTTTTTATAGTTAGATAGCTAATTTCTCTTTAGAGCTTAATAATAGTCTATTATCTATGGGTACTACACTTTATCTATTCTCCTACTGAAGGGCATTTTTTTTTCCCATGTTTTGATAATGACAAATAAAACTGCTATAAACATCCTTGTGCAGGAATAAGTTTTCTGCTCCTTTGGGGAAAGTCCTGAGTAAATTTAAAAGATTTTTTGGTAGGATTTTTGTAAGAAACTGTCAATCTGTCTTCATAGCTGGCTTATCTATTTTGAATTTCCACCAGCAATGATTGAGAGTTCCTGTGTCCTGACATCCTTGGGACTTCTATTGGTGTAGTCAGGGTTTTAAATTTGGCCATTTTATTAGGTAAGTAGTGGTATTTTAGCTTTTTAATTTGTAATTTCCTAATGGTATATAATATTGATGATTATTTCATATGTTCACTTACTATATGTTTCTTCTTTGGTGAGGTGTCTGTTCAGATGTTTTGTCATTTTTATTTTTATTTTTATTTTTTTTTACATTAGATTGTGTGTTTTCTTCTTGTTTTTTTAAGAATATTTTATATATTTTGGATAATAGTTCTTTATTAGATATGCCTTTAGCCTTGTCTTCTTATTCTTTTGATAGTGTCTTTTGGAGAGAAAAATATTTAATTTTAATGAGGTTTAGATTATTGATTACTAACTTTATTGATCACCCCTTTTGTGCTGTATTTAAAAGTCATCAACATGCTTAAGGACATCAAGGTTTTCTCCAGATTTGCTTTCTAGAATTTTTAGAACTTTGTGTTTTACATTTAGATCTATGATTCATTTTGAATTAATTTTTGTGATAGGTGTAAAGGTTGTTTTCTTGATTCAGTTTTTATAAATATGAATGTCTAGTTTTCCCACCACCATTTTTTGATCCTTATATATTTTGAAATGTAATTTTTAGGTTAAAACAGCTTCATGGTTACTACATTATCTTGCATCAAAGTAAGACCTTTTCTGTATCAGATTATCCAAAGTTCCAAGATTTGTTTGAAAGTAATTTTAGAGAATAGAGCAAAGTCAAAAGATAGATTGGATAATCTATTAAGATAGAGAAAAAAATTCTAGCTATCAAAGAACTTATACATACTTAAAGGTGAAAAGAGAGGGAAAAGACCATTTTCTTGATATATAGTGGAAAATATTAATGGAATCTAAAACTATAAAATTCATAAATACAGAGAAATAGCTGTCAAAAAAAAAACACACCAAAAAAAGACTTCTTTTTTTTTTTTTTTTAAAGATATCACTGGCAAAACAAGATTGAAGAAGACAAAGTCTTGAAGTTCAGGTTTTGATGAAAAATCATTTTGAATTTTAAATTATATTATTAGACATAGTCAAAATATGCAAATGTGAAAAAAAATGAAATTATCTTCCAGGATATAAATACTTAGGAGTTTTAGTGCTTGAAAAATTCATCTGAATTACTCTCTCAATAAATTGAAAATAAATGAGCAATATTATTTATGGAAAACAATAGTCATAAGCACGTGGGTAAGCTTAAATTAAGTCAATTTTCATATTAAAAGACATAGATACTCCAATATTTGAGAGGGGGAATGATGGAGTCCAGCTCCAGCAGCCAGGGAATCAGCCTGAAGAGATGAGCGGTGTCGGCGGAGAATGACACAGCCTCTGACTCAAAGTGCGGGGACTGCATGTTTATTTCAAGCATCAGGTCTTCTTTTTTACTTTGACAAAAGCATTAGGTCAGAGATTTTACATTTTCAGCTCTCCCTCACACAGATTTATTGTCTCCATAAATCATTGTTGCCCTTCAACCGGAGTTACATTGTAACTCATGCTTATGTCTGGGCTGCATACCACATCCTTCAGTTTATTTATCTTTCTAAATCCTGCTTGCCCTTAGTATCCTAAGCTCACTCTCTCCTAAAAAGGCTTCTAGCTATTCTTAATTATTCCTAAATCCTAAGCTCAGCAAACTTCCTTTGCCATAAACATTACCCTCACAAACAGGTCTCAGATAACAATCCTTCCCATGGCCTTAAGCTGAGGCCTACTTGCTCATCCTGGAATATTCTTTGTAAAGAACCTTGAACAAATGTCAATGGTTGCTTTACAGATTATTTTCCGGGCACAACTGCAGAAGGCTTTACTCTTTCTCATGCTTCTCTCAAGAACAATAAGCCCCTTAGCATTCTTTACAGCCAACTCAACTGAATAAAGGAAAGAACAAGTCATAATCACAAGACCTAA
This sequence comes from Aepyceros melampus, assembly GCA_006408695.1. NCBI lineage: Eukaryota > Metazoa > Chordata > Mammalia > Artiodactyla > Bovidae > Aepyceros > Aepyceros melampus. The sequence goes on from SJXQ01011329.1 coordinate 117,700, forward strand.
TTCCTTCACCCCAGGACCATGCCTGCTGGATGAGGAGAGGGGGTTGGGGCCGCACCTCCATTTTGTCAGTAATGCCTAACGCAGCTCCTGACAGAGGAAGCTCTAAGATAATTTCAAAAGAAACACTTGAACATGTTTTAAAAATGATTCAAAATAAACATGTGGAAAAAGAAACACCAGAAAGAAATACCTGTTACTATAAAAAGTAATTACATATGTTTTAATTTTCAAATTTTAAGAAAAAAGGCAAAAAGTAAATATAGTGGAAATGTTATGTTTTATTTCTTAGCTTGGATGATAGACTAATGGATATGCATTTTACACTCATGCTAATGAATAACTTATATGTGTCAAGTATTTAATAATTTAGAAATGCAAATAAAATGCAATAAAACCTCACTGTAATATAAAAAATTAAAATTTAAACACTTTCTTGAACATAATTCCTGGGTATTAGTTATTTATGTGTATGTGTGTATATATATATATATATTTGTCTTATAATCAAACTATGCACATAATTTTGAACTATGGACTTAAAATATATTCTGAGAATTCTTTATGAATTTAACTTACTGTAAATATAATTACTAATAAAAATAAACAAAAAAAATTTGAAACCATAAATAATAAAATTATTCTGCTTTATTGAGGCCATTGCATCATTTTTAATGTTTTACACTGACTTTTTCTGTTAAAATAACCATTCTAATTTATATTTATACATTTAAAATTATTTTAACTATTTTAATTATATTTTAAAAAATCCTTAGTGAATAAAACAGTATTAAATTTAAAAACAGAAAGCAAAAACTTTATGTACTTAAATTTATTTAGTTATGTAAATAACTAAATATTTAGTTACATAACTAATAGTTATATAACTATTATGTAACTGAATAATAGTTATGTAAAGAACTAAATATTTCCTTGGTTTATAGACTTCCGGAAATGCATCCTTTAAAATGTTCTCAAAGCTTTAATCATACTACACACACTTTTTGAAAGAATGTCTTAAATATCCAAGAAATAGTTAACTCTGTTTTCCATTTCTCATTTCTCACTCAAGCCCACTATCTTTTAATTAAAATCACTTAGCTGGTCTCAGAAATTATTGAAGCTCAGATTCTTTTGTCTCAGCACAGAAATAATTTCATGTGAGGTAAAATGACAGGCAAATAGTGAGGGTTTTTTTTTTTTTTTTTTTTTTTTTTTTTTGGTCATAAGATGCTTATGAGAGAGACAAGCTGGCAGGAAAGGGAGTAGAACCCTAGAACAAAGCAGGTTACATTTTTTTTTTTTAATAAAGAAAAAGTGGGGAGGGAAGAAGACCACTGTCTTTGTTATTTTTCATTAGACCCCAAGGTTTTTATCATTAGTTCCCTTTTGATCCTATACTGTCTAACTAAGACTGTCAATGCACTTATGTATATGTATATATGTATACATACATTTAAATCATTTGTATATTAGTAAAAGGGTGAGTATATATACTAAAACATGGTAATTCATTCCAGGTTTGGTATGTTGTCCTCTTTCCCCTAGTTCCACCCTCCTCACCCCTTTTCATCTATATTCTTATCTTGGGTACAGACAGAAATGCTACTTTTCAAGGACAATTAACTACCTGATTTCATGTAACAAGAGTCATGCCCCATATCTATTGTCTTGAGTTTTAATTATCAGGACTTGTGGCTTGAGTGTGCCTGGCCCATCAAGGTATAGTAGATTGTTGCTACATTATTGGATTATTTTCTTGAGTGGCCATTAGTTTATAATACAATAGTCTCCCAAATTCGCTTAAACTTATTTTTATGTCTTTAATTTGTTAGTGAGATTTTTAAGCTACCGTATTATAATCTTATCAAATTCACACTAGAATTGCTAGCTATTTTATTTGGATACAGAATGGGAAAATACGTATTTCAACTGGAAGTTTTAGAAATTATATCACTATGAATATGGCATGCCTGCCTGCCTGCCAAGTCGCTTCAGTCGTGTCCGACTCTGTGCGACCCCATCGACGGCAGCCCACAAGGCTCCCCCGTCCCTGGGATTCTCCAGGCAAGAACACTGGAGTGGTTTGCCATTTCCTTCTCCAATGCATGAAAGTGAAAAGTGAAAGTGAAGTCGCTCAGTCATGTCTGACTCTAGCGACCCCATGGACTGCAGCCTACCAGGCTCCTCTGTCCATGAGATTTTCCAGGCAAAAGTACTGGAGTGGGGTGCCATTGCCTTCTCCCATGAATATGGCATACATACATATATATACATATGGATGGATGTGTGTTATATATATACACATATATAGGTATGGATGTGTGTGTATATATATATATATATATATATATATATACACACATATAAAACCAAATTCATACCTTAAGAAAATATTTTATTGTTTTAGATCCTGTGTTTTAAAAAAATAACTTCTGGCTTTGAGGAGAGCAAGATGGCAAAGGAGTAGGTGGACATGGAGTATATCTCTCTCCACAGATACATCAGGAATATACCTTCAGACACAGAAGTGCATACAGAACACCAGCTGAGAGTGGACAGGAGTACCTGACAAGCGGAATATATATAGACCCATAGAAAACTTGGTAGGGCAAAGGAACTAGGGGGAAAAGCAGGAGTATTAATAGGACTGGATCTGCCCTTAGCGGGTGGGGGAACTGAAGCAAGGGTCCGATCCCCACATCAAGACAATTGTCTGAGCCAGGGGAAAAACATTTAAGGCTGAGTGTGAAACAGCTGATCTGTGGCAGTCTAAGTGGAATGAGAATCAGACAGCCTTTGCCACAGCCATACATATCCTGGATAGGGATGTAGATTCCCTGGAAGGTGCAGCACCTGGGATCTGAAGTTTAGGGATTGTGGAGCAATCCAAGTGCGAGGGCTGCTGTTAACTACAAAGAGATGGATCAAAGGGATATGAGGGAGGAGACTGTGGTGGGAAATGCCAGTGGAGGAAAGCCACTGCTGAGTCATGCATAAGGGGTGGAGCCATCACCATAGCCTTTCTTCCCCAACACACCAGCATCAGCAGCTGAACAACAGAGAGGCTAGCCCATCAAACACCTGACGTACTGTACTATAGAGTAGGATCCCACCTAGGGTACTCCTTTAAGTGCCTGACATGTCAATCTACAGAATAAGACCTCAGCTGGGTGGGGGGCCCTCTATGTGCCTGATGCATGGACAGCAGAGAATGACCCCAGCAAGGAGACCCTCTATGTGCCTGAACAGGTGGAGCTATGGAGAAAGACTGGCCAAAGAGGCCTTCTGATCACCAAGAAAAAGACTCTTATAGGCCATAACTCCTGCGGCAGAGGCAGTCCATGTCCCTGCACACTTGGCGCCACCAGGGTCCCTGCAGCCAAGCAGCTGCACTACCTTCATGTCAACTCTCACTGGGGCAGAGCTGCCAAAGCCAAAAAAAATTAAAGTCTTTCACTTATGTGTGCAATGTCAATTCAGTACTGTCTGACTCTGCAACTCTGTAATGTGGTCTGCCAGGCTTCTCTTTCAGGAAGAGAGGTTCTCCATGCAAGAATACCAGAGTGTATTGTCCAATACTGGTTACCATACCCTTCTAGAGCACTTTATTTCCTGATGCAATAGCCACCAATTCTCCTGAGTTCCTGGTGCTGCCAGAACCCCTGTGAGTCAAGCAGCTGCACCACCTAACCACTTGGGCTTCACAGGGGAAAACCTAAGTCCTCCAGAGCAGCCACAGGAGCAAACCCCAGTAGACAACCCATATGCAGAGCTGAAAATAAAACCACAATTGAAACCCAGGGGCAGTGTAGTTAAAGAAGAAAACCTCAAACCCTCCCACCAGTTGTATAAGCTGCAGATTAAACCCACATGATCAACTAGGCAGACTCTGTGACTATGGAATATATAAAATGTCATTGAGAGATCCCACAAAAGAAAACACACTAGTTCTGATAGCTGTGGACATTCGAGGCAAGAAAACAGAGGAGTAGGAACAGAATGGAATCAGAGATGCCCCAAGAGCAGGTCCAGAGATCAGCACAGTGTTAGAGGGCATCCTAGGGAGGTGAAGTGAACTGTGACTTCCAGTGAAGGAAAGGACTCTGACCTCAAGAAAAATTCATTTTTCTTGAAAATAAAAATATTAATATAAAAAATTAAAAATATATTTAAGTTTTAAGTTAAAAAATATTTGAAACAGAAAATATTTCTTGAAAATAAAAAAAAATAAATAATTTTCTTGTTTTGACTTGTTCTATAGATTCTTTCGAGTTTCATTCTTTTCTTTTTCCTATTTTCCCTCCTTCTGTGGTAGTTGTCAATTTTATTGGCACATGAAATCTGACTGAGTTTTTTACTTCATTCTTGACCAGAGATCACACCCTGAGCCTTTGGAATGGGAGAACTGACTCCAAGACCCTAGACTATAAGAGAACTAACCCCAATTCAGTTCAGTTCAGTTGCTCAGACATGTCCGACTCTTCATTACACCATGAATCACAACACTCCAGGCCTCCCTGTCCGTCACCAACTTCCGAAGTTCACCCAAACTCATGTCCATCAAGTCAGTGATGCCATCCAACCATCTCATCCTCTGTCGTCCCCTTCTCTTCTTGCCCCTAATCGTTCCCAGCATCAAGGTCTTTTTCAATGAGTCAACACTTCACATGAGGTGGCCAAAGTATTAGAGTTTCAGCCTCAGCATCAGTCCTTCCAATGAACACCCAGAGCTAGTCTCCTTTAGGATAGACTGGTTGGACCTCCTTGCAGTCCAAGGGACCCTCAAGAGTCTTCTCCAACACCACAGTTCAAAAGCATCAATTCTTCGGCACTTAGCTTTCTTCACAGTCCAACTCTCACATCCATACATGACCACTGGAAAAACCATAGCCTTGACTAGATGGACCTTGTTGGCAAAGTAATATCTCTGCTTTTTAATGTGCTATCTATGTTGGTCATAACTTTCCTTCCAAGGAGTAAGCATCTTTTCATTTCATGGGTGCAGTCACCATCTGCAGTGATTTCAGAGCCCCAGAAAATAAAGTCTGACATTGTTTCCACTGTTTCCCGATTTATTCCCATGAAGTGATGGAACCAGGTGCTGTGACCTTAGTTTTCTGAATGTTGAGCTTTAAGCCAACTTTTTCAGTCTCCTCTTTCATTTTCGTCAAGAAGCTTTTTAGTTCCTCTGCACTTTCTGCCATAAGGGTGATGTCATCTGCATATCTGAGGTTATTGATATTTTTCCCAGCAATCTTGATTCTAGCTTGTGCTTCTTCCAAGGCAATGTTTCTCATGATGTACTCTGCATAGAAGTTAAATAAGCAGGGTGATAATATATAGCCTTGATGTATTCTTTTCCTATTTGGAACCAGTCTGTTGTTCTATGTCCAGTTCTAACTGTTTTTCCATGTCCAGTTCTAACTGTTGCTTCCTGACCTGAATACAGGTTTCTCAAGAGGTAGGTCAGGTGGTCTGGTATTCTTATCTCTTGAAGAATTTTCCAGTTTTTTTGTGATCCACACAGTCAAAGGCTTTGACATAGTCAATAAAGGAGAAATAGATGTTTTCCTGGAACTCTCTTGTTTTTTTCCATAATCCAGCGGATGTTGGCTATTTGATCTCTGGTTACTCTGCCTTTTCTAAAACCAGCTTGAACATCTGGAATTTCACAATTCATGTATTGCTGAAGCTTGGATTGGAGAATTTTGAGCATTATTTTACTAGCATGTGAGATGAATGCAATTGTGCAGTAGTTTGAGCATTCTTTGTCATTGCCTTTCTTTGGGATTCGAATGAAAACTGACTTTTTCCAGTCCTGTGGCCACTACTGCATTTTCCAAATTTGCTGGCATGTTGAGTGCAGCAGTTTCATAGCATCATCCTTCAGGATTTGAAATAGATCAACTGGAATTCCATCATCTTCACTAGCTTTGTTCATAGTGATACTTCCTAAGGCCCACTTGACTTCACATTCCAGGAAAACTGCCTCTAGGTGAGTGATCATACCATCATGATTATCTGGGTTGTGAAGTGTTTTTTTTTTTTTTTTTCACAGTTCTTCGGTGTATTCGTGTCGCCTCTTCTTTATATCTTCTGTTTCTGTTAGATCCATACGATTTCTGTCCTTTATCGAGCCCATCTTTGCGTGAAATGTTCCCTTGGTATCTCTAACTTTCTTGAAGAGATCTCTAGTCTTTCCCATTCTGTTGTTTTCCTCTATTTCTTTTCACTGATTGCTGAGGAAGGTTTCTTTTCTCTCCTTGCTATTCTTTGGAACTCTGCATTCAAATGGGAATATCTTTTGTTTTCCTTTGCTTTTTGCTTCTTTTCACAGCTATTTGTAAGGCCTCCACAGACAGCCATTTTTCTTTTTTTTTTTTTTTTTTGGGGGGGGGGATTGTCTTGATCCCTGTCTTCTGTACAAAGTCATGAACCTCTGTCCATAGTTCATCAGGCACTCTATCAGATCTAGTTCCTTAAATCTATTTCTCACTTCCACTTAATAATCATAAGAGATTTGATTTAGGCCATACATGAATGGTCTAGTGGTTTTCTTTACCTTCTTCAATTTAAGTCTGAATTTGGTAATAAAGCGTTCATGATCTAAGCCATAGTTAGCTTCTGGTCTTGTTTTTGCTGACTGTATAGAGCTTCTCCATCTTTGGCTGCAAAGAATATAATCAACCTAATTTCAGTGTTGACCATCTGGTGATGTCCATGTGTAGAGTCTTGTGTTGTTGGAAGAGGGTATTTGCTATGACCAGTGTGTTCTCTGCTTCAATTAACCTTTCAGTTCAGTTAAGTTCAGTCACTCAGTCGTGTCCAACTCTTTGCAACCCCATAAATCACAGTGCGCCTGGCCTCCCTGTCCATCATCATCTCCCAGAGTTCACTCAAAAAAAAAAAAAAAAAAGAGTTCACTCAGACTCACGTCCATTGAGTCAGTGATGCCATCCAGCCATCTCATCCTCGGTCATCCCCTTCTCCTCCTGCCCCCAATCCCTCCCAGCATCAGAATTTTTTCCAGTGAGTCAACTCTCGCATGAGGTGGGCAAAGTACTGGAGCTTCAGTTTTAGCATCATTCCTTCCAAAGAAATCCCAGGGTTGATCTCCTTCAGAATGGACTGGTTGGATCTCCTTGCAGTCCAAGGGACTCTCAAGAGTCTTCTCCAACACCACAGTTCAAAAGCATCAATTCTTCAGTGCTCAGCCTTCTTCACAGTCCAACTCTCACATCCATACATGACCACAGGAAAAACCATAGCCTTGACAAGACGGACATTAGTTGGCAAAGTAATGTCTCTACTTTTGAATATACTATCTAGGTTGGTCATAACTTTTCTTCCAAGGAGTGAGCGTCTTTTAATTTCATGGCTGCAGTCACCATCTGCAGTGATTTTGAAGACCAGAAAAATAAAGTCTGACACTGTTTCTACTGTTTCCCCATCTATTTCCCATGAAGTGATGGGACCAGATGCCATGATCTTCATTTTCTGAATGTTGAGCTTGAAGCCAACTTTTTCACTCTCCTCTTTCACTTTCATCAAGAGGCTTTTTAGCTCCTCTTACTTTCTCCCATAAGGGTGGTGTCATCTGCATATCTGAGGTTATTGAGATTTCTCCTGGCAATCTTGATTCCAGCTTGTATTTCTTCCAGTCCAGCATTTATCATGATGTACTCTGCAAAGAAGTTAAATAAGCAGGGTGCCAATATACAGCCTTGATGTACTCCTTTTCCTATTTGGAACCAGTCTGTTGTTCCATGTCCAGTTCTAACTGTTGCTTCCTAACCTGCACACAGATTTCTCAAGAGGCAGGTCAGGTGGTCTGGAATTCCCATCTCTTTCAGAATTTTCCACAGTTTATTGTGATTACCACAATCAAAGGCTTTGGCATAGTCAGTAAAGCGGAAATAGATGTTTTTCTGTAACTCCTTTGCTTTTTCCATGATCCAACATATGTTGGCAATTTGATATCCATTTCCTTTGCCTTTTCTAAAACCTTTACCATGCTTCAATTAACCCCAGGGAGTATCAAATAGTGAGAACTCACACAAAGGAACCTGGAATGCAAGACCCAGCATCACCCAACCACCAAGAGCACCCTGTGCAGGATGCCTCATCTAAACAACAAACAAAACAAAAATAACAAACTCATCATCAGCAGACAGGATTACCACCTCACTCATCCTAGCCCATCAGAGGAGAAACAAACAGACAAAAATTTAGCACAGATCTCACCCTATAAGTAGCTTACACAAACTACTGACACAAAGTTAGAGGGCAGAAACCAAAAGGAAGAAAGTATTCAACCTCGAAGCCTGAGAAAAGGAGATCTCAAACACAATAAGTTAAAAAAAATAATGAAAAGGCAGAGAAATTAGTACACAAATAAAAGAACAAACTAGAAACACAGAATTCCAAATAAATGAAGAAGAAATAGGCAAATTACCTGAAAAAGGATTCAGAATAATGATAGTAAAGATGATCAAAAACCTTGAAAGCAAAATGGAAGAGTCAATTAACAAGGACCTAGAAGAATTAAAGAATAAACATGCAGAGACAAATAGCACAATTATTGAAATTAAAAATACTTTACAAGGAGTCAAAAGAAGAATATCCGAAGCAGAAGAATGAATCAGTGAGCTGGAATATAAAATGGTGGAAATAACTTCTGAAGAGCAGACTAAAGTAAAAATAATGAAAACAACTGAGGATAATCTTAGAGACCTATGGGACAATATGAAATGCATCAATATTCAGATTATAGGGGTCCCAGAAGAAGAAGAGGAAAAAAGAAAGGGTATGAGAAAAATTTTTGAAAAGATTATAGTTGAAAATTTCCCCAACATGGAAAAGGAAATAGTCAATCAAATCAAAGAGACACAAAGAGCCCTATATTGGATAAACCTGAGGAGAAACATGACAAGGCCCACATTAATCAAACCAACAAAAACTAAACACAAAGAAAAAATATTAAAAGAAGCAAGGAAGAAGCAGCAAGTAACGTACAAGAGAAACCCCATATGCTTAACAGCTGATGTTTCAGCAGAAACTCTGCAGACCAGAAGGGAATGGCAAGATATATTTAAAGTAATGAAAGAGAAAATCTACAACCAAGATTACTATACTCAGCAAGGATTTCATTCAAAGTTGTTGCAGAAATAAAAAGCTTTTCGACAAGCAAAAGTTAAGAGAATTCAGTACCACCAAACCAGCTTTACAACAAATGTTAAACGGACTCATATAGTAAAAAAATACGAGAAGAAAAAAGATCTACAAAATCAACCCCAAACAAGAAAATGGAATTATGAACATATATATCAATAATTGCTTTAAATGTAAAAGGATTAATTGCTCCAACCAAAAGACACAGACTGGCAGAATGGATAAAAAAGCAAGATCCATATATATGCTGTCTACAAGAAACACACTTCAGACCTCAAGACACATACAGACTGGAAGTGAAAGGATGGAAAAATATATTCCATGCCAATGGAAGGCACAAGAAAGCTGGAGTAGTAATCCTCATATCAGACAAAATAGACCATAAAATAAAGAAAATTACAAGAGATAGGAAGGACACTACATAATGATCAATGGATCATTCCAAGAAGAAGACATAGCAATTGTAAACAACTATGCACCCAACATAGGAGTACTTCAATGCATAAGACAAACACTAACAGACATAAAGGGAGAAGTTAACAGTAACACAAAAACAGTAAAAGACTTTAACACCCCACTCAAACCAATGGACAGATCATCAAAACAGAAAAATTAATAAGGAAACACAAGTATTAAATGATATATTAGATGAGATGGACCTCATTGATATCTTCAGACATTCCATTCAAATGCAGAAGCATACACCTTCTTCTCAAGGGTACATAGTACATTCTCCAGGATGTACCACATCTTGGGTCACAAATAAAACCTCAGTAAATTTAGAAAATTGAAATTGTATGAAGCATCTTTTCTTACCACAACTCTATGAGACTAGATATCAATTACAAGAAAAAAAAAAAAAAAAAAACAACCTGTAAATAACACAAACATATGGAGATTAAGCAACATGTTTCTAAATAACCAACAAGTTACTGAAGAAACCAAAAGGGAAGTCAAAATCTTCTAGAAACAAATGACAATAAAAATATGACAATTCAAAATCTATAGGATACAGCAAAAGTAGTCTTAAGAGGGAAGGCTATAGCAATACAATCTTACCTCAAGAAACAAACAAAATATTGAATATACTTATAGAGTTAGTAGAGCCTAACTCTACACCTAAAACAACTGGAAAAATAACAGGAAAAAATTAGTACAAGGAAACAAATCATAAAGATCTGAGCAGAGACAAATGAAAAAGAAATGAAACAATAAAGATTAATAAAACTAAAAGCTGGTTCTTTGAGAAGATAAGCAAAATTGACAAGGCTTCAGCCAAACTCATTAAGAAAAAAAAAAAGAGAGAGAGAGAGAAAGAAAAAAATCAAATTAACTAAATTAGAAATGAAAAAGGAGAGGTTACAACAGACAATGCAGAAATACAAAGGAGTATAAGAGACTATTATGAACAACACTATGGCAATAAAATGGATAACCTGGAAGAAATGGACAAATTCTTAGAAAACTTCAATCTTCCAAGACTGAACCAGAAAGAAATAGAAATTATGAACAGCCCAAGCACTGAAATGGAAGCTGTGATAAAAAGTCTCCCAAAAAACAAAAGCCCAGGACCAGATGGCTTCACAGGAAAATTATATCAAGCATTTAGAGAAGAGCTGATACCTATTCTTCTAAAACTCTTTCAAAAAATTTCAGAGGAAGGAGCACTTCCAAACTTATTCTATGAGGCCACAGTCACCCTGATACCAAAACCAGACAAAGATAAAACACAAAAAAAGAAAACTATAGGCCAATATCCCTGAGAAACATAGATGCAAAATCCTCAACAAAATTTTAGCAAACAGAATTCAGCAACACATCAAAAGCTCATAAACCATGATCAAATTGATTTATTCCAGGGATGCAAGGATTTTCAATATATGCAAGTCAATCAATGTGGTACACCATATTAACAAAGAGAAGGATAAAAACCATATGATTATCTAAATAGATGCAGAAAAAGCCTTTGACAAAATTCAGCACCCATTTATGCTTAAAACTCTTCAAAAAATGGGCATAGAAGGAACCTACCTCAACATAGTAAAGGCCATGTGATAAGCCTACAGCAAACATTATTCTCAATGGTGAAAAATTGAAAGCATTTTCCCTAAGATCAGGAACAGGACAAGGGTGTCCACTTTCACCACTGTTATTCACTATAGTTCTGGAAGTTCTAGCTACAACAGAAAAGAAAAAGAAATGAAAGGAATCCAGATCAGAAAAGAAGTAAAGCTCATACATTTTGCAGATGACATGATACTGTACATAGAAAACCCCAAAGATAGTATCAGAAAATTACTAGAGCTAATCAGTGAATTTAGCTATGTTGCAAGGTACAAAATCAATACACTGAAATATCTTGCATTTCTATATACTAACAATGAAAAATCAGAAAGAGAAATTAAGGAATCAATCCCATTCACCTTTGGAGCAAAAAGAATTAAATATCTAGGAATAAATAAATTTACCTAAGATGACAAAAGAAATGTACACAGAAAATTATAAGACACTAATGAAAGAAATCAAAGATGACATAAACAGATGGAGAGATATTCCACGTTCCTGGGTAGGAAGAATCAATATTGTGAAAATGACTATATTACCAAATGCAAAATATTGATTCAATGCAATCCTTATAAAATTATCAATGGCATTTTCCATACAACTAGAACAAAAAAATTCACAATTCATATGGAAACACAAAAGACCCCAAATAGCCAAAGCAATCTTGAGATAGAAGAATGGAGCTGGAGGAATTAAGCTTCCTGATCTCAGATTATACTACAAAGCTACTGTCATCAAGACTGCATGGTACTCACACAAAAACAGAAATGCAAACTAATAGAACAAGATAGAAAGTGCAGAAATAAACTCATGCATCTATAGGTACCTTATTTTGACAAAGGAGGCCTGAACATACAATGGGGCAAAGACAGACTTTTCAATAAATAGTTCTGGGAAAACTGGACAGCTATATGTAAAAGAATGAAATTAGAACACTTCCTAACACCATACACAAAGATAAACTCAAAATGGATTAAAGATCTAAATGTAAGACCAGAAACTATAAAACTCTTAGAGGAAAATATAGGCAGAATATTCAATGACCTAAATCAAAGCAATATCCTCTATGATATACTTCCTAGAGTAATGGAAATAAAAGCAAAAGTAAAGAAGTAGGACCTTATTAAACTTAAAGCTTTTACACAGCAAAGGAAACACTAAGCAAGGTGAAAAGACAACCCTCAGAATGGGAGAAAATAATAGCAAATGAAACAACTGACAAAGGATTAATTTCCAAAATATACAAGCAGCTCATACAACTCAATACCAGAAAAACAAGCAACCCAATCAAAAAGTGGGAAAAAGACCTAAACAGACATTTCTCCAAAGAAGACATACAGATGGCTAACAAACACATGAAAAGATGCTCAACATTGCTTATTATTAGAGAAACGCAAATCAAAGCCACAATGAGATATCACCTCAAACCAGTCAGAATGGCCATCATGAAAATGTTTACAAACAACAAATGCTGGCGAGGGTGTGGAGAAAAGGGAATGCTCTTGTTCTGTTGGTGGGAATTGATACAGCCATTGTGAAAGATGATATGGAGATTCCTTAAAAAAATCAGGAATAAAACCACCATATGACCCAGCAACCCCAGTTGTAGGCATATACCTAGAAGCAACCAAATTTGAATAAGACATATGTATCCCATTGTTCGAAGAAGTCAATGGCACCCTACTCCAGTACTCTTGCCTGGAAAATCCCATGGACAGAGGAGCCTGGTAGACTGCAGTCCGTGGGGTCGCTAAGAGTTGGACACGACTGAATGACTTCACTTTCACTTTCCACTTTCATGCATTGGAGAAGGAACTGGCAACCCACTCCAGTGTTCTTGCCTGGAGAATCCAGGGACAGGGGAGCCTGGTGGCCTGCCGTCTATGGGGTCGCACAGAGTCAGACATGACTGAAGTGACTCAGCAGCATCCCATTATTCGTTGCAGCACTCCTTACAACAGCTAGAACATGGGAGGAACTTAGATGTCCATCAACAGATGAATGGATAAAGAAGTTGTGGCACATATTCACAATGGAATATAACTCAGCCATAAAAATTAATGCATTTGAGTCAGTCCTGATGAGGTGGACGAACCTAAAACCTATTATACAAACTGAAGTGAGTCAGAGAAAGATAAACATCATGTTCTAATGCACATATATGAATCTAGAAAAATGGTTCTGAAGAATTTATTTACAGGGCAACAGTGGAGTTACAGACATAGAGAATAGACTTATGGACATGAGGAAAGGGAAGGAGAGGGTGAGATATATGGAAAGAGTAACATGGAAAGTTACATTACCATATATAAAACAGATAGCCATCAGGAATTTGCTGTATGGCTCAGGAAACTCAAACAGGGGCTCTGTTATCAACCTAGAGGACTGAGATGGGGATGGAAATAGGAGGGAAGTTCAAAAGGGAGGAGATATATGTATACCTATGGCTGAATCATGTTGAGGTTTGACAGAAAACAAAACAATTCTGTAATTATCCTTCAGTAAAAAATAAATTTAAAAAATAACTTCTGGATATACCTTAATTATTGACTAAGACCATTTCCTATCTCCTTGATAAATTACTTCAGAACAAAATCCAAGGCTTTTCTCATTCAAAGTTTTATATTTAAAGCACAATGATTGAAATTTAGTTTTAAATGCATGTACTTCTATTTTCAGGAACACTCACTTTTTCAGCAATTCACTTGACCTTTCTTTTCAATCTGTAATATTGGTGGTAGTAATAACTTTTCTTCTATGATAATGATCAAAATAGAAAAAATAATTTTGTAGTGACAGTTCATATCAGAAATGATCTATAAAAGAAAGATTTATTATAATTACTATATAATTTTCCTGTGTGTAAAGCAGTGTTTCATAAGACCTTACTTTCTTTTTTGTTACTTTATGAGGAACACTGAATGACCTTAAATATGTTTCTTAAACTCCTTATTTATCAAATAGTGATGGGATCAATTTGTGTTTCATGCTAAAAATTTTTTTTGAGAGAATCACATGTTTTTAGAACGACTCTTTTTCCTTTTCTCATTTCATTAATTTTATTCATAATTGATGAACCTCCTTTTTTCACTTAGATGAGAAATATCTACTTGGTTTCTACAATTACTTTTCCTATATTTGCTCTGTTTTCCTCTCCTGGGCTTATGTTAAGTGTATTTGTTATCTTTTATTTTCTAATAATACTCATTAATTTCATCTTTATTTTCTTTCTTTTTTTCCTGGAGGACTTCTCTATTTTTAAGTCATTTCTGTGTGTGTATGCAGTAACTTTTGTACTTATTAAGCTACTGCATTAAAGCATTTAGCAGCGGTTTTTTTTTTTTTTAGTCTGAGAAAGTTTTGTGATCACAAATTTTCCCCTTACCCAAATTATTGAATTGATTGTTGTTAATAAATTCTATGTTCTATAAATGATTTAATTGAACTAAATATTTTAAATTATATTTTTTATTTTCCTAATATAACTATTAATGGCCTTCCCTTTCTAATGCTATTTCCTTCTTATAAATTTCATATTCAATAAATATTTTGCTATTGTTAATTATGCTTGTAGGTAAAAGCATACATTAAATGTTAGCAGTAGATATTCTGGTTGGCAAGATTACAAGTGATTTTTTCCCCTCTTTGTTGTTCTGTTTAAGTGAAATTTTTGCAATGGGCATGCATGACTTCAATAATCAGAATTTTCAGCAAAATTTAAAAGTTTACAAAAATGACGCAAGTGCTTTCAGATTAGTAGAGATAAAATATAAAAGCCTTAAAAATAAGAAAAAAAATAAAAAAATAATAATGAGTGATTAAGTGATAAAGAAAAGTGATAAAGAAATAAATTATCTACATTGGACTTTTACACTGGTGCAGGAGGAAGGATGTTTTAGGTAAATGTCATGACTTTGAGTAGAAAGTAGGAGTCACAATTCAAATATATAGTTCATGCAGATTTTTTCTTTAAATAATAAGCTTCTTCATATCAGTTTCCTTCTTTTCTTTCTTGATTGGCATATCCGTCTCTAAACATTGTCTTTTAGCAAAATCTTATTTTCATTGACACAAAATTGAAGGATACACACACACACACACACACACACACAAACACATAGATGCTTATTGTTTAGTTGCTAAGTCATGTCCAACTCTTTGTGACCCTATAGATTCTCCCCACCAGGCTCCTTTGTCCATGGGATTTCTCAGCAAGAATACTGGAGTAGGATGCCATTTCCTTCTCTAATATATTTATATAAACTCTAATAAATGAATAATCATTAAATACCTGTTTCTAAAATCAATTCAAAGTCATTTAAGGATCCTAGTTTCCTTTAATTAAACTTAATTCTTCTCATTACTTACTTATCAAAGAGCATTCCTTTGCCATATAGTGATAATAGCTCTGTTCTTTCTGTATGGTGTGTTTTATAAAGTTGTAAGCAGTGATTTCATAATTCAGTAGAAATTAATTAAAAAATTGACATGATCTTAACCACAAACTGCTATCACCAGTGTGCCCTCTAGAATCATAATTTTCTTAACAACAGTGTTTGACTTCTTCACACTTAAGCAATAATAACCTTAGTAGTGTATTGTGAAATATTACACTTTCAATTTAAAAAAAATAAATTAAAGTCATTTAAAGTTGAACCAAATTCCATGGATCCACTTATTTCAAAACATTAACAAATCAAACAATGAATAAATATCATATAAAGTATTTCTCATAGTTAGGAAAAATTAGGATGAGGTAAGTTAAATCTAAATCATTAAAATAGTCTAAGGCATTCTAATTATAAGAACATTAAATATAAAATGTTCCATTTCAAACATACTTTTAGAGATGGCATCAAAGGTGAGAGAATATATATATCATATATGTGTTCTCAGATGCTCAATTGTCTCTGACTCTTGTGACACTATGAACTGTAGCCTGGCAGACTGTCCATGGAGTTTTTCAGGCAAGAATACTGGAGTGGGGGCCCTTTTTTTCTCTAAGGTATCATCCCATCTAAGGGATTGAACTCACATCTCATGTGTCTCCTGCATTGCAGACAGATTCTTTACCTACTGAGCTGAGAGAATATGTATATCATATAGTTTTCTACTTTATTAAACTGATTATATTATAGTAAAGGAAGAGTATAATATTAAATTAAAATTTTAAATACAAATTAATTGCAGAATAAATTGAACTCAAATTTAGGTTGTCAATAATTGTACATATAACTTTCAACTCTCTTGATGTGTCATATTATTTCAGAAAAATAATAATTTATAATATATAGATGTAAAATTTTGAATACTTAGCTATCTCAATCAAATATATTCTAATATCCCTCAATGACCTTCTCCATTCCTTCCTTCCTTCCTCCCTCATTTCCTTATTTCTTTATTGGTAATTTTGTCTATAAAAGTTAATTGCTGGCAAAGTTTTATGAGAACTAATAATTCTCTTGCATATTTTTCATCTTGCATCTTATAAATGCAAGATTAATGATATACCATGTACATATGGTATATGTATATATACATGGTATACCATATATATGTATATACCATACATGTATAAATACATATATTCAAATTAATGAATATACAAATGATATACCATATACATAAAAATATATTCAAATTATATACAAATATTCTTTCCAATTTGGATCATCATTATATGTATATTACATATGCATATATTATATATACATATATATATAATATTATCCATTCTTTTATAGATTATTTTCCTCCATAGGCCATTACAGAGTATTGAGTAGAGTTGTCTGTGCTATGCAGTAGATCTCTATTAGTTATCTATTTTATAGATAGTTGTTTCTTTATGTCAGCCCCAATCTTCCAATTTATCCCTCCTTACCTTTCTCTCCAGGCTTCCCTGGTGGCTCACACGGTAAAACATCTGTCTGCAACGCAGGAATCTGGGTTCGATCCCTGGGTTGAGAAGATCCCCTGGAGAAGGAAATGGCAGCCCACTTCAGTACTCTTGCCTGGAAGATCCCATGGACGGAGGAGCTTGGTAGGCTACAGTCTGTGAGGTTGCAAAGAGTCAGACACGACTGAGTGGCTTGACTTTTTTCACTGTCACTTTTCTCTCCAGTAACTGTAAATTATTTTCTAAATCTCAGACTCTATTTATTCTTTTGTATATAAGTTTATTTGTACTTTTTTTTTAATCACACATATAAGTGATATCATATATCTGTCCTTCTCTGACTTGATTCATTCAGTATGAAAATGTCTAGGTTCATCCATATTACTGCAAATGGTATTATTTTATTCTTTTATAAGGCTGAGTAATATTACATTGCATATATATATATATATTTTTTTTTTAATTCTCTGCTGATGGGCATTTATGTTACTTCCATGTCCTGGCTATTGTAAATAGTGCTTTAGTGAACATTGGGGTACATGCATATTTTGGAATTATTATTTCCTCTGTATATATGCTCATGAGTGGGCTATGGTAGCTCTATTTTTAAAGGAAATTCCATAGTGCTTTCCACAGTGGCTGTATCAATTTACATCCCCATCAACATTATAGGAGGGTTTCTTTTTCTCCACACCTTCTCCAGCATTTATTGTTCGTAGATTTTTTGATGATGGCCATTGTGATTGGGGTAAGATGATAACTCACTGTATGTTGAATAAAAGTGGTGAGAATAGAACATCCTTGTCTTATAACTAATCTTAGAGAAAATGTTTTCAGTTTTTAACCCCTGAGGAAAACATTTGCTATGGATTTGTCATATATAGCCCTTATTATGCTGAGGTATGTTTCCTCTCTGTCTACTTTCTGAAGAGTGTTTACCATAAATGGATGTAGAATTTTGTCAAAAGCTTTTGCTGCATCTATTGAGATGATCATATGGTTTTTATTCTTCAATTTGTAATTGTGCTGTGTCACACTGATTGACTTATGAATAGTAAAGAATCCTGCATCTTCCCTGGGGTAAATCTGACTTAATCATGATGTATGGTCCTTTCAATATGTTGTTGGATTCAGTTTGTTAGTGTTTAAGATTTTCACATCTATGTTCATCAGTGATATTGGTCTGCAATTTTCTTTTTATACAGTATTGTTGTCTGGTTTTATTATCAAGATAATAGTGGCCTTTTATTGATAGAACAAATTTGTGAGTGCTCCTTCCATTGCAAATTTTGGAAGAGTTTCAGAAGGGTGGGTTCTAACTCTTTGAATGTTTGAAAGAATTTCCCTGTGAAGTCATCTGGTCTTGGGATTCTGATATTTGGAAACTTTCTTAATTACATTTTTCAGTTTCAGTACTGGTTATTAGTATGTTCATATTTTCTATTTACTCCTGATGTAGTCTTGGAAGTTTACACCTTTCTAAGAATTTATCCATTCCTTCAGTGTCATCAGTTTTATTGGCATAGTAATTTGTAGTAGTTTCTTATGATCCTTTGCATTTCTATGGTGTCCCTTGTAACTTCTTCTTATTGTAATTGTATTGATTTGAGTCCTCTCACCCTTTTTTTCCTTGATGAGTCTGCTAAAGTTTTATCAATCTTATTTATCTTTCAAAAAAACCAGCTTTTAGTTTCATTGCTCTTTTCTATTTTTGTCTCTATTTCACTTATTTCAACTCTAATCTTCATGTTTTCCTTCCTACTAACTTTGGTTAATGTAGAAATTAAAAGATGCTTGCTCGTTGGAAGAAAAGCTGTGACAAACCTAGACAGCATGTTAAAATGCAGAGATATCACTTTACTGACAAAGGTCTGTGGTTTTCCCAGTAGTCATGTATAGATGTAAGAGTTGGGACATAAAGAAGGCTGAGAGCTGAAGAATCTATGCTTTTGAATTGTGCTGGAGAAGGCTATTGAAAGTCCCTTGGACTACAAGGAAATCAAACTAATGAATCTTAAAGGAAATAAACCCTGAATACTCTTTGGAAGGACGGATGCTGAAGCTGAAGCTCCCATGCTTTGGCCACCTTTAAGCAAAGTTGACTCCTTGGAAAAGACCCTGATACTGGGAAAGATTGAAGGCAAAAGGAGAAGCAGGTAGCAGAGGATAAGATTGGTTAAATAGCATTACCGACTCAACATGAATTTGAGCAAACTCTGGGAAACAGTGAAGACAGAGGATCCTAGAGCATTGTAGTTTAGGGGCTCTCAAAGTGTCAGACATGATTTAGTGACCAAACAATAACAACTGACCTTGGATTTTGTTCATTCTTCTTTCTCTAGTTGCTTTAGGTGTAAGTTTAGGTTGTTTATTTGAGACTTTTCTTGTTTCCTAAGGTAAGATTTTATTGCTAATAACTTCTGTCTTAGAACTGCTTTTGCTGCATTCCATAGGTTTTAGATTGTAATGTTTTCATTGTCATTTGAGCATAGTTTTTTTGTTGGTTTTTTTTATTTGTTTTTTTTTTTTTTTTTCTCTTAAACTTCTTCAGTGATTAAGGGGTTGGTTATTTAGTAACATATTTTTTAGTGTCTACATGTTTGGGTTTTTTTAGTTTTTCCTGATGATTTATTTCTAATTTCATAACATTGTGGTTGGAAAAGATGTTTGATATAATTTCAATTTCCTTAAGTTTACCAAGGCTTGGTTTGTGGCCCAATATGTAATATGTTATCTATGCGGTTAATCTTGGAGAATGTTCCATGTTCACTTGAGAAGGAAATGTATTCTGCTGCTTTTGGATGAAATAGGTCTCTACAAATCAATTAAATTCATCTAGTCTGATATATCTTTTAAGGCCTATGTTTTCTTATTGATTTTCTGTCTAGATTACTTGCCCATTGGTGTAATCAGGATGTTAAAGTTCCCCAGTATTAGTGTGTTACTGTCCATTTCCCCTTTTATGGTTATTAGCATTTGGCTTATATACTGAGTTGCTCCTAATGAGGTACATGGTACATGTATATTTACAATTGTTATATCTTCTTCTTGGATTAATCCTTTGATCATTATGTGTGTACTCCTTTGTCTCTTGTTCAGTTTAGTATAATCAGTCACTCAGTCCTGTCCAATTCTTTGCAACCCATGAACCGCAGCACACTAGGCCTCCCTGTCCATCACCAACTCCCAGAGTCCACCCAAACCCATGTCCATTGAGTCGGTGATGTCATCCAACCATCCCATCATCTATCGTCCCCTTCTATTCCTGCCCTCAATCTTGTAGCAGTGTTTATTTTAAAGTCAATATTTTTTTCTGATATGAGTATTGCTACTCTAGATTTCTTTTGGTTTCTATTTGCATGGAATATCCTTGTCCATCCCAGTACTTGCAGTCTGTAATTTCTCCTAGAGCATTTATATGAGTTTTGTTTTTGTATTAACATATTCAGTCTATGCCTTTTTGTTGGAGCATTTAATCTATACATTTAATGCAATTTTCAAATATATGTTCCTTTGATATGCCTTATTATTTTGGATTTATTTTTGTAAGTCTTTTTTCCTTCCATTCCAATTTCATTCAGTTCTGTTGTGGTTTGATGACTATATTTGGCATTTTGTTTGAGTTGCTTTTACATTTTTGTGTGTTTATCTACTATAGTTTTTTGATTTGCTTGTCCCATGATGTTTTGATATGATAGTCTACATGTGTACAAAGTTTTTTTACTCTCTTTATCTCTTTCTTGTCTAAAGAAGTTCTGTTAGCATTTGTTAAATCCTGATATGGCGGTGCTGAATTCTTTTAGTTTTCCTCATCTTAAAGATTTTGATTTCTCTTTCAAATCTGAATGAGAACTTTGCTGGGTGGAGTATTCTTGGTTGCAGTTTTTCCCCATTCATCATTTTAACTATATCCTGCCACCCTTTTCTGGCTTGCAGAGCTTCTGCTGAAAAATAAGCTAATAACTTTGTGGGGTTTGTTCCTTTTCCCTAATTAATTTAAAATTTTTTTCTTTGTCTTTAAAGTTTTTCAGTTTAAATAATATGTGTCTTGGAGTTTTATGCCTTGTATTCATCCAGTTTGGGGCTTCCTGCACTTCCTGGACTTGAGTGACTGCTTCCTTTACCATGTTAAGACGTGTTTAGCTATAATTTCATCAAATATTTTATCAGGGACTTTCTGTTTTTCGTCTCCTTCTGGAAACCATATAATGTGAGTGTTGGTACACTTAATGTCTCAGGGTCTCTGAGATTCCTTTTTTTTCCCCCCCCTTCATTCACTTTTTCTTATTCTATTCTATGGCAGTAATTTCCACCACTTTGTCCTCCAGCTTACCTATTTTTTCTTCAGTCTCAGTTATTCTGCTATTGACACCTTCTAGTGTATTTTTTTTTTGTTTTAATTACTCTATTATCCATCTCTGTTTGCTTATTCTTTAAATATTCTAGCTCATTACTAAATACTTCTTGTATTCTATCAATCTGTGCCTCCATTCTTTATCCAGGGTTTTGGATAATTTTTAATATCATTATCTTGAATTATTTTTCAGGTAGATTGCCTGTTTCCTCTTCATTTACTTGTTCTTGGGGGTTTTACCTTGCTCCTTTGTTTGTAGCATATTTCTCTCTTATCTCATTTTGTCTCTCTGTGTTTGTGATCTCCTTCCCATTGGCTGCAGGGTTTTAGTTTATCTTGTTTCTGATGTCTGCTTCCTGGTGGGTGAGGTTGGTCCAGGGACCTGTGTAGCCTGCTTGGTGTGAGGGACTCATGCCTGTCTTCTGGTAGGAGGAGCTCTATCTCATCCCTCTGATGGGCAGAACAGTGTCAAGTGGTATAGTTTGAGGTAGTTGTGAGCTCAGAATGACTTCAAGCAGCCAGTCTGTTGATAGGTGGGGTTGTGTTCCTGTCTTGCTGGTTGTTTGTCCTGAGGTTTCCTGCTCTAAAGGCCATAGGCTATTGGGTACAGTCAGGTTTTAGTACTGAAGTGGGGATCTCCAGGAGAGCTCATGCTGATAAATATTTTCTGTGGTCTCCACCACCAGTGTCTTTTCTTCTATAGTGAGCTACAACCAACTCTTACCTTTCCAGGCAACACTCCCAGACCCCTAGTTAGGTCTAGCCCTTTTTCTTATGGAAGTATTGTCTTGTGATGTGTTTAGTGTAGGTAAGGTCTTATGTGAACCCTCCAAGAGTGGACTTTCTGTTTTGCTCAGTTCTGTAGAGCTCCTGTACTCAGAACCTGCTAGTCTTGAAAGCCAAATGCTCTTGTGTTTTTACCTCCTGCCTGACACTCAGACTGTCTTAGAGGACTATGTTTATGTGGAGACATCCTTCTGTTGTCTCTTGGTGTTTCACAATTTTAGTGTAAGAGCTGTTTTTAGTATGGATGTCTAATACCTGTTTCCTCAGTGTGTGCTGGTCACTATCCCCTTGATAGGGGAAAAAGTGATATTGTGGTAGATCTGAACTTTCACTGGATGTTGAGAAGGGCCTCCCCTTTGCTCTGTGGTTTTTACTGTCCTATTAGATGTAGAGTCTGCTTCCTAGTTGTTAATGTAGAAGCCCCAGATCTATTTCTGAACTGTGTGAGATGTGAGGTAGGAGGGATTATAGCACTCCTACGGGGAGAAAAGTCATTGAGTTTTCCTTATCTGGAGCTGTTCACCCATGACTGTACTCTGTTGTATCACTAGTTTACCCATTGTGTAGGTTCATAAAATACACTGTTGTTGGCCCTGCTCTCAGCTCCACCTTAACCATGAGTAAGCCCACAGTTGGTCTTGGTGTCTCCTAGTTATTGTTTTCACTAGGCCACTAGTGCAGATTTACCAATGTCAGGTCCCAGGACTGCAGTAATTGAGCACATGGACCTGCTCTGAGAACTATGAAGGGATCTCAGATTCTGGCCTGGACAGATCCCCATGTGTAAGTGCCCATAATGCCCACAGCTGCTAAAGTTAGAACCGTCTCAGCTATGGGAACACTCATCCATTCAGACATTCTGTGAGTGCCTGTATTGGGTGTGGGGTGGTGGTGGTGGTGGTGTATAAGTCCTTAGTTCCTGTAGCCATGAGGAGAGATTTAAACTCTTCTTCCTTATTGCACAGCCACTGGGGCTCAGGAGTGGTTTCAGCCCCACCTCTGTGGGTGTTCATCCTACCAGTGTCAGCCCCCCAAGCTCCCCCAAATATTACAATTTATAATTCATAATCAAAGTGACCTATATGTTTATCACCATGTCTTAAATTTTGCTTTCCTTTTACTACAGTGTTTTTTAAGACACACACAAGAAAATAATTACTTTTTCACCCATACCTTGAATATGACTAAGATATAAAACTTAGTCTAGAAGTAGAACAGTTGCTCTCCTCATTCCAAATAGCATCTTCCTTCTTATTCCTAAGAATCATACACTTCTATGATGTACTTATCAACCAAGTAACTCTGATAAATGATTATTAGTATCAAAGCATTATTTCTCTCTCCTTTATTTCTCTTAACATCCTTTTGCACAATCTATCATCAGCCTTACCCCAAAGTTTCCTGAGTTACTCATTTTTTAATAATGTGACCTCTCCTCTAGTCACATATCATTTTTCCTAAGTATTTTCAATAGAAAATCACTCCAAAATTTTATGAATCCTCTTTCTGATACCTATCTTCTACTTTACTTTAGTAACTCCATTACATCAACATGGCATTCTACCAGCTTTTTTCATAGTCCATTGGCCTTTC
Organism: Aepyceros melampus; assembly: GCA_006408695.1. NCBI lineage: Eukaryota > Metazoa > Chordata > Mammalia > Artiodactyla > Bovidae > Aepyceros > Aepyceros melampus. The sequence goes on from SJXQ01011329.1 coordinate 141,564, forward strand.
ATTTCCTTCCCTCCTTATCTTCATTTTCTTCCAAAAACTTCTAAAAATCCTTTTTTCATTAAAAAAGTAAGGATGATTTTGATTGAGATAACATTGTTTTATAGTGTTATGTAAGTTTTTTGTATGCAACATTATATTTCTACTTATGTATGCCCTGCAATATGCTCACTGCCAAAAATTTAGTTAGCATCCATCACTACACAGTTGATCCCTTTAATTATTTCAGCTTCCTTTGCCAATACATCTCCTCTTGTATCCATTACTTTGTTCTCTGTATTTGTGTGTTTGGTTTGTTTATTTATTTTGTTTTTGTTCATTTGATGCAATTACTCTGGAAGACAGTATGAATATTTCTCAAAAAATTAGGAATATAATTATCATATGATATAGCTCTCCCACTTCTGGGTATCTATCCAAAGAATGTGCTCAATGCTCAGTATCACAGTCATGTCCAACTTTTTGTGACCCATGGACAGAACCCCACCAGGCTTATCTGCTCATGGATTTTCTAAGCATGAATACTGGAGTGGATTGCCATTTCACCCTCCAGGGGATCTTTCCAACCCAGGGATTAAATCCGTGTTTCTTACATCCCCCTCATTGGCAGGCAGATTCTTTACCACTCTGCCACCTGGGAAGCCCTAGCCAAAGAATATAAAAATACTAATTTGAAGAAATATATGCATCTCTATGTTCACTGAGATACTATCCACAATGGCCAAAAACCAGAAACAACCTACATGCCCATCAAGGATAAATGGATAAGAAGATGTAGTGTGTGTGTGTGTGTGTGTGTGTGTGTACATACATATAAATAATGGAATACTACTCCTTGGAAGGAAAGTTATGATCACCCTAGATAGCATATTGAAAAGCAGAGACATTCTTTTGCCAACAAAGGTCTGTCCAGTCAAGGTTATCGTTTTTCCAGTGGTCATGTATGAATGTGAGAGTTAGACCATAAAGAACACTGAGCACCACAAAATTAATGCTTTTGAACTGTGGTGTTGGAGAAGACTCTTGAGAGTCCCTTGGACTGCAAGGAGATCCAACCAGTAAATTCTAAAGGAGATCAGTCCTGGGTGTTCTTTGGAAGGAATGATGCTAAAGCTGAAACTCCAGTACTTTGGCCACCTCAAGCAAATAATTGACTCACTGGGAAAGACTCTGATGCTAGGAGGGATTGGGGGCAGGAGGAAAAGGGGAAGACAGAGGATGAGATGGCTGGATGGCATCAGTGACCTGATGGACGTGAGTGTAAGTGAACTCCAAGAGTTGGTGATGGATGGAGAGGCCTGGTGTGCTGCGATTCATGGGGTCGCAAAGAGTTGCACGCAACTGAGTGACTGAACTGAACTCAGCCACAAAAAGATGGTATCTTTCTATCTGAGACAATATGGATGAACATTGATATTATGCTAAATTAAGTCAGATGCAGAAAGACAAATGCTATATGATTTCATGCTTATTTGGAATATAAAATTATTTTTTATAAATTCATATTCACAGCTTTCCATCCTCTTAAAAAACATTGCATCAATCTTGTTTAAAGCTAATTCCTTGTGCTTCCTCTCTAATTAACATACCGCTGTTAACATAAATACTATTATTTAGTTTTCTTACTGCTTTCTTATTTCTCAGTTTTAAAGGAAAAACCTTCAATATGTATTCTTTGCCATTTGTCCTCTTTTTATATAAAATTTTCATTATTACTCAAATTGTTAAATGTTTTGTTATTGCCACTTCTTTATCTCCCACTCTGCATTTATTCACTCTATTTTTTAAAATCACTCTAGTCTAATCAGTCCAGATTTCACCAATCTGTCTTTGTGATCCTTTTGATGATCAATAAACTTCCCAGCTGACAAATCTAATCTTTAATTTTCATTTTAATTACCTCTGCTTAACAGTATTCTTGCCTAGAGAATCCCAGAAACGGAGGAGCCTAGTGGGCTGCCGTCTATGGGGTTGCACAGAGTCAGACACGACTGAAGCGACTTAGCAGCAGCAGCAGCAACATTTGAAAAAAGATAGTCATCCTTTGTCTTTCAAACATGTGAAACAAATAGACACAATGATAGTGATTTTACTTTAGGATATTTTGTGTTTAAAAATATGTATGTATAAATATTTATTTCTTTATAAGCTTTATTTTAGAGCCCTTCTTGCATGTTTCTGACAGTGTACCCTTGATCCATTGACTTCAAGTAAATAGCAAACATATGATCAAGGCTGGTAAATTTTCTGTGCCTCTGTGTCACCCAAGAGCCCTCATACAGCGGAAAAGCCTGGACTGGTATTGTAGCTTATCATCATACAAAACAGGTGATAGTGTCATAGGATGTAAGACAATCTGTAGAATTAGAAGGGAGCATGACAAAGGAGAGAGGCCTGAGAATCAGCAGGATGCAAATGGGGTACATTGCAGAAGAATCATTAGGCTATAAGAAATGTTTAAATATTCAGCATTCTCCATTATAGAAAATCAGTAAATTAGAAAAACAGAAACGTCAGTACATATTTTCTGCATCATAATTGACTTTGCAATCAAAATTTTTATGTGCTCTGATAAACTAGGTTAACCACAAGCAAATTAATATTTTTACATTAAGCCACTATTTAAAATGACCAGATAATCATGTTTATTTACAAATGGATGTAGGTATCACTGTGTAAGAATTATGGAGCACATTTAAAAATAACTTCTGCTTCTGTTTCTACCACGAAATTGCCCCTAAATTGAAGAGAAAAGTAGATTCCACAGCTTGTTTCTTATTATTTCTTTAATGATAGGACTGTAATGGCAGTCTAATGATAGTAGTCTCGGTGACTCCATTCAGGGAAAAAGTGAGAACTGCACATTTATTTTAGCAAATAAGCATGTGGTTAATTATAGCTCTTGGCTCTAGTCCGCCTTTCTCTTGCATCTTTGGAAGCTGAATTCACATATTTCATTAAAATAGCAAATTTTTCTAAGAGTTACAATGTTTCTTTAAAAAGTAATATGTGTATAAAAGCTCATCTACATACAACCTGGGGAGAAGAAGCTCCTCTTTCATTGTCAGGACCCAGAAACTATTTGCGCCTGAGCAAATGTACTACTGAACCATAAAGTGTTATCAGTTCTGATATAGGTCTAGCTTTCAGAAAACTGTGCTAACCATAGTAGTTGTTTTCCATATAAGCCTTAACTGCTTGCACTGTGTATGTCCTGTGTTTCTGTGTGCCACTCCTTGGGATTATAATAGATTTTTCAAATATAATTAGAGAATGATATTTACGTCATACAAATGTGGTTAGAGAACTGCAGATGGTGACTGCAGCCATGAAATTAAAAGACACTTACTCCTTGGAAAAAAGTTATGACCAACCTAGATAGTATATTCAAAAGCAGAGACATTACTTTGCTGACTAAGGTCCATCTAGTCAGGGCTATGGTTTTTCCAGTAGCCATGTATGGATGTGAGAGTTGGACTGTGAAGAAGGCTGAGCTCTGAAGAATTGATGCATTTGAACTGTGGTGTTGGAGAGCCCTTGGACTACAAGGAGATCCAACCAGTCCATTCTGAAGGAGATCAACCCTGGGATTTCTTTGGAAGGAATGATGCTAAAGCTGAAAACTTTGGCCACCTCATGCGAAGAGTGACTCATTGGAAAAGACTCCGATGCTGAGAGGGACTGAGGGCATGCAGGGAGAAGGGGACAACAGAGGATGAGATGGCTAGATGGCATCACTGACTCAATGGACATGAGTCTGAGTGAACTCCGGGAGTTGGTGATGGACAGGGAGGCCTGGCATGCTGTGATTCATGGGGTCGCAAAGAGTCAGACACGACTGAGCGACTGAAGTGAACTGAACTGAACTGAAGGTGCCTCAAAGATCCTGTAATGACAGAACAAAATAGAGTTTAAGGGATTCCATATAAGTATAGTTAGTATGATTGATGTGAGAATAAAGAAGCAGTTGACATCTTAGGTTTGGCAAACTTATGGGTTTTCCTAGAGTATCACAAGAAACAAATATTTTCTGAAGATAAAATGAATAGGAATTCTAAGTAGATGTGATAAAAGAGATGGAAAATAGCTGAATGTGACCTGAGCCATACAATCAGTCTATGCAAGGAACTGAGTGGTTGTAAACACTCATTCCTCCTCCAATAGCAAGAAGCATTAAAAGATTCCTTTAGGAACTTCTTGACAGTCCAGTGGTTAAGATTCCAAGTTTCCACTGCACAAAGGTGCAGTTCTGTCTGGCTAAAGCAAACAAGCAAAAATAGATCCCTTTAACACCACACTAAATACTTGCTGCAGAGGGATTTTGATCATTCTGAGACATGCAGTTAGATCTTCCATGTTGCAAAAAGATTAATAGGCATTTTATGGAAATGGGTCCTTGAGTTTATGTTGGATTTACTCCTCTCCGCAATTATTAATAATATTGAATAGAGAAAAAAAGAAGAGCAAATCAATGTTGCTTTTTATTTCAATGCCATTTATTTAATGAACTTCCACTTCATGAGTTTAAATTCAAGAATATTTTATTTGACTGAACTTTTCCAAACTGGAGGGAAATTAGAAGTCTTAAACATTATGAATCTAACATGGAAACACACATTGTATGTACACTTTAGCCAAATGTTTTTCTGTTATTTTTGAAAATCTGTGGTTATGCCCTAAGAATCTCAAAACTTATTAAATCAGATGCTATATTTTTATGCATATTTTGGAGATTTTCTTGGCTATAAATGGGAAGGAAAAGATTATAAACTAGACAATCCTAAGCTATAAGTACATTAATGGAAAAATGAGGCAACATCCCTCTAATATGTTTCAACAAGCCCCTCAGTTAAGCTAGCTAACATCACTTTACCCAAGCAATTTCAAAATATCAGTTACAACACAGATAAAAATAATTAGATATCATCTTAGATATGGCACTAGCCATAACTGGCAGTAGAGGATGGCTTCCATAAGTGACTAAAGAAATATTCTTCTGCTTTGGGAATTTCAAATGTGATCTGGTAATTTTGGTTAACTCTAAATACATAAAATGCAAAATGTGTTTATCATTGCTGATCTCCAGAATCTGTGGGATACAGGAGAATTTTCAAGCCTCTCAAAATTTGTAAGCCAATCTTGCATGCAGCAACCAAGATACTACTGTACCTGTATTCTATCAGGTCCATTATCAACAATACAGTAAGACTAAGCAAGAAGGACATTAAATAAAAACTCCATGACCATTCAGGGAAAGATAAAGAATTAAAAGCAAATCTTTCTAGTTCAGTGATAAAGAATCAACCTGCAATGCAGGAAAGGTGAGTTTGATCTCAGTTGGGAAGATCCCCTGGAGAAGAAATGGCAACCTACCCCAGTATTCTTGCCTGGGAAATCACACGGACAAAGGAGCCCAGTGGGCTACAGTCCTTGGGGTCATAAAGAGTCAGACATGACTTAGCATCTAAACAACAAATGGTATTCTCATCTCTTTAAGAATTTTACAGTTTCTTGTGATCCACACAGTCCAAGGCTTTGGCATATTTGATGAAGTAGAAGTAAATGTTTTCTGGAACTCCTTGCTTTTTCTATGATCCAGAGGATACTGGCAATTTGATAACTGGTTCCTCTGCCTTTTCAAATCCAACTTGAACATCTGGAAGTTCTGGGTTCCTGTACTGTTGAAGCCTGGCTGGGAGAACTTTGAGCTAGTGTGTGAGATGCTAGTGTGTGAGATAAGTGCAATTATGTCATAGTCTGAACATTCTTTGTCATTGTCTTTCTTTGGGATTGGAATGAAAACTGACCTTTTCCAGTCTTATGGCCACTACTGAGTTTTCCAAATTCGCTGGCATATTGACTGCAACACTTTAACAACATCATTTTTTAGGATTTGAAATAGCTCAACTGGAATTCCATCTCCTTCAATAACTTTGCTTGTAGTCCTGCTTCCTAAGGTACTCTATGGTCCTCATAATCAAAATTACATATAGAAACAATATATATACCACATATATACATTCTGTCCTTCTCCCTCTTTTTCTCCCCTGATACACAGAAATATATACATGCACTCAGAAATAGTTTAAATCATCAAAAATTAGAAAATATTTCCTCCACAACAGAAAGTCAATAAAGAACACAATTCATTTGAAAACTATTTTGCTTACTCAATATTATTTGTAAAATTCAGATAATTATTGAAAACAATTATTGCATCCCTTCAGTTCAATTCAGTTCAGTAACTCAGTCGTGTCCAACTCTTTGTGACCCAAAAATCGCAGCACGCCAGGCCTCCCTGTCTATCACCAACTCCCGGAGTTTACTCAGACTCACGTCCATCAAGTCAGTGATGCCATCCAGCCATCTAATCCTCTGTCATCCCCTTCTCCTCCTGCCTCCAATCCCTCCCAGCATCAGAGTCTTTTCCAATAAGTCAACTCTTCTCATGAGGTAGCCAAAGTATTGGAGTTTCCATTTCAGCATCAGTCCTTCCAATGAATACCCAAGACTGGACTCCGTTAGGATGGACTGAATGGATCTCCTTGCAGTCCAAGGAACTCTTAAGAGTCTTCTCGAACACCATAGTTCAAAAGCATCATTCTTTGGTGCTCAGCTTTCTTCATAGTCCAACTCTCACATCAATACATGACCACTGGAAAAACCATAGCCTTGACTAGACAGATCTTGTTGGCAAAGTAATGTCTCTGCTTTTCATATGCTATCTGAGTTGGTCTTAACTTTTCTTCCAAGGAGTAAGCATTTTTTTAATATCATGGCTGCAGTCACCATCTGCAGTGATTTTTGAGCCCCCCAAAATAAAGTCTGACACTGTTTCCCATCTATTTGCCATGAAGTGATGGAACCAGATGCCATGATCTTCATTTTCTGAATATTGAGCTTGAAGCCAACTTTTTCACTCTCCACTTTCACTTTCATCAAGAGGCTTTTTAGTTCCTCTTCACTTTCTGCCATAAGGGTTGTATCATCTGCATATCTGAGGTTATTGATATTTCTCTTGGCAATCTTGATTCCAGCTTGTGCTTCTTCCAGTCCAGCTTTTCTCATGACTTACTCTGCATATAAGTTAAATAAGCAGGGTGACAGTATACAGCCTTGACGCATTCCTTTTCCTATTTGGAACTGGTCCCTTATGAGTATACAGTGGAAGTGAGAAATAGATTTAAGGGACTAGATCTGATAGATAGATTGCCTGATGAACTATGGACAGAGGTTCAGGACACTGTACAGGAGAAAAGGATCAAGACCATCCCCATGGAAAAGAAATGCAAAAAAGCAAAATGGCTGTCTGAGGAGACCTTACAAATAGCTGTGAAAAGAAGAGAAGCAAAAAGCAAAGGAGAAAATGAAAGATATAAGCATCTGAATGCAGAGTTCCAAAGAATAGCAAGAAGAGATAAGAAAACCTTACTCAGCTATCAATGCAAAGAAATAGAGGAAAAGAACAGAAGGGGAAAGACTAGAGATCTCTTCAAGAAAATTAGAGGTACCAAGGGAACATTTCATGCAAAGATGGGCTCACTAAAGGACAGAAATGGTAAAGAACTAAATAGACATTTCTCCAAAGAAGACATACGGATGGCTAACAAACACATGAAAAGATGCTCAACATCACTCATTATCAGAGAAATGCAAATGAAAACCACAATGAGGTACCATTTCACACCAGTCAGAATGGCTGTGATCCAAAAGTCTACAAGCAATAAATTCTGGAGAGGGTGTGGAGAAAAGAGAACCCTCTTACACTGTTGGTGGGAATGCAAATTAGTACAGCCACTATGGATAACAGTGTGGAGATTCCTTAAAAAATGCAAATAGAACTGCCTTATAACCCAGCAATCCCAATGCTGGGCATACACACCAAGGAAACAAGAAATGAAAGAGACACATGTACCCCAATGTTCATCGCAGCACTATTTATAATAGCCAGGACATGGAAGCAACCTAGATGTCCATCAGCAGATGAATGGATAAGAAAGCTGTGGTACATATACACAATGGAGTATTACTCAGCCATTAAAAATAGTACTTTTGAGTCAGTTCTAATGAGGTGGATGAAGCTGGAGCCGATTATACAGAGTGAAGTAACCCAGAAAGAAAAACACCAGTACAGAATACTTACACATATATATGGAATTTAGAAAGATGGTAATGATAAACCTATACATGAGACAGCAAAAGAGACACAGATGTATAGAACAGCTTTTTGGACTCTGTGGGAGAGGGAGAGGGTGGGATGATTTGGGAGAGTGGCAGTGTAATATGTATGATATCATAAGTGAAACGAATTGTCGGTCTAGGTTGGATGTGGGATGCAGGATGCTTGGGACTGATGCACGGGGATAATACAGAGAGATGGTATGGGGCGGAAGGAGGAGGGGGAGTCGGGATTGGGAGTTCATGTACACTCGTGGCTGATTCATGTCAATGTATAGCAAAACGAATACAGTATTGTTAAGCAAAACAAACTAAAAAATAAAAATTAATAAAAAAATGAAATGTTGAAATGCTCTGTTCAATTACATTCAGTCACTTAGTCGTGTCTGACTCTTGGCAACCCCATGGACTGCAGCACACCAGGCTTCCCTGTCCATCATCAACTTCTGGAGTTTGCTCAAACTCATGTCCACCAAGTCAGTAATGCCATCCAACCATCTCATCTTCTATTGTCCCTTCTTTCTGCCTTCAATCTTTCCCAACATGAGGGTCTTTTCCAGTGAGTCAGTTCTTCCCATCAGGTGGCCAAAATATTGGAGCTTTAGCTTCAGCATAAGTCCTTCTAATTAATATTTAGGACTGATTTCCTTTAGGATTGACACGTTGGCTCTACTTTCAGTCCAAGGGACTCTCAAGAGTCTTCTCCAACACCACGGTTCAAAGGCGTCAATTCTTCAGCACTCAGCTTTCTTTATGATCTAACTCTCACATCCATATGTGACTAATGGAAAAGCCATAGTTTTGACTAGACGGACCTTTGTCAACAAAGTAATGTCTCTGCTTTTGAATATACTATCTAGGTTGGTCATAACTTTTCTTCCAAGGAGCAAGCATCTTTTAATTTCATGCCTGCAATCACCATCTGCAGTGATTTTGGAGCCCAAGAAAATAAAGACTCTCACTATTTCCACTGTTTCCCCATCTATTTGCCAAGAAATGATGAAGCCATATGCCATGACCTTAGTGTTTTGAATGTTGAGTTTTAAGCCAATTTTTCACTCTCCTCTTTCACTTTCATCAAGAGGGTCTTTAGTTCCTCTTCACTTTTTGCCAAAAGGGTGATGACATCTGAATATCTGAGGTTATTGACATTTCTCCAGGCAATCTTGATTGTAGCTTGTCCTTCATCCAGCCTGGCATTTCTAATTTTGGTCTATGTCTAAATTCTGTCACTTCAACAACAACAACAAAATATTTTCTATGAATTTTCACTTTAGCCATATTAAAAAAATCTAACAATAGAATCATGAGAATTTTCATTCTGCTCTAAAAGTGGTAAAAGCTACCACTCTCTTATTTAATATGTTTACTTCATCACTGCAAATACTATTGACCTTATTTTTTGCCCATTTCCTTATAAATGTATATACTATAATGAAACAAAACACCTAGTTGTTGCTTGCATTTCTCTAATTTGCATCCATTATTCATACTTTTAAAATTTTTAAATGGTAACTTAGGCAGATAATTAGATGTTTATTTTTTCATTAAATATTTCAATTTTCTCTTTTCCCTTTGTTTTTGCATATACATCAAAATATATAAAACTTCTAAGTAAACTGAATATTTATACTGCAAGCATGCTGACAAATATTTTAAATATATGATTCTATAGTCTCTAAGTAAGGAAAGGACCATATCTTTAAAATCTCCTTCAGTCTACCCCTAAGAAATACTTTTGTACAAATGTGAGAGTTAGACCATAAAGAGTACTGTCCATGGGGACTGTTCTGCAGTCCATGAGGTCACAAAGAGTCTGATGGACTCAGTGACTAAACAACATACCACTAAGATAATAATAAAGGATAAATGACTTTACTTGATTCATATTTATTTATAAAGAAATATTGATCTTGAAATACTAATCTATGTGTTTCTATAAAGTTTAATCCTCTTAACCTCTTCTACTGTTGTTCAGTTGCTAAGTCATGTCAGACTCTTTGCAACTCCATAGATTGCAGAACACCAGACTACCCTGTCCTCCATTATCTCCTGGAAAGTGAAAGAAAGTGTTAGTTCCTCAGTCTTGTCTGGCTCTTGCAATCCCACGGAGGAGCCTGCCAGTCTCCTCTGTCCGTGGAATTCTCCTAACAAGAATACTGGAATGGGTAACCATTCCCTTCTCCAGGGAATCTTCCAAACCAGGAACTGAACCCAGGTCCCCTACATTATAGGCAGATTCTTTACTCTCTGAGCCACCAGGGAAGCCCACTATCTCTCTGAGTTTGCCCAAATACATGTCCATTGAGGTAGTGATGATATTATCTAACCATCTCATCTTCTGCTGCTCCTTTCTTCTTTTGCCTTCATCTTTCCCAGCAGCCTTTTCCAGTGAGTTGACTCTCTGCACCAAGTGGCCAAAGTATTAGAGCTTCAGTTTTAGCATCAGTCTTTCCAATAAATACTCAGGGTTTATTTCCTTTAGGACTGACTAGTTTGATTAACTCACAGTCCAAGGGACTCTAAAGAGTCTTTTCCAACACCACAATTTGAAAGCATCAATACTTCTGCATTCAGCCTTCATTATGGTCCAACTCTCACATCTGTACATGACTACTGGGAAGACCAAAGCTGTGACTATACGAACCTCTCTAGTCCAAGTGATGCCTTTGCTTTTCAATATTTTGTCTAGGTTTGTCATATCTTTTCTTCTAAGGAGCACAAGTCTTTTAACTTCATGGTTGCAGTTACCATCCACAGTGATTTTTGAGCCCCCAAAATAAAAATTTGTCACTGGTTCCACCTTTTCCCTCTTTATTACCATAAGGTGACAGGACCAGATGCTTGATCTTAGTATTTTGAATGTTCAGTTTTAACATTTTCACTATCCTCTTTCAACCTCATCAACAGACTCTTCTACTGTTAAGAAACATCATCTTATTAGTAGCTACAGTGTAAAGTATAGTTATTAATATATTTAATTATTTAGAAAATAAATGCAAAATAAGTAAAGAGTTCTAGGACCTTATGAAATGATTTAAGGCTGGGCTAGTGTAGGAAATATACAAGGTAAGTTGGGAGCATCTTTTAGTGCCATAAATTAATAAGTGCTAAACACACACACCATATACAAACACACACACAGGAGATTATAAGAATACAACAAATAGATATAGAAGTCAACTGAGAGATCTGCCATTAGCCATATCTGGGGCAAACTGTGCAACAAAGAATAGAGTATTATGTGATTATTGCCACAGTTTAAAATAAAAAATCCATTATTCATTACTGATATAAATACAAATAAGGAAAGTCAGATATAGTGTTACAATCAAGAGGAGCCCAGGAGCTATAAACTACCTTAATATAAAGTAAAACTGAAGTTTAGGTGTTTTTCTTGGTTTTGTTATTACATTTTGCTATGGTTCTTTAGTCGGCAAAGTAATGTCTCTGCTTTTGAATATGTTATCTAGGTGGGTCATAACTTTTCTTCCAAGGAGTAAGCATCTTTTAATTTCATGGCTGCAATCACCATCTGCAGTGATTTGGAGTCCAGAAAAATAAAGTCTGACACTGTTTCCACTGTTTCCCCATCTATTTGCCATGAAGTGATGGGACCAGATGCCATGATCTTCGTTTTCTGAATGTTGAGCTTGAAGTCAACTTTTTCACTCTCCTCTTTCACTTTCATCAAGAGGCTTTTTAGTTCCTCTTCACTTTCTGCCATAAGGGTGGTGTCATCTGCATATCTGAGGTTATTGATATTTCTCCCAGCAATCTTGATTCCAGCTTGTGTTTCTTCCAGTCCAGAGTTTCTCATGATGTACGCTGCATATAAGTTAATAAGCAGGGTGACAATACACAGCTTGACATACTCCTTTTCCTATTTGGAACCAGTCTGTTGTTCCATGTCTGGTTCTAGTTGTTGCTTCCTGACCTTCATACAGATTTCTTAACAGGCAGGTCGGGTGGTCTGGTATTCCCATCTCTTTCAGAATTTTCCACAGTTTATTGTGATCCACACAGTCAGTCTGAGCGCCAAAGAATTGATGCTTTTGAACTGTGGTGTTGGAGAAGACTCTTGAGAGTCCCTTGGACTACAATGAGATCCAACCAGTCCATTCTGAAGGAGATCAGCCCTGGGATTTCTTTGCAAGGAATGATGCTAAAGCTGAAACTCCACTACTTTGGCCACCTCATGCAATGAGTTGACTCATTGGAAAAGACTCTGATGCTGGGAGGAATTGGGGGCAGGAGGAGAAGGGGATGACAGAGGATGAGATGGCTGGATGGCATCACTGGCTCGATGGACGTGAGTCTGAGTTAACTCAGGGAGTTGATGATGGACAGGGAGGCCTGGCATGCTTCGATTCATGGGGTCGCAAAGAGTCGGACACGACTGAGTGACTGAACTGAAATGATGGTTCTTTATACACAAATATGGATCCTCTGCGATCTCTGAGAGTACAGCTATGTAGATCAAATAATCAATGTAAGCAAAGAGGAAATCATAAAATGTATTCTAGGGTCAGTGCTGAAAAAAGAATGATACATCATTACTGTCTATGCTAGGAACATTATAAGTTTTGATATCCTGTTATCCTTCACTTACATCTTCATAGTACATAATAAAATTGCATCATGTACTTTCTGTCCCCAAAAGAAGACTCTCATTTTATTGACCTTCTTTGAGTTAGTTTAGTCATTTAGTTCCATTAAAATGGAAGGTAGATTTAAGGTCAGATAATCTGGTAAATAATATGTTTTTCTTTTCTTTTTTCCTTAATTATTCCTTTATTTTTTAATTAAAAGAATTATTTTAATTGGAGGCTAATTACTTTAGAATATTGTATTGGTTGTGGTTCAAGATGTGAAATACATGTACACCGTGGCAGATTCATGTCAATGTATGTTTTTCTTAATATGTGTTATGCAGTGTGTCTTTTCTCATCATGATTTATTTGTGGGAAATCAAGCTAAGTAATTCTCCTCTTTTGTTACATTGACTTGTCCCTTGGCTCTAAATAGTCAACAACTTATTAGCCCAGGAGTAATGTACTATTTTCTTTTCTCTGTATTTGGTATTTTATTTGTGAGGGTGTGCTATGTATGTATGGTCAACTTTAATAGCTGATTCTATGTTCAACAACACAGTGTGCACCATAGTGAAAAGACTGGGGATTTCATGTTGTTGTCATTCTAAAAAATGTCAGGATTTATTAGTAGAAACACCTCGTTTCATACCTAATTATTTCATTTTCTTGTCCTTACAGAATTACCTGCCTTGGCATATTAAAGAAAACCCAAACAGAAATGTTTAAAGAAATGATTAGCATTACTCAAACACCCACCTTCTCCATAGAAAATTTCTTTTTTTCCTAACTTTATGAGGCATAATTGACAAATTTGTAGGATATTTAAAGTGTACATTAAGGTGACTCAATATATGTATACTTTGTAAAAAGATTCCCAACATCTACTTTATGAACACATCTCTCACCTTACTTTTTTTTTTTTTTGTAAGAGCATTTCAAGTCTACTCTTTTAGTAAGTTTCAATTATATATAGTACAATGGTATGACTATAATCATCCTGTTTTATATTAGGTCCTTAGAAATTATCTGAAAGCTTTTTTCTTTTTTGTCCTATTCTTCCATTGACAAATAAAAGTCATTATCTAGTGAATTCAGCCAAGACAGAATTCAGATATCTTTGCATTTTTTCTTTCCCTCTCCCAATACTGCCTTCAATCTGTAGTAAAGATGTTTTGCAATAGTATTACTGGTGAAACAAGAAAATGAAGTAATATTGTGTTTTTCTAAAGAAGCATTAGTTGTGAGAATGGTGTGGAAATAAATACTGACTCACATACCCTACGATTTAATAAAACTGAAATAAGAAAATGGGAAAACAAGTAAGAGTAAAATCAGAATAAAAAGAAATTGTGGGAAGGAATGAAAATTGACTGTATACAAAAGTCAGTTAATTGACTTTTGTTTCTTAAATGTGGAAAGATATGAAGTTATTTTTAGTCTCCTAGCTGGAATCAAATGCATAAAGGTATTTTCTATGTACTCATTCTCACTAACTAGTCTGGTATTTTGTTAAGGTATAGACATGGCTCAAAAATATTTATTTCTAGGTTACAATAGATAATGCAGAAATACAAAGGATTATAAGAGACTATTACAAGCAGTTGTGTGCCAATAAAATGGACTACCTGGAAGAAATGGACAGACTAGGAAAGTTCAAAAGTAGAAAAGTTCAACCTTCCAAGACTGAACCAAGAAGAAATAGAAATTATGAACAAGCCAATCACAAGCAATGAAATTGAAACTGTGATTTAAAAAAAAAAAAAAACTCCCAAAAAACAAAAGCCCAGGGCTAGATGGCTTCACAGTTGAATTCTATCAGACATTTAGAGAAAAGCTAGTACTTATCCTTCTGAAACTCTTTCAAAAACCTGAAGAGGAAGTAACACTTCCAAATTTATCCTATGAGACCCCATCACCTGGATACCAAAACCAGATAAAGACATCAACACACAAAGAGAAAATTACGGGCCAATATCACTGATGAATCTAGATACAAAAGTCCTCAACAAAATTCTAGCAAATGGAATTCAACAACACATTAAAAAGATCATATACCATGATCAAGTCATATGACTTATTGATTATTCCAGGAGGCAAGGATTTTTCAATATATGCAAATAAACCAATGTGATACACCATATTAATGTATTTAAAGGTTAAAACCATGTGATAATCTCAATAGATGGAAGAAATACTTTTGACAAAATTCAGCACCGATTTATGATAAAGACTCTTCAAAAAAAAATGGACATAGAAGGAACCTAAGTCAAAATAATTAAGGCCATATATTATAAACCCATAGCAAACATTATTCTCAATGGTGAAAAACTGAAATCATTTCTCAAAGATCAGGAACAAGACATGGGTGCCCACTCTTACCACTATAATTCAACATAGTTCTGGATGTCCTAGCTATGGCAATCAGAGAAGAAAAATAAATAAAAGGAATCTGAACTGGAAAATATGTAAAACTCTCACTGTTTGCAGATGACATGGTACTATACATAAAAAACCCTAAAGATACTATCACAAAATTACTAATCAGTGGATTTAGTAAAGTCAAAGGATATAAAATTAATACACATAAATCATTTGCATTCTTATACACTTACAATTAAAAATCAGAAAGAGAAATCAATGAATCAAGTCCATTTACCTTTGCAACAAAAATAATAAAATATCTAGGAATAAACTTACCTAAGGAGACAAAAAGAGCTGTACACAAAAAACTATAAGACACTGATGAAAGAAATCAAACACAACATAAACAGATGGAGAGATTTTCCGTATTCCTGAGTTGAAAGAATCAACATTGTGGAAATGACTATCTACAATCTGTAGATATCAAATGCAATCTACAAACTCAGTGTTATCCCTATCAAATTGCCAATGTCGTTTTTCACAGAACTGGAACAATAAATTTCACAGTTCATATGGAAATACAGAAGACCTCAAATAGCCAAGGCAATCTTGGGAATAGAGGAATAAACCCTCCTGACTTCAGACTATACTACAAAGTTATGGTCATCATCAGAACAATGTGGTACTTGCACAAAAACAGAAATATGGACCAAAGGAACAAGACAGGAGGCCCAGAGATAACCCCACACACCTATGAGTACCTTATCTTTGACAAAGGAGACTAAAATATGCATCAGAGAAAAGATAGCAACTTCAATGAGTCATGCTGAGAAAACTGGACAGCTACATGGTAAAGAATGAAATTAGAACACTTCCTAACATCATTCAGTTCAGTTCAGTTCAGTTCAGTCGCTCAGTTGTGTCTGACTCTTTGTGATCCCATGAATTGCACCACGCCAGACCTCCCTGTCCATCACCAACTCCTGGAGTTCACCCAACTCATGTCCATCAAGTTGGTGATGCCACCCAGCCATCTCATCCTCTCTTGTCTCCTTCTCCTCCTGCCTCCAATCCGTCCCAGCATCAGAGTCTTTTCCAATGAGTCAACTATTCCCATGAGGTGGCCAAAGTATTGGAGTTTCAGCTTTAGCATATACAAAGATAAGTTCAAGATGGATTAAAGACCTAAATGTAAGACTGGATATGATAAAACTCTTAGAAGAAAACATAGGCAGAACACTCTATGATGTAAATCACAGCAAGATCCTCTATGATCTACCTTCTATAGTAAAAGAAATAAAAACAAAAATAAACAAGTGGGACCTAATTAAACTTAAAAACTTTTGCACAACAAAAGAAAGTATAAACAAGGTGAAAAGACAATCCTCAGAATAAGAGAAAATAATAGCAAACATATAGCAAATATACAAACAGCTCATGGAACTCAATACTAGGAAAATAAACAACCCAATCAAAAAGTAGGCTGAAGACTTAAATAGACATTTCTCAAAACAGATACAAATGGCTAATAAACACATGAAAAGATGGTCAACATTGTTCATTATTAGAGACATGCCAGTTGAAACTACAGTGATATTTCACTTCCCATTGGTCAGAGTGGCCATCACCAAAAAATCTACAATCAATAAATGTTGGAGAGGATGTGGAGGAGAGGGAATATTCTTGTACTATTGACGAGAATGCAAATTGATATAGCCACTATAGAAGATGTTATGGAGATTCCTTTAAAAACTAAGAATAAAACTACCATCAATTCAGTTCAGTTCAGTTGCTCACTCATGTCTGACTCTTTGCAATTCATGGACTACAAAATGCCAGGCTTCCCTGTCCATCACCAATTCCTGGAGCCTACTCAAACTCATGTCTGTCACATCAATGATGCCATCCAACCATCTCATCCTCTGTCGTCCCCCTTCTTCTCTCACCTTCAATCTTTCCCAGTATCAGATTCTTTTCCAAGAATCAGTTCTTCACATCAGGTGGCCAAAGTATTGGAGTTCAGCTTCAGCATGAGTCCTTCCATTGAATATTCAGGGCTGATTTCCTTTAGGATGGACTAGTTGGATCTTCTTCCTGTCCAAGAGCCTCTCAAGAGTCTTCTCCAACACTACAGTTCAAAAGCATCAATTCCTTAGTGCTCAGCTTTCTTTATAATCCAACTCTTGCATCCATACATGACTACTGGAAAAACCATAGCTTTGACTAGACAGACCTTTATCAGCAAAATAATGTCTCTGCTTTTTAATATGCTGTCTAGGTTGGCCATAGCTTTTCTTCAAAAAAGTAAGTGTCTTAATTTCATGGCTGCAGTTACTGTCTGCAGTGATTCTGGAGCCCAAATAAATTCTGTCACTATTTCTATTCTTTCCCCATCTGTTTGCTTTGTAGTGATGGGACTGGATGCCATGATCTTACTTTTCTGAATGTTGAGTTTTAAGTCAACACTTTCATTCTTCTCTTTCACTTTCATCAAGGGGTTCTTTAGTTCTTTTCACATTCTATCATAACGGTGGTGTCATCTGCATACCTGAGGTTATTAATACTTCTCCTGGAAATCTTGATTCTAGCTTGTGATTCATTCATTCTGGCATGTCACATGATGTACTCTGCATATAAGTTAAATAAGCAAGGTGACAATATACAGCCTTGACTTACTCCATTCCTGATTTGGAACCAGTCTATTGTTCCACGTCCAGTTCTAACTTTTACTTCTTGACCTGCATACAGATTTATCAGGAGGCAGGTCAGGTGGTCTGGTATTCCCATCTCTTTAAGCCAACAGTCCTTCCCCTCCTGGCCATTTACCATGATAAAACCATAACTGAAAAAGATACATGTACCTCACTATTTACTGTAGCATTGTTTACCATAACTAGGACATGGAAGCAACCTAGATGTCCATCAACAGATAAATGGGTAAAGAAGCCATTGTACATATATAAAATGGAATATTACTCAGCCATAAAAAAAACTCATTTGAGTCAGGTCTAATGAGGTGAATTAACTTAGAGTCTGTTATACGAGTGAGGTGAGTCAGAGAGAGAAAAACAAATATCATATATGAATGCATCTATATGAAATTTAGAAAGATCATACTGATGAACCCATTTATGAGGCAGCAATGGAGTCACACACACATAGGGAACAGACTTGTGGACATGGGCTGGGGAGGAGAGGGTGGACTGAATGAAGACAGTAGCATTGGTACATATACGCTATTATATGTAAAATAGATAGTGGAGATTTGATGTAAGAGTGGTGGGATGGAGTGGTAGTTGGGAGGGAGTGCCAAGAGAAAAGGGATATATGTATACCTATGGCTGATTTATGTTCATATATAGCAGAAACCAACACAATATTGTAAATCAGTTATTCTTCAATTAAAAAATAATGAAATTTCCAAAATAATAACTATTGACTCTTCATCATTTTCATTTCAATGACTGTTTATTGCATTTTCAGCTTTGGAAGACTTCATGGTGGAGAGGTCTGACAGAATGTGGTCCACCGGAGAAGGGAATGGCAAACCAGTATTCTGGCCTTGATAATCCCATGAACAGTATGAAAAGCCAAAAAGATAAGACACTGAAAAATGAACTCCCAGGTCATAGATGCCAAATATGCTACTGGAGATCAGTGGAGAAATAATTTCAGAAAGGAATAAGAGATAGAGCCAAAGCAAAAGAAAAGCCAGTTGTGGGTGTGACTGGTGACAGAAGCAAGGTCTGATGCTGTAAAGAGCAATATTGCATAGGAACTTGGAATGTTAGGTCCGTGAAACAAAGCAAATTGATAGTGGTCAAACGAGATGGCAAGAGTGGACATCTACATTCTAGGAATCAGTGAACTAAGATATACTAGAATGAGTGAATTTAACTCAAATGATCATTATTCTACTACTGTGGGCAGGAATCCTTTAGAAGAAATAGAGTAGCCAAAAGGTCAACAATAGAATCTGAAATGCAGTACTTGGATGCTGTCGCTGAAACAACAGAATGATCTCCATTCATTTCCAAGGCAAATCATTCAATATTATGGTAATTAATCTATGCCCCGACCAGTAAAACTGAAGAAGTGAAAGTTGAATGGTTCTATGAAAACCTACAAGACCTTTTAGAAATAATACCTAAAAAAGATGTCCTTTTTATTATAGGGGACTGGAAAGCAAAAGTAGGAAGTCAAGAAACACCTGGAGTAACAGGCAAATTTGACCTTGGAATACAGAATGAAGCACGGCAAAGGATAATAGAATTTTGCCAGAGAAGGCACCGGTCATAGTAAACATTGTCTTCCAACAACACAAGAGAAGACTCTACACAAGAGAAGACTCTATGTGTAGACATCACAAGATGGCCAAAACCAAAATCAGATAGATTATATTTCTTGCAGCCAAAAATGGAGAAGCTATATACAGTCAGCAAAAACAAGACTGGGAGCTGACTGTGGCTCAGATCATGAGCTCCTTATTGCCAAGTTCAGACTTAAATTGAAGAAAGTGGGGGGAAACCACTGGACCATTCAGGTATGACCTAAATCAAAATCCTTAATGATTATACGGTGTAACTTAGAAAAAAAGATTTAAGGGACTAGATCTGATAGACGGATTGGATTGCCTGATGAATTATGGACAGAGGTTCATGACATTGTACAGGAGACAGGAATCAAGACCAATTCCAAGAAAAAGAAATGCATAAAAGCAAAATGGCTGTCTAAGGAGGCCTTACAAATAGCTATGAAAATAAGAGAAGTGAAAAGCAGATAAAAAAGGAAAAGATATAAGCATCTGAATGCAAAGTTCCAAAGACTAGCAAGGAGAGATAAGAAATCCTTCTTCAGCGATCAATGCAAATAAATAGAGGAAAACAATAGAATGGGAAAGACGAGAGATCTCTTCAAGAAAATTAGAGATACCAAGGGAATATTTCATGCAAAGATGGGCCAATAAAGGGAAGAAATTGTATGGAGCTAACAGAAGCAGAAGATATTAAGAAGAGGTGGCAAGAATACACAGAAGAACTGTACAAAAAAGATCTTCACGACCAAGATAATCAACAATGGTGTGATCCTCACCTAGAACCAGACATTCTGGAATGTGAAGTCAAGTGGTCCGTAGGAAGCATCACTAGGAACAAAGCTAGTGGAGGTGATGGAATTCCAATTCAAGTTCTATTTCAGATCCTAATAGATGATGCCATGAAAGTGCTGCACTTAATAAGTCCGAAAATTTGGAGAACTCAGCAGGGGCCACAGGACTGGAAGAAGTCAGTTTTCATTCCAATCCCAAAGAAAAGCAATGCCAAAGAGTGCTCAAACTACCACACAATTGCACTCATCACACATGCTAGTAAAGTAATGCTCAAAATTCTCCAAGCCAGGCTTCAGCAATACGTGAACCATGAACTTCCAGATGTTCAAGCTGGTTTTAGAAAAGGCAGAGGAACCAGAGATCAAACTGCCAACATCTGCTGGATCATTGATAAAGCAAGAGAGTTCCAGAAAATATCTGTTTCTGGTTTATTGACTATGCCAAAGTCTTTGACTGTGTGGATCACAATAAATAGAAAATTCTGAAAGAGATGGGAATACCAGACAACCTGACCTGTCGAGAAACCTGTATGTAGGTCAGGAAGCAACTTTTAGAACTGGACGTGGAACAATAGACTGGTTCCAAATAGGAAAAAGAGTACATTAAGGCTGTATATTGTCACCTGCTTATTTACATGCAGAGTATATCATGAGAAACACTGGTCTGGTAGAAGCACAAGCTGGAATCAAGATTGCAAGAAATATCAATAACATTGGGTACCCAGATGACACCACACTTATGGCAGAAAGTGAAGAAGAATCATAAAGCCTCTTGATGAAAGTAAAAGAGGAGAATGGAAAAGTTGGCTTAAATCTCAGCATTCAGAAAACTAAGATCATGGCTTCTGGTCCCATCACTTCATGGTAAATAGAAGGGGAAACAGTGGAAAGAGTGGTTGACCTTATTTTTCTGGGCCCCAAAATCATTGCAGATGGTGATTGCAGCCATGAAATTAAAAGATGGTTACTCCTTGGAAGGAAAGTTATGAGCAACCTACACAGATATTAAAAAGCAGAGACATTGCTTTGTCAACAAAGATCCATCTAGTCAAGGCTTTGGTTTATCCAATGGTCATGTATGGATGTGAAAGTTGGACTATAAAGAAAGCTGAGCACTACAAAATTGATGCTTTTGAACTGTGGTATTGGAGAAGACTCTTGAGAGTCCCTTGGACTGTAAGGAGATCCAACCAGTCCATCCTAAAGTAATTCAGTCCTGGTTGTTCATGGGAAAGACTGATGTTCAAGCTGAAAATCCAATATTTTGGCCATCTGATACAAATAACTGATTCATTTGAAAAGACCCTTGTGCTGGGAAAGATTGAAAGCAGGAGGATAAGCGGACAGCAGAGCATGAGATGGTTGGATGGCATCACCGATTCAATGGACATGAGTTTGGGTGAACTCCAGGAGTTGATGATGGGTGGGGGGCCTGGTGTGCTGCAGTTCATGGCGTCTCAAAGAGTCAGATACGACTGAGCAACTGAACTGAGGGGCCATGCACGCAGTGCATATAGATGTTAATACCTTAACATAGTATGACTGTGTTTATATTTCCTTGAAATGTTAATATTTTGCTATTTATATAATATTATTTCTGTTAATGTAGTGATGGCTTAAGCCACTTAGCATGCATGCAAAGTAAGTAAAACTATAACGTGACATCTTTCCTCATGTTGATTATATTTTAATTATACAAAGTGCTTTACAGTAAAAATTAATATTGTCAAGGAATATTTCACCTCTCATTATATTGTATGTCTCAGTTATGGCTGCTGCTCCCATCCTGCACCTTTATTACAGGGCCTTATCATAGGCAAAGACCAGTAGGCACAATAAACAAAGCCAACACCCATAGATATTAGCTAGTAAGTATACAAAAAGATAGAATCCAGCTCCCAAAGGTCAGTGGAAGAATACATTTCATCATCTCCCAGGGGGTTCTGCCCTATATGCCGTGATTTTCTCTTAGAAAATAAATAAATGCCTCACCCACTTGTTCTTGAATTTTCAGTCAGTGCATTTCCTCAGTCCTGGTCTGTGAGATTTTTTGGTATTTTTCACATCTTTCCAGGGATTCTTCAGTTTGGTAGTGTCAAGAATGTCAAAAAATCACAGACCTTTATCTAATTATCTTGCCTGGATCTTCCATCACCTTTCTGCTTGAGAAGAAGCAGATTGCTAAATTATTGACTGTAAAATTCAAATAGAGAATTTTTCATTCCGACTTATATTTAGAAGATCCCATGTTTATAACTCAAAATGTATTGCTACTTTAATCAGTGATTCTTTTCATAATCAATATAAGCCATAAATGTATAGCCCTGAATTTATATAGATAACCTTTACTCGAAGTCATCTCTCCATATTGCTCTATTTTATGGTTTGCTTCTATAAGATATATCCTTGACCGTGTGTTCTGTTTAACAGTCTGTTTTTGCCTTCAAATGTGAATTAATATAATATGATTTAACTTGTTACCAGACATTATATAACTGGTGATAACATTTGACTTTTCTATAAGCATCTAAATGTAAAATCAAATATAGTGATAAAATCATAGTGGCTTGAGATAAAATCTTAATTAGAGTTTTATAAAGAAGATATTTAAATCTATAGTCACCTAAAAGTCATCATTCCTATATTAATTAACTGAAGTATATTACAGAGCATTCTTACCAACAGAATCTCCCATATACCACTCATGAAGGGTAATAAACAACTTTGTATACACAGAGAATTTCTGTGAAAAAGGTCATTTCAAAATAAAGACATTAAAATGAAATAAACTTTTTATTATTTAAAAAGTATTTTAATTTTTTTATTTAATCTTTCTCAAGCATTGCAACAAAGGTTAATGCACTTTTATTGTTTTGCAATGACAATTATTTTTGTTCATAGCAACTGTAAAATTCTGTAGCTTATCAACACATACCTTCTTTTAGGAAAATGTACTTGTGTGATTCTTCAGCATAATTATTGTGGTTCATAAAAACTGTGTTATTATGTTGGCTTAGTATAATATGCTTTATACATAAAAATAACTATAGTTATTCTCTCCTTTGTTGGTAATTATAACCCAAGTCCATTGCAGTAATAAACTTGGGTTGAGTACTTGATGGACCACTTTATTTTATTCTAACTGCTCTTTTTCTATTATGACTATTTATTATGCCTTCATAAACGTGATGCACAGCAATAGTAAAGTGCAAAGACACTGACATATCTAACTCTGTTCTGGGGGTGTGTTTTTCCTTAGGCAAAGGCCTAAAGTTGTTATTATTGTTATTATTTTTTGAAATATTAGGAAGTATTCCCAAGTCATATTTTCCCAGGGGGTTTAACAATGAAAAAAAGCTATGTAAATTCTTATTATTGAAAAATACCAACATTCATCATGAGACATGTCATTGTGGCCTATAACAGCTTCAGTCCTAGCTTCACTGAATGTAAAAAAAAAAAGACAATAGGACTGAACACAAAGAAAGCATTAGTGTAGGTAGAAATATGCTTTGTGGTGTTTGCTACAGGGGTTGCAAAAGTCTGGTAACTAAGCTGGAAAATTTCCTTTACCAAACGACTGAAGCAACTTAGCAGCAGCAAACTGACTATAACAAAGAAGAAATCTATATATTTTTATAATATGTGTTATATATGTCCTCTTCTTTTTATTCCAAGAAGTATTGTTTTGTTTTTGCTTTTTTTTTTTTTTTGCTTTTTTTGTATTACTCTACAACATGTGAAAATTTATCTGTAAAGATAAACTCTTTCCTGAAATTGAAATTGCACAAAATATATTATGTGACCCCCACTCCAGTACTCTTGCCTGGAGAATCCCATGGACAGATGAGCCTGGTGGGCTGCAGTCCATGGGGTCGCGAAGAGTCGGATACGACTGAGCGACTTCACTTTCCCTTTTCCCTTTCATGCACTGGAGAAGGAAATGGCAGCCCACCCCAGTGTTCTAGCCTGGAGAATCCCAGGGACGGCAGAGCCTGGTGGGCTGCCGTCTATGAGGTCGCACAGAATCGGTCATGACTGAAGCGACTTAGCAGCAACAGACCTATTTAAAAGGAATGATCATTTCTCTGCAGTGATCTCAAATTGCAATTTTATATAAAGAACACAAAAATGCAATTCAGCTATACCATATTGCTACTGCTAATATATAAAACCACTTTACAGCAACTTAGTGAAAGAAAATCTAGATCTAATGATGTTTTTATCCATTTTTTAAAATTTTGATATAGCCTAATTTAATTTAAACCCATTTTAATTTGTCCTCTCCTCATAAATTGCTGATTAAATATTTCAAAATATTTATATCATCTTCTTTCTTTTGACAAGATTGAATTCAATTTTGCGTTTCATGTTTGAGTGATTTGTTGGATATGAATATTTTCTAAGCTTTCTACAAAGGTCCGATGTACTCCATATTCCTATAATTCTAAAAAGTATGGCTTTACTCAATTCAGAAAGACCTGAAACAATCATTTCCACGAAAACTAGAGGGGAAAAACAGCAAATTTCATTTGTGTAAATTAGTTCAGCTGAATGCATGCTCTACACATTGGCATTCATAAGAACATTTATGTTAGCTTTGACTTCAGTACCCTGAGTGATGAAGCACACTTTGCCTAAGGTGAGCCTTCCATTCTGGGACAACTGAAATTGTAAAAATTAGTAAATAAATAAAATATTGCTAATGATTAAATTCCTGTGTCTCTAGAGACACACTTTTTGTCTTTAAGTCTCCTTCTATGTGTTGATATTGCAGAACTCAGAAACTATGTTCATTGCTGTTGTTCAGTCACTCAGCTGTGTCTGACTCTTTGTAACTGCATGCACTGAAGAATGCCAGGCTTCCCTGTCCTTCACCATCTCTAGAAGCTTTCTCAGACTCATGCCCATTGAGCCAGTGATGCCATCCAACCATCTTGGCCTCTGTTGTCACTTTCTCCTCATGCCCTCAATCTTTCCCAACATATGTTCATTGCAAGCAACTGTAAAGTAGATATCTCTTAATTTAAAAATCAATTTATCAGAAAGCTCATGTCCTAGATAATTACATTTTGGAATCTATTTTTTAAATGCAAATATATGAAAGGGTATGCATCTTATACATGATAGATCATCCTACATAAGATAGTTTGTACCTTATTTAAATATTTAATCATAGTGCACCTTTTTCTGCTACCTGTAGCTTTCCTCATGTTCCAGCAGGCCTCAAAGAATAAAGTACAAAGTGTGACCCACTGAAAGCTCAGATAAACACCAAATGAACTCCATGGTTTTTCAAATTCATATAAACATAAATCTAGGGAATATGTGTAGGATTAAATTTACATAGGTGTGAAAGTGATTAGTTGGAATTTTACTGATATGGATCCATTAAGCAGAAATTTTGTTTTTATCTCTCTCTCTCTCTCTCTCTCTCTCTCTCTCTCTATATATATATATATATATATATATATATATAATTGAACTATCATTGACCTACAATGTCTCAGGTGTATAGTAAGGTGATTCAGTTTCACATATACAAATATATTACTCGGGATTATTTTCCATTATAGGTTATTATAAAATATTGACCACAATTCCCTGTGTTATTCAGTAAGTCTTTATTGCTTGTCTCATGTCTATATTTTTTTATTTTTATTTTTTTTTTGCTTTACAATACTGTATTCGTTTTGCTACACATCGACATGAATCAGCCACGAGTGTACGTGAACTCCCAATCCCGACCCAAATCTAGTGTTCTATTCATTCTAAGTCAAACAAGTGGAGTCAAAATGTCATAATTTTTTTTAGTTAGGCAAGAATTCCCAATGGCACCCCACTCCAGTGCTCTTGCCTGAAAAATCCCATGGACGGAGGAGCCTGGTAGGCTGCAGTCCACGGCGTCACTGGGAGTCGGAAACGACTGAGCGACTTCACTTTCACTTTTCACTTTCATGCATTAGAGAAGGAAATGGCAACCCACTCCAGTGTTCTTGCCTGGAGAATCCCAGGGACGGGGCAGGCTGGTGGGCTGCTGTCTCTGGGGTCGCACAGAGTCAGACACGACTGAAGCGACTTAGCAGCAGCAGCAGCAGGCAAGAATTCATTTTCTAAAATATATATTACATATAATATTTACATATATGTATACAAAAGCTATTCTACTATGTTTGATAAAGATTTCAGAAAGGATATCTAAAAAAGAAGAAGAGATGGAAAAGTTGGAAAACTTAAATGGTTTATGTTTTGAATATGAAATGTTTATGTTCTGAATCTGAAAGAGAAAAAGTGAAACAAACTAGATAAAAGTAAAAGATAATCTTATAATCCAGTTGTTTTTAAACATAGCTGCTTATTAGAATGGAGAATCCCAGGGATGGGGGAGCCTGGTGGGCTGCCATCTATGGGGTAACAGAGTCGGACACGACTGAAGCGACTTAGCAGCAGCAGCAGCTTATTAGAAACATCTGGAGTTTGGAGAAAAAAAAAATATCTAGACATTTGTATTTTTTCAAAAACTTCTAAGATAGTTCTGATATGCATCTAGATTTTAAAAGGTGATTATAGATTTTCCTATTATGGTAGTTTTGGTGATGCAAAATTCTATTATTTTCCTGTTGACTAATCATGATACAATGATATTAAGAGAGTGACAGTTACATAATCACAATAATAAAATATGTTTATCAGTTTTCACAATCAATATCCAGACAAAAAATGAAAATTAATTGTAATTGCAAGCCATAATGGGAACATGATTAACCTAACAATATCAAATAATTGCATATAATTTGGAGGGTCAAGCAGAGTGATGTGTTAAATGGAAATACATACATACATTTTATCTACCCAGCCAGTCTATGTCCCTTGGTTGGTGCATTTAATCCATTTGTTTTTAAGGTAATTATTGATATATATGATCCTATTACCATTTTCTCAATTTTGAGGGGTTAATTTTCTGTAGATCTTTTCCTTGCTTTGTGCTTCTTGTCTAGAGAAATTGTTGTTATAAAGCTGGTTTGGTGGTGCTAAATTCTCTTAACTTTTCCTTGTCTGGAAAGCTTTTGATTTCTCCATCAACTCTGAGCAAGAGTTTTGCTGGGTAGAATATTGTTCATTGTAGCTTCTTCCTTTCATCACTTGGAATGCATCTTGCCATTCCCTTCTGACTTGTAGAGTTTCTGTTGAGAAATCAGTGATAGCATTATGTGTATTCCTTTGTATATTATTTTTCTTTTTTGCCTTGTTGCTTTTAAGATTTTATTTTTGTCTGCAATTTTTTCAGTTTGATTACTGTGTCTCAGTGTGTTCCTTCTTGTGTTTTTTAATATAAATGTATTTATTTTAATTGGAGGTTAATTACTTTACAATATTGTATTGGTTTTGCCATAAATCAACATGAGTCCACCATAGGTATACACGTGTTCCCCATCCTGAACCCTCCACCCTCCTTACTCCCCATACCATCCCTCTGGGTCATCCCAGTGCATCAGCCCCAAGCATACTGTATCCTGCATCGAACCTAAACTGGCGATTCATTTCTTATATGATATTATACATGTTTCAATGTCATTCTCCCAAATCATCCCACCCTCTCCCTCTCCTACAGAGTCCAAAAGACTGTTCTATACATCTGTGTCTCTTTTGCTGTCTTGCAAACAGGGCTATCATTACCATCTTTCTAAATTCCATATATATGCGTTAGTATACTGTATTGATGGTTTTATTTCTGG
Organism: Aepyceros melampus; assembly: GCA_006408695.1. NCBI lineage: Eukaryota > Metazoa > Chordata > Mammalia > Artiodactyla > Bovidae > Aepyceros > Aepyceros melampus. The sequence goes on from SJXQ01011329.1 coordinate 169,537, forward strand.
CTTACTTCACTCAGTATAATAGGCTCCAGTTTCATCCACCTCATTAGAACTGATTCAAATGTATTGTTTCATTCTAAATTCCATATATATGTGTAAGTATACTGTATTGATGTTTTTTATGGAGGCTGAACAACAGGCTGCTGAAAACTTTCTTGTGTTTATCCAGCCTAGGACTCTGTGCTTTCTGGGCTTGGTTTTCCTTTCCCATGTTAGAGAAGTTTTCAGCTGTTATCTTTTCAAATGTTTTCTCAGGTTCTTTCTCTCTCTCTTCTCCTTCTGTGACCTCTATACTGCAAATGTTGGTGCATTTAATATCCCAGAGGTCTCTTAGTCTGTCTTCAATTTTTTTTTTCCATTCTTGTTTCTATATTCTGTTCTGTGGTAGTGATTTCCACCATTCTGTTCTTTAGGTCATTTATTATTCTTCTGTCTCAATTATTCTGCTATTAATTCTTTCTAGTGTAGTATTAATCTCTGTTTGTTCTTTAGTTCTTGTAGGCCTTTGGTAAACTTTTTTTCTTTTGCATCTTCTCCATTGTTTCCAGAGATTCTGGATCATATTAATTGTCATTTGTTTAAATTATTTTTCTAGAAGGTTGCCTAGCTCCACTTCATTTAGTTGTTTTTCTGGGATTTTTCTTGACTTCCTACTTTTACATTCTAGTCCCCTATAATGAAAAGGACATCTTTTTTTGGGTATTAGTTCTAAAAGGTCTTTTAGGTCTTCATAAAAGTGTTCAACTTCAGCTTCTTCAGCATTACTGGTCAGGGCATAGACTTGGATTACCGTGTTACTGAATGGTTTGCCTTGGAAACGAACAGAGATAATTCTGTCGTTTTTGAGATTGCATCCAAGTACTGCGTTTCAGACTCTTGTTGACTATGATGGCTACTCCATTTCTTCTGAGGGATTCCTGCCCACAGTAGTAGATATAATGGTTATCTGAGTTAAATTCACCCATTCCAGTCCATCTTATTTTGCTGATTCCTAGAATGACGATGTTCACTCATCATTTCCTGTTTGACCACATCCAATTTGCCTTGATTCATGGACCTAACATTCCAGGTTCTTATGCAATATTGCTCTTTACAGCATCGAACCCTGCTTCCATCACCAGTCCCCTTCACAACTGGGTGTTGCTTTTGGTTTGGTTCTCTTCCTTCATTCTTTCTGGAGTATTTCTCCACTGATCTCCAGTAGCACATTGGGTACCTACCGACCTGGGGAGTTCATGTTTCAGTGTCCTATCTTTTTGCCTTTTCATACTGTTCATGGGGTTCTCAAGGAAAGAATACTGAAGTGGTTTTCCATTCCCTTCTCCAGTGGACCATATTTTTTCAGACCTCCCCACCATGACCCTACCATCTTGAGTGGCCCCACATGGCATGGCTTAGTTTCATTGAGTTAAACAATGCTGTGGTGCATGTGATCAGATTGGCTATTGTTTGTGATTGTAGTTTCAGCCTGTCTGCCCTCCGTTCCCCTCTCTCAGTGCCTACCATCTTACTTGGGTTTCTCTTACCTTGGGCATGGAGTCAATACCAGACCACCTGACCTGCCTCTTGAGAAACCTGTATGCAGGTCAGGAAGCAATAGTTAGAACTGAACATGGAACAACATACTGGTTCCTAATAGGAAAAGGAGTACGTCAAGGCTGTATATTGTCACCCTGCTTATTTAATTTATTACTTTGTCAACAAAGGTCCATCTAGTCAAAGCTGTGGTTTTTCCAGTGGTCATATATGGATGTTAGAGTTGGACTATAAAGAAAGATGAGTGCTGAAGAATTGATGCTTTTGAACTGTGGTGTTGGAGAAAGATTCTGAGAGTCCCTTGGACTACAAGGAGATTCAACTAGTCCATCCTAAAGGAGCTCAGTCCTGGGTGTTCATTGGAAGGACTGATATTGAAGCTGAAACTCCAATACTTTGGCCACCTGATGTGAAGAGCAGATTCGTTTGAAAAGACCCTGATGCTGGGAAAGATTGAGGGCAGGAGAAGAAGGGGATGAAAGAGGATGAGATGATTGGATGTCATCACTGACTAGATGCACTTGGGTTTGAATGAACTCCAGGAGTAGGTGATGGACAGGGAAGCCTGGCATGCTGTGCTTCATGGGGTCACAAAGAGTTGGACATGACTGAACGACTGACCTGAACTGAACTGAACTGGGGTTTTAACTTGTCCCTTTATCTTGGACATAACTTTCTGCTTTTTCATGCTGATTAACTTTCTGTAATGTGAGTTTATTCTCAGTTCGATTGTGATTCTTTTTGCTTCTTCTTTTTATCCTCTGTAGAAGGAGGCTAAGAGGCTTGTGTGGGCTTCTTGATGGGAGGGACTGGCAGTGGGATAAACTGTATCTTGTTCTGGTGTTCAGAGCCTTGCTCAGTAAAACTTTAATCATATTATCTGCTAATGGGTGGGGTTCACTACCTCTCTGCTAGTTGTTTGGCCTGAGGTACCCAGCTATAGTGTCTACAGGCTCCATGGTAAGGTTAGCCTCCAAGAGGTTAACCTCTAAGAGGGCTTATACCAAGGTGGGCCTTCCAGGACTGCTGCTGTCATTGTCCTATCCATATAGTGAAACCCTGTGGGCTCACATCTCAAAAAGTCCAACACTAGCAGGTACTCTTCTATAGGGTCACTGCTCCTTTCCTCTCTGTTTTGGTGAATGCAAGATTTTGTTTGTGCCCTCCAAGACTGATGTCTTTGTTTTCCCCAATCCTGTAACCAAATCCTGCTGGCCTTCAAGGTCAGATTCCCTGGGGATTCCCAGTCCCTTTGTGGGATCTCCAGGGTAGGAAGCCTGACATGGGGTTCAGAACCTTGACAATGGTGGGAAATTTTCTTTTGTATTATTGCCCTTCAGTTTGTGGGTCACACACCCAGTGGGTATGAGATTTGATTTTATCATGATTGTGTCCCTCCTACCATCTTGCTGTAGCTACTTCTTTGTCATTGGACATGCGATATATTTATTTTATGGGTTCCAGCATCCTCCTGTCAATGGTTGTTCAACAGCTAGTTGCAATTTGGGTGCTCTCATAGGAGGAGATGAGTCCAAGTCCTTCTATTCAGCCATCTTGAACTGGAGGCTCCATTAAGCAGAAATTTTGAATTCCGTGTTTTAGATGAAGAAATATTCTTACTGGGTATCAAGTTCCAGGTAGACAGTAGCTTCTTCATGGCTTTACTATTTTGTCATTTTCTAAGTTATAGAATTTCTTAGAGAGTTAAGCTATAATTATCTGGCAGATATGCATATTTTTTGTCTAGCTGCAAATAATTCTTGTCTTTGTCAATAGTTAAAATAGTTTGTGTGTGCGATGGTGAGAAGCAGCTGTTCTTCTTGGGGTGTGTATAGTTCCTTGAATTTGTATGCAGAGGTTTTTTCATCAATTGTGATAAGTTCTTTTCCAGTGTCTCTTTGAATATTGCATGTGACAGATTTTTCTACGTCTATGTTTAGGATTTCAATCACCGTATATTAAAGTTTTTCATTGTATTGCATGATTACTTTTCATCATTTTCTCTAGTTTTCAACTTCCCCCCTTTATTTTTTATTCTGAACATTTTATACTCATCCATATAATATCTAGATCTTCTACTATGTCAATTTCATAATATCCATCTAAGTTTTTAACTTAACTTATTATGTTTGTTTTAGAATTTGCATTTTTTTTTATGGACTGAGATTCTCAGGTAAGATGTTCCAACTTTCATCTAGCTCTTAAACATATTAAGCATAGTTATACAAACACATTTCTTCATGTGTATATTCAGTCACCTCTGATTCTTTGTGACCCCATGGACTGCAGCTCACCATGATGCCCATGTCCATGGAATTTTCTAGACAAGAATACTGGAGTGGGTTGCCATTTCCTTATCCAGGGAAACTTCCTGACTCAGGGATCAAACCTGGGTCTCCTATACCTCCTGCATTGGCAGAAAAATTCATTGCCACTGAGCCATCTAGGAAGCTATTCTATTCTCCTTGCTTCTCCCAAATCCTTTTAGTCTGATTTACCAACAGAACCACTAGCTTAGGAGGATAAAAATGTATCTTCATGTTCACTAGCCAGCCAATAAACAAATATAGCCACTGATCCGTTTCTGTTTATAAGAAATCTGAATCTATTTCAGGTATATTTATATTGTCTTTTTTTTTTTTTTTTCTAATTTTCAGGGCATTAGATTCTACTACATGAAATGCCAGCAATTAATAAAAATTTTAATTTTGGATACCAAGTATTGTAAATTATCTGAGAAGGAAATGGCAACCCACTCCAGTGTTCTTGCCTAGAGAATACGATGAACAAAGGAGCCTGGTGGGCTGCTGTTCTTAGGGTTGCACAGAGTCAGACACAACTGAAGCGACTTAGCAGCAGCAGCAGTATAGTAAATTATAGAGCCTCAGAATGATACCACATGTGTCCCAAGAAGGATTAGGGCTTACATGGATGACAGTGAGAATAAGGTGATAAGCAATTGATCCCTTGAGAAATGCATTTTTTTGAAGTCCTTTAGGTTGGAGGGGAGATGATGAGTCATATTTAGTTCTCGTTCTGCACTTATTCCTAGGTTTCAGCTCATCGGGCATATAATAGGAATACTGCTGCTGCTGCTAAGTCGCTTCAGTCGTGTCCGACTCTGTGCGACCCCATAGAGGGCAGCCGCCAGGCTCCCCCGTCCCTGGGATTCTCCAGGCAAGAATACTGGAGTGGGTTGCCATTTCCTTCTCCAATGCATGAAAGTGAAAGTCAAAGTAAGTCGCTCAGTCGTGTCCGACTCTTAGCGACCCGATGGACTGCAGCCCACCAGGCTCCTCCATCCATGGGATTTTCCAGACAAGAGTACTGGATTGGGGTGCCATTGCCTTCTCCGAATAGGAATACTAGGACCCAGCATACTATGTTGACCAAGTACACATTTCCTTGTTAATCCATCTACACCATTGTTTTCCCTCTTCAGCTTTGTGAAACAGCTTTATGGGTAATTGCTATGTTTCTTTCCTTCTTAGAATTTGGCAATAAATCATGTTGTAAATTCACATAAAATATCATGCTTATCTTTCTGGTTTCCTTCTCTCTGGTCTCATTTACATTAGGAAACATATGACGTGAGTGGTGGAAACATACAAGAAATGTATATCATCTATCTATTTACTATTGATTTATTTTGCTGCTTACCTAGCTGTATGTGATACAAACTTCTTTAAGTGCACACATTAGTATTTTCACATACAGATTTCTTTCTGCATAATATTGAGTGTTCCTGAATCTGTTATTATTAGTACAATAAAAAACATCAAACTGTTTTACATTCTTTAAAGCAGAATGAAAGAGAAAGGTTATTGAATAGTTTGTTCTTATGCCCATTGTTCCCTTAAAGATTGATTTTAGTATCTCATAAACAATGGGAAATGTTCCCAATTTCATGTAAAATTTAGATTTTAAAATCTTAGTATCTTTCAATATAATATCAGTAGTGAATAATAGAATCCCTCTTGAATAGTAGATAATACTAGAATTTTGTCATGTACTTTGAGTATTCTGAAATGACAACTTTAGAGTGAAATTGTGTTCTGACCCATAGATTTCAACAAAAAATATACATTTGTTTCTTTAAATAAATGGGCTACACTGAGTGGTGTATATATTACTTCTTAATAGTAACACAAGCCAAAAACTAAACAATAGCAACAACAAAAATACAAAGAGTATTTAATTTTAATAGTTAATTAAATATTTATTTACTTATTTAACATCACCCATACAGTTGAGATAAAATGACAGCATAAAACAGCAAAAATCATACTTTGTATGTTGAATACTCTACCATTATATAATTAACACACAATAATTAATACAAAAGTCAAAATTTAATAAATATTTTTAATTACTGCTTACAATTTCTGAAATAATTTAGATACCCACTTCACAAGTTAAGAATAAGCACATACACACAATACTTTAATAGCAAACATTGTACTACTAAAATTTCCATTTAGTTTGAAAGTTAGCATTTATTAAACCTCCACAAAAGTATGACTAGTTTCACTAAGGTATACAGCTTAATCATCACACAAAAATTACAATATAAGTATAATATCCATTAAAAAAAAAGTCACTGAAATGACTTTCTCACTGCCAAACAGCTGATAAATCTGAATTATAACTCTAGTATGTCTACCTTCAGAGTGCATGTACTTTCCATTATATGTCATCACTTCCATGCTTAGACTTAACATGAAGAATAATTGATAAATTGGGACAGGAAAGCAATAGATCACAGCCTTGAATGTCAAGTAGGAGAGATGGTCGAACAAAGGACAGAGTGATAGATGGATATCTTGCTTAGAAAATTCAATACCATCATCTGTTCATAAGGCACACTGAAGCAATAAGAGACAAACTAAAACCATACACATATATAAGGTTCTGTTTTAATTGGTTAAGGATAAACCTATGGGCCTTGGAAAACAATATCATTAGCCACTATTAGGAAAAAAAAAGGAGGGGGAGAGGTAAACTCGAAGAAAAAAAAAGCGCCTCAAAAATGACTGAATGATCTCTGTTCATTTCCAAGGCAAACCACTCAGTATGATAGTAATCCAAGTCTATACCCAAAACAGTAATGCCAAAGAGGCTGAAGTTGAATGGCTTTATGACGAACTGCAAGATTTTCTAGACCTAAACCAATACAAAAACAGCAACAACAAAAAAGATGTCCTTTTCATCATAGGGTATTAGAATGTAAGGGTAGGAAGTCAAGAGTTACCTAGAGTAACCAGCATACTTGGCCTTGGAGTACAAAATGAAGAAAGGCAAAGAGTAACATTGTTTTGTCAAGAGAACAGAGGTCATAGCAAACTCTCTTTTCCAATATCACAACAGAAACTCTACATATGGACATCACAACGTGGTCAATGCCAAAATCAGATTGATTATATTCTTTGCAGCCAAAGATAGAGAAGCTCTATACAGTCAGCAAAAACAAGACCAGGAGCTGACTGTGGCTCAGATCATGAATTCCTTATTGCCAAATTCAGACTTAAATTGAAGAAAGTGGGGAAAACCACTAAACCATTCAGGTATGACCTAAATCAAATCCCTTATGATTATACAGTGGAAGTGAGAAATAGATTTAAGGGACTAGATTTGATAGACAGACTGCCAAATGAACTATGGACAGAGGTTCATGACATTGTACAGGAGACAGGGATTAAGACAATCCCCAAGAAAAAGAAATGCAAAAAATCAAAATGGCTGTCTGAGGAGGCCTTACAAATAGCTTTGAAAAGAAGAGAAGTGAAAAGCAAAGAAGAAAAGGAAAGATATACCCATTTGAATGCAGAGATACAAAGAAAAGCAAGGAGACATACAAAAGCTTCCTCAGCGATCAGTACAAAGAAATAGAGGGAAAAAATGAATGGGAAAAACTGGAGATCTCCTCAAGAAAATCAGAAATGCCAAGGGAAATTTTCATGCAAAGATGGGCTCAATAAAGGACAGAAACAGTATGGACCTAACAAAAGCAGAAGATGTTAAGAAGAAGTGGCAAGAATACAAGAAGAACTACATAAAAAAGATCTTCATGATGCAGATAATCATGATGGTGTGATCACTAATCTAGAGCCAGACATCCTGGGATGTGAAGTCCAGTGGGCCTTAGGAAGCATCATTACAAACAAAACTAGTGGAGGTGATGGAATTCCAGTTGAGCTATTTCAAATCCTAAAAGATAATTCTGTGAAAGTGCTGCACTCAATATGTTAGCAAATTTGGAAAACTCAACAATAGCCACAGGACTGGAGAAGGTCAGCTTTCATTCCAATCCCTGAGGAAGGCAATGCCAAAGAATGTTCAAACTACACACAATTGCACTCATCTCACACATTAGTAAAATAAAGATAAAAATTCTCCAAGGCAAGCTTCAGCAATAGATGAAACTTGAATTTCCAGATGTTCAAGCTGGATTTAGAAATGGCAGAGGAACCAGATATCAAATTGCTAACATCCATTGGTGGAGAAGGAAATGGCAACCCACTCCAGTGTTCTTGTCTGGAGAATCCCAGGGACAGGCGAGCCTGGTGGGCTGTCAGCACAGAGTCAAACATGACTGAAACGACTTAGCAGTAGCAGCGACATCCACCGGATCATTGAAAAAGCAAGAGAGTTCCAGAAAAAATATCTATTTCTTCTTTATTGACTATGCCAAAGTCTTTGACTGTGTGTATTACCTCAAACTGTGGAAAACTCTGAAAGAGAAGGGAATACCAGACCACCTGACCGGCCTCTTGAGAAGTCTGTATGCAAGTCAAGAAGCAACAGTTAGAACTGGTCAAGGAACAACAGACTGGTTTCAAACAGGAAAAAGCATATGTCAAGGCTGTATATTGTTACCCTGCTTATTTATCTTATATGCAGAGTACATCATGAGACGCTGGGATGGATGAAGCACAAGCTGGAATCAAGATTGCTGGGAGAAATATCAATAATGTTGGGTATAGGGGAGCCTGGTGGGCTGTCAGCACAGAGTCAAACATGACTGAAACGACTTAGCAGTAGCAGCGACATCCACCGGATCATTGAAAAAGCAAGAGAGTTCCAGAAAAAATATCTATTTCTTCTTTATTGACTATGCCAAAGTCTTTGACTGTGTGTATTACCTCAAACTGTGGAAAACTCTGAAAGAGAAGGGAATACCAGACCACCTGACCGGCCTCTTGAGAAGTCTGTATGCAAGTCAAGAAGCAACAGTTAGAACTGGTCAAGGAACAACAGACTGGTTTCAAACAGGAAAAAGCATATGTCAAGGCTGTATATTGTTACCCTGCTTATTTATCTTATATGCAGAGTACATCATGAGACGCTGGGATGGATGAAGCACAAGCTGGAATCAAGATTGCTGGGAGAAATATCAATAATGTTGGGTATGCAGATGACACCATCCTTATGGCAGAAAGTGAAGAAGAACTAAAGAGCCTCTTGATGAAAGTGAAAAAAGAAAGTGAAACAGTTGGCTTAAAGCTCAACATTCAGAAAAGTAAGACCATGGCTCCGGTCCCATCACTTCATGGTAAATAGATGGGGAAATAATGGAAACAGTGAGAGACTTTATTTTGCAGGGTTCTAAAATCACTGCAGATGGTGACTGCTATGATATTTAAAAGATACTTACTCCTTGGAATAAGAGTTATGACAAACCTAGACAGCATATTCAAAAGCAGAGACACTACTTTGCCAACAAAGGTCCATCTAGTCAAAGCCATGGTCTTTCCATTAGTCAGGTATGGATGTGAGAGTTGTACTATAAATAAAGCTGAGTGCTGAAGAATTGATGCTTTTGAACTGCGGTGCTGGAGAAGACTCTTGAGAGTCCATTGGACAGCAAGGAAATCCAACCAGTCTGTCCTAAAGGAGATCATCCTGAGTGTTCATTGGAAGGACTGTGTTGAAGCTGAAACTCCAATACTTAGACCACCTGATGCAAAGAGATGACTCATTTGAAAAGACTTTGATGCTGGGAAAGATTGAAGGCAGGAGGAGAAGGGGATGACAGAGGACGAGATGACTGTATGGCATCACTGTCTCAATGGACATGAGTTTGAGTTAAACTCCAGGTGTTGGTGATGGACAGGGAGGCTTGGTTTGCTGCGGTCCATAGGATCATAAAGATTGAGGATCATAACGACTGAGAGACTGAACTGAACTGAATTTGAAAATGTGTCTGATAACTTTTGGAGGGATTCTCATTTATTCCAGGCTCCTACACACAATTTGGCTTAGACCTTTATACTGACTATATCAACAAATACTTGACAACACCTGAAATGCATTTGTTTACACATATGTCTCAAGTATTTTTTAATGATAATAACAATACTATTACTTTGAACACTCTTTAAAGGAAATTTCTAAGTTCTTTAATGTGCTGTGGACATAACAGCAACCAGAACTGCAGTGTTCAAGGAATGGAGGTCTTCTCTGAGAAGGTGAGAAAATGGAAAAAGCAGAGGATTTCCATCACAGGACTGAAGTTATGTCAAGAGACAGAAGTGCCTGTCTCTGTGCTTTTTCTCCTCCATTTTTCTCATTTGCCATGGTATTCTCATAAGAGAAAAAACGTTAGAAAATTCCAATAAATCAGACATCCAAGAATGAGTATGGCATGCATGGGCTGAAAGCTATAGTTTGGGAGATTCCACACCTCTAAGCTACTTCCAGTATGTCGTGGGTAATATAGAACATCATTTGCTGTAAAATGTGGCCAAATTGATGGTTTCATAGAACATTACTTGTTCAGCAAGTTCTATAGAGGCATGCAGACATTCCAAATATTCCAATAAACCACAATGAGGAAACACCAAAAAGCTGAGAATGTTGAATAAAAGAAAATAGCCTGGGGTAGAATAGACAGGTGGAGAGTATGTATACTTTTATGTTGATGCAAATTTCCAAGTCCACACACCATGCTGTGGGTAAAGTTTTAATGCCCACAGCTTGGACAAGTTGCAAATGAGTTATCATAAATTCAGTAACTAGATCAGCATAAACCAAGCCAGATCATAAAATCACTCTGCAGACAGAATGCTGAAGCCCACTCCCCTATCCCAAGCACTCAGAAAGTCATAAAGGAGATAAGCAGACAGTACAGGGAATCTGAGCACTCATCTGTAAAAGACTGAGTCATCAAAAGCAGACTATTTAAAGCAACTTAAAAAAGAACTATGAATCTGAATTGACTGTAAATTTAAGTGACTGCTCAAACTGGAGCACATGGTGAGATCATTAATTGTCAACTTACTTTTCTCAGCTCCCCAGGTAGGAGAGGACAGTGGAAGTGACCATCCACTTAAAGGACATAAAAATTTTGTATTTTGAATAGCATGAGTAGTTTGAGTGAACTTGTTATGCAAAAGTACTGTAAGCTGACTTAAATTCAGCCTCTTTGAAAAATCCTGTCATTCTTTCATTTACTCCTGGTGGCTAGCATATAATGACCATCAAAATTAAAAAAATAAAAAATGCACATCAGCTGAGAACCATACTAATCAGAATCTGCAACTATCTATCAGTTTTAAAGTGAGAAAGAGAAGGATCCTCTGGAACTCAATAAATCTAAGGCAAAATTGCAGAGAAAGGCAAAAATGAATGTAAAAGAAAGTCATGCTATTTTGTAATTATCATTGAAGAATTATTTTTTTCTTTAATTACTTTTTATTTTTTAGTTTGTTTTGCTTTACAATACTGTATTCGTTTTGCTATACATCGACATGAATCAGCCACGAGTGTCCATGAACTCCCAGTCCCGAACCCCACCTCCCCCCTCCCGCCCCACACCCTCTCTCTGGATTATCCCCGTGCATCAGTCCCAAGCATCCTGCATCCTGCATCAAACCTGTTCTGCAACATAGCTAAGTTACTTGGAAACTCTTTGATTCCTGTGGATCCTTACTGAGGTAAGCGCCTTCTTAGCATCCTAACCAATGTTCCTGAACTCTGAGGTTTTCTGATCTCACTGCCTGCCCTGTGTGGGCTCTGGGCACTGTCCACGGTGACCTTTCAGCTGGGTTCTTTTCTTGGACTTGGTATGCACTGATCAGCGCTCAGCTGGATTCTCCCAGAGCGCAGGCTGCAGATCTCTGGAGGCTTCTCTCCGTGTGGTTCTCTTCCGTCTGATACCCTGCCTTCCCTGGACTCTCAACTCTGTCCCCTCAACTCAGGAGAACTGCCAGCTTCTGCCTGGCTTTCCCTTCTCTGCACCATGCCTAGAAACTCTCTATAGGTACTCAGCTGGGACATTTATAGTATGTTTACTTTTGGTAACATAATTAAACATATTTTTTTTCTGAACCAGGAAAAAAACACCATAGGCAAATACAAAGGGCAAATCTAAACTTGAAGAAAAGTATCTATTACATGTGTAGCAGATAAAAGATTGATATTAAAAATATTCAAAATATAAATCCATAAGAAAAAATCAGTAACTCAAGAGAATAATGAACACATTTATAGGAGTGGAGCCAAATATATATTAATGGTCTAATTTAAAGGAGATGGAGCCAAATATATATGACTATATATATGACTGAAATACATATGAACTTATACTTGGTATACTTAATTAACAAGGCAATGTAAATGAGGTATAATTTTTTAAAGTATCTGATAGTAAATGATAAAAAGATCAATAACTTTTGGTGTCGGCACTGGTACATGGAAATGGAGATGCATAGAGATATTGGAGAGTAGTGTACATTTAAATATTCTTTTTGGACAGAAGTTAAACATTTTTTATTAAAGGATTAGGTACATATGTTCTTTGACTCAACAATTCCAACTGTAGAAGTCTGTCCTATATTTATACTTATTTGCCTATGTGCATAAAAATTTTCAAAGAAGGATTAACTAAAAATAAAAGTTGGAAACAGCCTAAATGACCATCCATTGAGAATGGTACATTACACTGTGGTATATCCATATTGTAGAAAACTATAGAGCTACTAGAAAAGAGGAGGTAGCCCTATATGCTTTGACACATGATTATTTCTAAAAGTATTCTTAAATGAAAAAAGTACAGAGTAAAACATATAGTAGGATCCCGTTTACTTTTAAAAACACAGCCTTATATAAATAACCCTATATCCTCTTCAGTTCAGTTCAGTTCAGTCGCTCAGTCGTGTCTGACTCTTTGCAACCCCATGAATTGAAGCACACCAGGCCTCCCTGTCCATCACCAACTCCCGGAGTTCACTCAGACTCATGTCCATCGAGTCAGTGATGCCATCCAGGCA